>WOXC01008057.1:0-307500 GCA_011680675.1 Gymnobelideus leadbeateri | reverse complement strand
GTAACACTAAAGAACATTGAGTAACAAATTGTGAAGGAGGCAAAGTCCTTTATTAAGCATTCTCAGTAAATCAGTGTGGGTGCTATTAACATACCAAATTCAGGGTCTGGGAGAAGAGAATTCATGAGATGTGTAAAGTAGGATTAGGGTGGGATTTTACTTTTAAATATTGTGTCAGATTTTTTTTCCCCATGATTTGATAAATAAATGTCTTTTTGGCCATAAGGTCTTCCTAGCATCTGTTTGCAGGTCTCTCTCTCTCTCTCTCTCTCTCTCTCTCTCTCTCTCTCTCTCTCTCTCTCTCTCTCTCTCTCTCTCTCTCCTCCCAGTGTGAATTAAAACCATTTCCCCCCAAACTTAGGCTGCCCTTCTGATTTCAGAGACTCGAGCTTTTAAATGGCCTATGCCACATTGAACCCAAATTGACAGGAAGCCCAGAAACCCAGTTGCTCAAGTCAACTGCTAAATTTTTAAAAAGTGAAATACAATAGGAAGTGCCCCCCTCACAGCCGCCCCCTGCCCCCCACCGCCCCCAGCATCTTAAACATCCCTCTCCTTTAAAAATCTCCTGAGTGCCAGGCTATACTAGTTATTACCAATTGAATTTTCAATAGCAAACTTACCGAGCCCTAACTTTGACAAATTTTATTTCACATTTGTCAAAGGAAATAAAGCTGACAGCATTACAGGGGCTGTGTACTAAGAGCACTATCTCAATTCCAACAGTCTGTCCAACCTTCGCTTCCCCAGAGAAGCATTAAATCTGGGCCCAATTCACAGCTTTGTTTGAACACTATATTTTGCCTTTTCTTTGCACCTTTGATATTTATTTCAGTGTTAAATCTATTCTTCCCTTCATCTATTACCCTGTTTTATTTCTGTTTTTGAGAACCTATATTTTTGCTAATAAATATTCACTACGCCATTTCATCCCGTATTTAATATGCCCAGTGCATATTTGCTGTGCTAACTTCCCAACAGATTGAGTGGACATTCCAGTGTTGCAGCAGTCATAAAATTCAGGAACTTATAAAATCCTACCTTTCCTCTCCTACCATCAGTTTTGCTACAGTCTATTTTCGGCCCAGGCCCACCCCCCTCCCCACTGTTGTTGGCAGCTCTGAGCAGATCCACAGCTCCTCCCTGTGGCCTCCCGATTGGATTACTGCAGGGCCTCGCCAAGAGAATTCCTTCCCTTCTCTCCAGTCTTGTGTCTTTCTCCTGCTGCATTCCTTTTTGACCACATTTCAAACCTTGGTTTGCAGGCATGATTTCAGGTGCTGAGAAGCAGGGAAAAGGGGATAGGGTCTTAGAAAAAAACAACAATAAAAAACAAAACACAAAGAAAATGCAACAGCATCATGCTCCCCCCCCCCCAAGTAGTTTACAGGGCACCAGAATTCAGTGAAAGGTTTACATGTGTGTCTAACACACGTCCATAAACAATTCAGCAGCTGAGGGAGAACAGTGAGTGCCTAAGCCCAGATCTGTCTCTTAGAAAAATATTTCGGTTCTACTTACATCCTTTTTCAGGATAATCGTGTTCAAGGACCTTTCTGAATTTGTGGAGATACTTCATTTACTCACATTTCTGTGCATTTCAAGTGAGAGAGGATTATAGACAACTTTCAAATCGGCTTCACACATGACAGGCACTCTGCAGGAACCCTGGGCCACATATGTACGGATCTTTGATCTGGCTCATCACCTTAAGTAACAAAGAGCAGGGAACTTTAGCGATGGCCGAGCCCCACTGAATGTGATCACAGGAAAATGCTCGGTCCCACTCTGGACCATGGGCTGTGGCATTGATTTTTTCCCCCTTAAAGAAGGGACTCTTTTAAGTCAGTCGGATTCTTTTAATTAGATCATTACTGCTATTGTAATGTTTACACCAGGATAATCTCTTATGAATAGCATGGGACTTTTTAACATTAGCGTTACATTGCTACCGGCATTATCTTGAAAACACACTCAAATAGTTAAGTCAAAATACTACATATTGCTCTTTCATATCCATATATTTATATTTAATTACACACATACGTATGCATTTTGTGCGCATATATACACACAGTTAAAACTCTGTGTGTGTGTGTGTGTGTGTGTGTGTGTGTGTGTGTGTGTGTGTGTGTGTGTGGAACTGGTTTAAAAACAAGCTCACCAGTTAATCGACCTGAGGAAGGGGAACTGAGGGTAAAGAGTGAGCCAGTGAGAGAGTGCCCTGCTGAATTCTCCCTGTAAATGGAGGCATTCCATAGAGAAACTTGCTGGAGAGGGTTTTCAGCTGAAAACACAGCAACATTTAAACTTTGATAATTGGGAAGCTGTGAATAGAAATACTTGAGGCTAACACTCCATCTTCGAGGCAGAAGTACTGAGGATTCTATTTCATTATATTGCCAAGTGTCTCTTGCCTTGTCTTTTTTTCTCCCCCCCCCTTTTTTTTTGGTCCTGATGCTATTAGTCTTCCGATCATTTTCTTTCAGTGTTTTCTATTATAGGCTCTTAACCCCAGTTTGATGAAGCAGTCGCTCCCTGGCCCTCTCTCAATGTCAGCAGTCACAATCGGCTGCCCGAAGATATCGGGTTCAGATTTGGACTAGCCTAAGAGCAGAGGTGGAGAGAACGGTATCCCTGTTCTTCTAAAGCCTGCGGCAGCGACTGAGGTTATGCATGTATGTGGGTGTGTGTTAAGAAAACTAAGCCACTGTATTTTTTTCCCAGACAATCTGAGCTCTTGATTTTAAATGAATGAGTATTATAGGAACGAGTGCCACTTAAATACAGATTTCCAAAACCACACTAATCAGTGCCGTCGGGCTCTCCCAATATCGATGTTTATGACGTGACTAATGGACAGAAAGCATTCGGGATTTGTTAGGAAGGGAGGCCAGTGGAGTTTCCTCCAGGAAACTTCGGTTCTCAGGCTGGAGCTGACCCTGCCGGAGCACAAAAGAGCCCGTTCTTGGCATGCCTCATGTAAGTCCTGGGGCCGGGGCTCTGCCAGTACGTTAAATAATAAATAACTTATTAAAACATGTTCAATGTAATAATGGCCTTTTTCATGAATTGTAGTAAAAGGGAGATTAGAAAAGTGGGGAAAGCAGCCTTTAGGGGGAAATCACATGCATTTCTAGTCAAGGAGTTGTGTAATGGTTCTATATTTTTAAAACGGGTCTGAGCTCCATTCATAGTCATTTAAGTACTTAAATAAGCACAATAAATGTAAATAATTCACTTCTCTGCGAACAGAAAATTGGGCAGAAAAGTCATTTTGCAAAGCAAGTTAGCTGCCTGGACCCGGGGTGATGTGATGCCCGTAAGTCCAGCCGAGCTGCTGTTCATTAGGGGAGTTCTTGCTGAGCCTCCTTCACATTCATTAGTGATTAATTCAGACAGATATTTAACTTAATAAGGTAAGCAAATAAACAAAAAAAAAAATCACTTTCTGTGCCTTCAGGTTTTTAGGCTTCTAATTGCTTTTTGCACTAATTATCAAGATTAACACCTTTCTCTTTGCTTTTTCCAGTGTCCCCAGGAAAACACAATCTAAACAAAGCAAGCCCAGCCCCAGCCAGGGCAGCAGGAAGAGCCCCAAGCTCTGCCTAAATCCTCTGGGGTGGGGGATGGGGAGGGTTAAGGATTTTCTTTGCTCAGAAAAATGACCACCCACCAAAAGCTCTAATTCCAAGGAAGGGGGCTGATGTTCTTGGCAAAACTCAACTACAATGGAAGACAGATACACACATACACACACTGTTGAGGAAGAGAGACAGGGATTCTGAGGGATCAGAGGGCAGGAGGCCCCTTCCCCCCCCCACCTTTGTGTCCCAGGTATCAATCAGCCCTCTAGGAGGTGAAAGGAAGGAAAGGCTACTGACAGAGCCCTGGGAGGATGAAGGATGCATTAGGGACAAAGGTATGAATATCCAGCTTGGCGTGAGCCTTGGATCTTTAAAAGTTGATATAAACTAGGTGCTTATTAACACTTCATAATTAGCAACCAGCCACATCCAGCTTCCTTAATATTTACTGTAATAACATTATTCATAATGGGCTCATTCTGGTTTCGTGTGGCTATAATGTGTCATTCCATTGTAATTTAGTATTAATTAATGTCCATTTATTGCCACGGATTAGAGAATAGAACCCCCTTTCTGATAAGGGATACCAGCATCATTTCAGCAGCAATCTGATTGTAATTTGAATAATGATGTACAGGGTCTCATGTCTCAGCGCCTCCCCCACCTTCATTGCTGAACCAAGTCCCCACAAATCACATGCAGAGGGATCTAGATGGAAATGTCACTGTGGTGGAGGCACAAAAATGATCTCCAAGCTCTTGGATTCTCTTCCTGGATTTGACACGGAGAAGTTAAAATGGGTTCCCCTCTTTGCTTTATATCCCCACTGGGGGAAAAAAGTACGAACTGGCCATTTCATTCTCCTCTGGAAAAGACATACTTTCAAGTCAATGTTTCTTAATACAGAATTCTATGTAATTCATCTCTGATTATTTCTTCCAAAATAAAATGAATACAAGTCAGGTTCAGATGGGAGTGAGCAGAAGGCTTCAGAAGAGGCCTTTCTTGTCAACTTGGGGGTGACCATTGAGGCGCTGGGGGAGAAGATTCCCTAAGTATCACTCTGTGCAAAGGGTCCTTAAGACTGCCTTGAAGACCCTTGTCTGTGATATTGGAACTACCCCAGCCCCCAGGCTGGGACCTCATTAGGACTCCCTCTCCTAGCAGACAGGGCAGGAGGCTCTCCCTCCCCCTCTCTTTCTCCACTCAGACTTGAACCTGGTGCCACATTTCCCTCCTTGTAGCATGAGGGGATTTTAAAACTCCTTTTCCTTTCATTCTTTTCTTCCTTTAATGGGTGACTGGATAAATTCAGTGATGGGCCTTTGTGACACCGAGGCAACAGCTAAGTCTATGATGCTCTCTAGCTTTGTGGTTTCAAAATCCCTTACCATATGTTTTCTCACTGGAATGCCTCGTCTTGCAAAATTACAGGAACCGGAGCTTAAAATCACAATTAGGCAGTTTAAAATGAAGAATTAAAGAAATACCACATCTAGTCCGACGCCTGCCGAGGGTCGGCCCCTTTCTCTTGTGCTTTTGTTTCCTGCTTAGTTATTCTGAAAAGCTCCACTGGAGTAGATCCCCCCACCCACCTCCACACATACACAACCCCCCAATCTCCTGGCCCCGTTTTTTTCCGGGTGAGGGTGTGGAGCCTGGAATGAGATTAGACATGATTACACATCCATCTAGATTTCTAGGGCTAACAGCATTCTCAATGTTGTGACTGAAAAGGCAACCACTAAGAGAAAAACAGAAATATTGTGTGATTGAGAGTCTCCTGGCTGGGCATGGGGGGGGGTGGGGGGGACAAGGAATGTTATTTGTGGAAATGTTTGTTTGTTTGTTTTATGAGGGAGTCTGACAACTACAGCCCTCTCCCCATTCACTGAGGGAAAATGCAAGGCTGAGTGTAGGAGACTCGGCAGAAAATTGCTGCTTTCTCACTCTCCACTTCTCTAGTTTTCTCCAGGTACTGCAGACACACACTTGGATACACACACACATGCACAAATACGGACACGCACACACATGTGCACACAGCTTTCAGATTCATTTCTTTCCAGGCAGTTACGGGCCAAATACAGTATCATGCCATGTCCTGTCCTTAAAAATTATCCTCCCAAATGTCATCTGTTTTTCCTCTGCTGCTTTGAAAATACAAATAAGGTGCTTGGTGTATATTAAAAACAGAAAACCGAGGGCTCGTGGTCTCTGAACCTCCCTAGCCAGGCAGCCACAGGACTTGCCGATGCCATTGCTTTGTGTAACTGTCCAGAAGGAAGCTGCCTGTCTTTGGCCCAGGGATTGGGCTTTAAAATGGAATTGAACCTCAGGAAATTGATGAAATATTGAGTTCATAGGCTGTGGCATGTTGAGTTCACCCTAAGTGCCTCACTTAAACGAGCCACGGAAAACGATTTTCACTAGGGCAACTGTGTCCCGACTAAGTGGGCCATTCATTTGGGCCCAACTGGAGCCCAGAGAGGGTGGGCCCGGTTGGCCAGTTGGGAGCCTGGCAACGGGAAATGGATCAACCTTGTTGTTGTCATGCATCTCATTGTTTTCCAAAGGCCGACTTGCGGCAGATTTCGGTGGTGGTTGCTGGTGCCGCCTAGGAGCTGTTCAGATGCTTTTCATAAAGAGCAAATCCCGTGCAAAAATCAATAGGTGAGCTGATGCACTTCATCTGGAGATAAGTGTGTTCTGGAACGTCGGGAGGAAGATTTGATGTCAAACGGGAAGGCGAACTGGAAAATATCTTTGCCTTAATTGACTTGCGTTCAGCAGCAATTTGGGAAACTTTGAAGAGGGGAGGGTGTAGGGGCTAGCAGGCACTGGCAGCCACCCCCCTCCCACCACCTAGGCAGCCCACCCTCCTGCCTGCTGGGCTGCTCCTCGACCCTGTAGCCAGCCCGGAGGATGCTGTGTAGGGGTTTTCCTGCATGAACTCCCTGTCTCCTCCCCACTAACAAACCTCCTTTTGTAGCACTTGGTAGAGTTTGGTTAGGGGCTACCTCAGAGCAACATGAACTTGGCCTTGCTGTGTCTCACAAGCATACCTTCCCTCCTGTAAAGAATCAGGGTACTTGAGAAACAGCCCCGAGCCATACAGCTCCGGTGATGATTTCACCAAATTTGCATCTTTTCAACAGTAATGGGGCCCGCTTTCCCAAATGCTCCCAGGCTCTAAATAGATGTTAAGTGGTTGTTTCTAGTTCCTTCCTTCTTGCTGCTCCCCAGGGAGCTTCTTGCAATCCCACCCACTCAGCGGAGGTAGTGCGGAGCCCCTGGCAGCTGCCTGTGCTCCTGGGGAGGGGGCTGCCTGGGTCCTGCAGACACCCAGGGTGAGATCGATGGCCAAAGAAGCCAGCAGCACCAGCTGGGGGCAGCCTCCAGCACCCACCTGTGTGGGGAGCTGGCTACTTGTCTTTCTGCTCAGGGAAGAGGAAGGCCTCCTTTGTGATCTTGGAGGTCCTTCCACTTCAGCCCAGCTTTCTGGCCTGTGCTGCATGCAGGAGCTGTCTGCTTCCTACTGAGGCACTTAACAGAGCCGGGCTCTTCAGCTTGGAAGTGAGCTTGGGGAGTGTGCAGACACGGCAGGAGAAAGAAGTAGGGCTTGACAAGAGATGGGGTGGAGAGAGAGCAATTGAACGCCGAGGTATCCTCAGGTGGGCCATAGCTTGTCAGGGGAGGGGGGGGCAAGGAAGAGGGATGGGAGAACCTTGTAAGGGGCCCTTTCCCAGCTTCTAAGAGGGCCCGGTCTCTCTCCCTTCTCAGCTTGGGAAGGGCATTAGGAAGCTCACATTTTCAAGACAGTTTTGAGTAAATATATAGAAAAAAAGGTCTCTTTCCTTTAGAGGTGTCGTCAAGAGACATTTCCTTTCTTGGGGCTTTTTTTCCCCACCTCCAACAAAGGGAGACTGTGGCACTTTTGCATTATGGCCAGTGACAGCCTGTAATTATTCATGAATTGAAGACAATGGGAGAGTCATTTCTATGGCAAGTGGGTTAGAAGTTTATTGTGTGCCTAGGGCCTTTATTTTTGAGGAAAGGCCCAGAGGCCTTAAGACTGGGACTGTGCCAAACCCCACTCTCTTCTCTGACCACTCACATGCTATTCTGATGCATGGAGCTGTCTTTCCATTTTCCCTAGTTGGGAGCACTCTCTCCTTTCTCCTCAGATTTTCATGGAAATACTTCTCCTTTTGCCGGTCAAATTCCCTTATTACTATAGAAGGCCCATGCCAACAAGGTCCTTTCCCTTCCCTTTCCTTTCCTTTCCTTTCCTTTCCTTTCCTTTCCTTTCCTTTCCTTTCCTTTCCTTTCCTTTCCTTTCCTTTCCTTTCCTTTCCTTTCCTTTCCTTTCCTTTCCTTTCCTTTCCTTTCCTTTCCTTTCCCCTTTCCTTTCCTTTCCTTTCCTTTCCTTTCCTTTCCTTTCCTTTCCTTTCCTTTCCTTTCCTTTCCTTTCCTTTCCTTTCCTTTCCTTTCCTCTTCACAGTCTTTTATCTACTAATGCTTATAATTCTCACAAAACAACTCCAATTGAATGTAGGTTTTGCTTCTTTCTGCCTTCAGCTGGAAATTAGACACCACGTCCATCATCTTTTCTACATCCCAATCTTTTTATTGGATCACACAATGTGTGCCTCAGACTTTTCCAAAGGAAGATGAAACATAACCTGGATACTGAAAATTCCCCCAACAAGTTCAGGGATGAGCCTGAAATGTCAGGAGTCTTTTGGAGGGACCCTTGGCACTTGGACTTTGCTCTTGCTCTCCCCTTGGCGAGAGTTGCCAGGTGAACATTGGCATTCTGACAAAACTGTGTCATGGAGCTCAGTCCATGTGGGCTCCTTGCAAGTACACGGAGCCCACAGTAGCTGCTGTGGAGCCCTCAAGGCTGAGCTGTTAAGATTAGCCTGAGCATCCCGTCAGCCCTGAAATAGAGTTGCTTATAGACAGAATTTTCAATACATGTTTTTGTAACATGTTGGACTAGAGTTGCTCTGGTTATATATGGCTATAAGATCCTGGAACCAGAAAACTGGAGGAATATCTCTTTGCTAGGTCTGGAAAATAAGTGAGTGAGTGAGTGAGTGAGTGAGTGTGTGTGTATGTGTGTGTGTGTGTGTGTGTGTGTGTGTGTGTGTGTGTGTGTGTGTATGATAGGAAGAGGAGTAAACAACAGAAACATTTAAAATACAACACTTGTCATTTTTCTCAAAATAAATGTCACCAAATCCCTTATCACCCTAATTGGTTAAGAGCTTCTCCATTCCTAATTTGCCAGCAGACACGTTTCCCTAGGTGTTTACCCCCAATGTGACTATTTGAAGCTTCACAGTTTTTCAAATTCGTTACATGTAAATACTTTTAAAATGCAACTGTTACTAATAACAAGAACAGGAGTGACAAGTTTAAAGAGTGTCTTACGGCTTAAAAATGGGCTTTCTTGCCAACCACCCTTTAAAGCAGCCAGACAGTCCTGATGTGCTTAAAAGATGCATTTGAATCCTCTGTTAAATTCTGTGCTCAGGTATAATACAGCTTCCTATCTTGGACATTTCAGCTGGAAACCTCAAAGAAAGTTCTTGGAATTTTTGTTTTCCAATATCATATAACACAAAGAGGGCGGGGTGTTGTTGTTATTGTTGTTGTTTTGGTCTTTTATTATAGAAGACTTTGCAATAAAGAATCCCAGAATCCCAAGCAAATAGGATTTAGAGCAAAAAGCAGCCTGATTGGTTATTATGTAGTGCCACACCCTTAATTCGCAGAGGAGAAAAGGAAACTGAGACTCACTGAGTACAACTGGGCCTGTCTGAGGTCACACAGTCAGTCAGTCAGTAACAGAGCTGGGATTCAGCCTCATTTCTTGCCAACTTATGAGCCCAGTGCTCTTTGTTCTACATGTTGACTCTGTAATTTCCTCCTAAGAAGCATGTAGTGCTTCATGTATGCTATATTAGCATTCCTAATGGGATGGCTGACAAAGGAAAAATAATGTGACGCCCATTTTGTGGGTGAGGCAACAGATTCCTCAAATGGTGCTTTTGGACACTATTGGGGAAAGTATATTTGATATGGGATTCCCCTGTAATTATGAAACCTTCAGCTTCAGATATAAGCCTAATAATCTGAAATAATCAAAAGTGCCTGGTGGTACTTTCTTGTTTATTGTTGATACAGTCATGTCTTTTTATTTTTAATTTTCAGACCATGATTAGGAAAACTTTAGTGATGGTCTTCAACGTTTGTCATGTAATACAACAGCAGCAACATCCAATAACAAAATAGAAAAATCCCCCATTTTTGTCCCTTCTGTCCATCGTCGGCATGGCTATTGGCTTCTGACAACCAATCTTTGTTGTCTTAAGGTCCATTCTACAAAACTCACCAGATAATGACTTGAAATTATGGGTTGCTTACAAAAGACTATCGTTTCTGGGATTGCTACTTACACATTCAACATTTTTGTTCAACAAACATTGATTTTATACAAAGAAGTCATTAATTTCTCCTTCCATTTATCTAGCTATATGTTTCTATTCATAATTCCAAAAGCTAGGCTACAATCAAAGCACTGTGTTTGTGCATGGGTGTGTGTGGTCAGCTTGGTTTGAACATCATTGTGTATTACCAAAGCTTATCCCTTAACTTATTACCTGTGGGACTTTGTGTGAGCTACACCCATCTCTCACCTAAATTTCTTTATTTGTGAAATAGTGGGTTAGGTGAGATAATCACCAATGTGTCCTATACTTTTATATCTATGATCCTTTGTTTTTGGAGTTACCAATGAGTTATTATTTTGTTGATTTTTTTTTTTGTAGTAGAAATCAGTGAAAAGACAAAAAAAATCTCTATTTTCTATTTGATTCTATGTAAAAACCATTTAAACGCACATATATGAATTTTGCTGTTAATAACTACATTATAATTTTAATAATTTTCATAGAAGAATTTTATGAAAAGGGAAATATATTTCTTTGCCCTGGTGGATTTGATATAGTAACATCCATTTACACGAATTCATATTTGTAACTGGAATCAGCAAAAGCATTCTATTTGCAATGAAAGGATCTGAGTTCAAATATTTGATCTGTTACCTACCACTTGCTTGACCTTGGGAAGCCACCCGAGACCCCTGGGTTTCAGTTCTTCATTTGTAAAATGAAAGAGTTTGGACAGCCGATCTCTAAAGCCTGGCAGAACTCTAAATCTAGGTTTCTTTGAATTTTGGTGTTAGTCATGAAATATAATTTTAGCAGTTTTCACAATAGAATTCAGCAAGAAGACATACTTTTTTGCTCTTTAATTCAATTAAAATTTTATCTAAGCAAATTCATATAGATAAATGTGAATATTCATCGTGAAAAAATTTTTTTTTGAAAATATTTCTGCAGCAGATTTCACTTAGCAAAAATCTAAAAAACAAAAAAACCTTTCTTCACTGTTTAGTTCTTGCTTACCTGATGATGTTTTAGGTCTTCTCTGTTTCTATATAATATGGTATAATATGTTTTTTCTATTTAAATTTTCTTCCACTATTTCTCTTTAGCTAATTATTTTGTTATCCTTCTAATAAAGGGATACTTATTTTATTCATAACATATTACATTGTGTAGCCATATTATAACAGAAATACCACAATTTATTTTCTTGTTGTTTTCAGATAAAATTTGAAAGCACTTCCCAATTCCCCAGAACCTGAACAGTCATCTGAAAGAAGCAGTTCCAACTGGCCCGTCTGGAGCGTTGGCCTGCTCTTTTAATGCATTCTGGAGCGTCTCTGCTAACCCCATTATTTTTGTCCGGACTCATGGCTTTGACCTGAGCTACACGGAAATTTTAGAGATGAAGTCATTTCTGGTTTGAGTTACTGGAGAGGTTTTAATTCACCCAGCTGGGCTTGCTCAACAACAATTCCAGCATTCAGCACTGACAACACGCCATCAGCCAGAGAAAGCAGGGAAAGCTCTGTGTGTGTGTGTGTGTGTGTGTGTGTGTGTGTGTGTGTTCATGCATGTGTTGAGGGGGACTGAAAGCCCCAAGTACAACGTTTCTCATTTGCAGGAAGGAGCATCATGAAAACAGTCCAAGTAAATATGAACAGAATGAACAATATAAACTAATCAGCTAAGGCCTTGTCATAAAGGCCTTCCTTTTAAATGGGAATCTGAAGAACCAAAACAAAAAACAAAACCCATTGCCAGGGAGCTCTTACTTGTCTTACCGAGGACCTAATGGTTTGGGCTCTTTTTTTTTTTAAGACCCTTGGTTTAATCTAGAGATTAAACCAGCCTGTGTTTTGTGCTCCAATGGACCTTGGCCCTTTTTAGACCCCTTGCCCTCAGTGGAAGCTCACCTCCATAGATTAAGTTCTGCCTGAGCCTTCAGCTTCCGACTCAATGGAACCTGGGCCATGATTTCTGCCCAAGGCATTCACCTCTGCAGTACATCTCAGTGGTGGAGACACCAATGTCCAGTTGTCCCAGGTCTCTGTATGTGGCCCAAATTGACAAACATTCAATCTTTGCAGAAGTGGGAGGCAGGGTATGTTGTCAGCTCATAGAATAATCGTGAAAACTCTTGCTAGAAAACTTTGGTAAGTAGCAGACTCAGTGAAAGGGGGCATTTTGCTCGTGCCAGTTGAGGGTGAAAGCCAAGGATGTTTCTCTATCGTGATGGTCTGTGTCTGTGCCCCGTGTGCTAGAGGACTTGGGAAGAAGATGCAACAGAGCCCCCGTGCCCAGAGAGGATCGAGGTAAGTTCTTGAGCCCCCACATTGGCACTTGGTGATTGATGCGCTTGTTAATGAAAGCAAACTGGGCAGGTGGAGGCTTGCTGGCACTCCAGCACTTGGGGCTGAGGAGAGTTCATGTATTATCGGGAGTGGCTGCGCTCTGGGGACTCACACCGGCTCTAGTCCGGCTGTGACTGAGTGTTTATGCCTTGAAAAATATATTGCTCGAGAAATTGTTCTAATGGGCCTGGAGCAGGAGAAAACAGGACTGTTGAAAGGCATGCATTCTGAAAATCCACACGGATAGAGGTGCAGGTGAATTGGTGTCTTGTATTTACTGTTTTCTCCGTCGTGTGTTTCTTTAAAAAACAAAAACCCACTAGGTTAAGTCTCCTCTAGCTTTGTAGAAAACATTCAGAGTGCACTTTGGTCCTCTGATTGTGCAGAAAGAAGGAACGATGCCCAGACCTAGAGTGGCTGAATTCTCCTTTGACCTCAGTGGGTTAGGCTAACTCTCCCCATTTCAATACTGATGTTATTAACCACCTCACCGCCAAATAATCTTATTTATCAATGTTCCCCCACTTTGTGGTTAAATGTCAGTTGTCTAAAGAGAATGTTTTGCTCATTTGGAAAGGCTACATGTGGAAATTAGTGGGCTCCTCCCTCAGATAATGGGCATAAAGATGAATGTGGAAGTAATAAACAGATAACTCATTTAGAAGGACTTTTTTTTTTAAATTGTACTTCATCAGAGGATGGGGCTTCTAGAAAGACTGGTTAGGGAGGGACTATCCCATCAATTCTGGGTGCTAAATCTGTTGATCTCTCCTTTGAGCATCCAGTGTTATACTGAACAAGAGGACCTGGCTGTCCAACTAAGTACACTTGAGGATGGGACAAAGAATTGGTGGTCATGGTTGCTGGGGGAACGGGGGGGGGTAGGTGCTTGGAAGTTGCTTCCCAGTTTCTTTCCACAGATCTTGGAAGCCAGTAAGCCTGTTTCTAAGTGAGTTGATGGCTAATGACAGAACGTATCATTTTTTTTTCCTGTGTGTGGTCTACATTCAGGAATATTCAAGGAAGGGCATATTTAAATAAGCATTAAAATGTGCTGTTTGAAGTGAGAACATCACTAACATTTATTCCACCAGTTATTGCAATGATTCTGAAAGTGCTATCTTGACACACATCTGAGTTGGCTGTGACCTTGCTATGTGACAGAAAGCTGAATGCTGCAGTCATTTAACCTTTGTGTTTTGGGTTGAGAGCTGCATTCTGATTCAATGAAGCACGTTTCTTTTATTTTGCTATTTTTGTGACTGTATATTTGTCAAGACCTATGATTTGACTGATATAGGGAACTCCCAGTGGGGAAATCCCCAATGAGTGTAGTTCTGAAGCTATGCTAGACTAGCTACTCTTAGAGGCTTGTCTGAAGCCTCTACTAAGAGGTCAAGTGGCCTGTCCAGATGTCAGAGGTCAATGTGAAACCCAGTCTTCTTGACTCCAAGACTGGCTTGCTAGTCACTAAACCAGGCTAGCTCACAGCTAACATTATTAAAACAAAACAAAACAACAAAAAACCTTATGTAGAAATTTTATAATTTTGCAGCACAGATAATTATGTTAGTGTTGGAGGAAGGTAGATCTATGTTCAGATCTGGCCACTGCAATTTACCTGCTATATTATCTTGGGGAAATCTCTCAAACTCCCTATGCCTTTTATTTCTTCAAATGTACAATGTAGTCCCACCTTAAGGGCTATTGTGAAGATGAAATGAGATGATTTACAAAAACTCCTTTGCAGACCTTAAAGTCCTTCATAGAATGCCATGGATCAGCATCATTATTGTTTTTATTTTATTTATTTCTCTCATCACTTTGAGAATTAAAAAGAAAAAAACAAACATTAGGTGAGCCATTAAAAATCAGTGACTATATACAAATCATCTTTTTAAACCACATATTCTATCTCAACATCACGATTATTCCCCAGAGAATACTCCACAGAATTTCTCAGTCTGTAGTCACTCTGGATATCTGGGAATTCTAAGGCCTGGAAGCAAGGCTTCAGTGGGATCTTACATCAAGCAGCACAGGACTACTCCTATTTTATTTTTTGGACACAGTCTGTGAAGCATGCCTCGTTGTCACTAGTCGATAGATGCTAGTTTGCCACTGAATAAAGAATAAAAGCATTTCCAAGCAATTCAGTATCATGTGACTATACACTCTTTTAATTGTCGATCAGCCTTAACGCAAACTTACACCGTGCCTGTGCCATAACGGGTGCCCTCTGACTCAGTTCCAGATGGTTTGAAGTATGAGGTAAAGAATCTGAATTAAGAAGGTTCCAGTTTGGGGGGCTCAATTGAAGAGTGTGGGGGCTTGAGCAACTGTTTCTTATTGGTGCACTACTAAACTACATTCTGTCACCTACTGGACCTGGTCAATAAAAGAGAGAATTGCTTTTTGGAAGAGCCCAGAATCGACAGATACTCTCATAATGTTTTAACAAGGATGAGCTCTATCCAAAGTAGCTTCTGATCCCAGAATCAGATCATAAACCTAATTAACTAACTCAGTGTAGACAGAGCATCCATCAGAACCCCTTAGAAATGATCTTTTTAATTTAGATCTAAAGTTGGATGTCTCCCCCTGCCTCATTCCTGCATTTCCTCCTCCTCCCAGATTTTTCTTGTGAAGTTGAGGAGAAAAATATTATTTTTAAGTCTTGAACTAGCAATTTATTTTCATCATTAGGAGCCTGTGGTTCCTTCCTAATTACAGGCCCACAAATTATTTACGGGAGTTTTAAATGAAGGGAACAGAGAAGTAATCCTATGTAAAGAGCCTTGTTCCAACTTCCCAAAGAAATGAGGGGACGGATTTAATTTTTCTTCAGGCGCATAGCTGTACAGCCACTGTGTAATGGAAGGCTCGAGACAAAATGGTCCCCCTCCACCTTACCCCCGCGGAATGCAATTCAGTTTCATTAAATTACTGGAGGGCTAGTTACTTAAGCAGAATATTGATTTTCAGTCTGGGCCGTGTTTAACATAATTCTGCGTAGGCAACAGCTAATTCTGCCTTTGACTCTAACACCCTAATGGAATTACAAGATGCTACTGACCACGGGCTGGGCCACTTTCTGCCATCAGGTGTCACCCCTCCAGGAAACCTATCCTGGAGACTGAGGCTCAGATCAGCTTTAACCCTTTCTTGGGAGGGCAGATCTCAGTGTGCTACAGTGTTAGAGTGCTGAGAATATTCTTGTTCTTTTTTTCAATGAAGCTTTTTATCTTAGGGAAAAAAAAACCCAGAGCTAGGTTTGGACTGTAAAAAAATATGTTAGCCTGTATGACTCAGACTATAGAGGTACCAAGAGATAAAAATCTCAGATGTGGGTAGTTTTCTTCCTGTTTAAGATACATAAAAATGTGGTTTATTTTCCAAGGCCACCTTGCATATAAATTGACTATTATTTACAGACTTTCATTAGCCACAGAGAACCTCCTTTCATATTACTTTTCAGAAAGTCAAACATTTCCCAGCTGTATTTATTGATATTTTTTGCTAATGATGTACACATTTAGAATTTTTTTAAAATGCCCTTGAGTGAGGTCTTTCATTGATGACTTTCAGTGAAAAATGGGGCCACTTCCCATTACTGGGGAAAGACATAAACAGAAGTTTGAATTACTGAATGGAGAGAGAAGCAGGAGATGGCATACAGGATCAGTAAGACCAGGAGGAACCCTTGGCATCTTCTGGTCCATTTTCCTCTCCTCTCACATTGGAGGTTAGCACAATGAGGGACAGAGGACAGGGGGCATGTGCAAGGTCTCGTGAGAAGAGAGAGCCAGAGGGAGGGCTGGAGTTAGCACCTTGTCCTAAGTACCAGGGTTCTTTCCTAAGAGAGAAAGTTCTCTCTCATCTAATTGGGATCCCTTCAGTGGGAAGGCATGATTCAAGGGTCCATTCTTTAAAAAGTCATTGGAAAATGGGACTCTGCCATGATTTTCCATGTAATGCACCACTCATCCCTGAAATTCTGTTTTGAGAGCTTGTTCCCTTTATTATTCGGTTTACCAATTGAACACATACTGTGTGTAAGACAATGTACTGGCTTCTTGTAACACACAAAGATGTGTAAGAGAAGGTCCTGCCTTTACACACCGTAGTGAGAAGAGAGAATCTGCCCTGGCACACACATGTACACATACATAGACACACGTGTGTATAAGATAAATATCCAGAGCCTTAAATGTCCTCAAAGGTCATCAAATCCCAACCCTTAATTTTACAAATGGGGAAACTGAGGCCCAAGGAGGTTGAATGGCTTGCCTAAGGTCCCAGAGGGAGGGAGCCTCTCAAGCAGAATTTCCACTCAGGTCCTCTGACATCTGAGCCAATTCTCTTTACACTGCAGCACAGTGGTGCTCAGGCAGCATGTTTCTCCTGAGTTATGGCATTTCCTGAGGGGCAGGAGTGACTTTTTATGCTTGGAAAATAGTAGGCTCTTAATAAATGTACATTGATTAATTAATTTATTAATAAGTCCATTGGCCCCTTTGCTTTTCGGAGGGTTCAGTGTCAGTAGATTAGCAATCTGAGGGCTAAGTGTCCAGATGGTTCTAGGAAGAGGAGAGTGCAAGCTGACTGGCCATTAAAGGGATAGCTCCCCCCTAGTCAGCCTGGGAGAAACAAAGCCCCTGCCCCTGGGGGCAGTTAATGAATTGGAGCTGAATGGAATATTTGTGGAATGAACAGAAGGGTGAGAACACTTCTGTTACAAATACTCCAGGTTGTAGTTAATCCAGGTCACCTGTATTTAAATTTTATGCATGTATGCACATGTAAACATACACACACACCCTCATATATATTCTCTCACACACATGCACATTCATGTGCTCACACACATACACTCAAATTTACACGTACACATACACATGCATGTGCTCATATAATGTACTCACATGCACACCCTCACACACATTCATATATACACAATACATTCTCACACATTTACACAATGCACATGCAGATACACAAACACACACATACATGCACATGCACACCTTTCTTACTTTCTTTCTGTTGCCCATGAATAGCAAACATACATTCCTGGTTCAAATGCAAGACCTTATGAGTGTAGAAATGATTCATGCCTAGTTACTGGGCTAAAAATAAGACTAATTTCTATAAACCTCTGATCCATTATAAGCAAGAGACCTTGACTTGCTTGGGAGCCTGGTGGCTTTTTGGATCTCTCCCCTCTCCTCCATGGATAGCTATTATAGAAGATCCACTGAGAATTAGCCTGGGGTGTTGATCTTGTAGAGGGTGTGAGTCCCAGCTTCTTTCCAGATTGGATATCCACCAGACCAAGGACAAGTCATTTTTCCACCTAGCTTAGGCTTCTTCACCTGTAGAATGGGGAGCTAGCTATAAAAAAATAAACAAATATCAATGTTGTTCAGTAACGTCCAACTCTTTTTGATGCTATTTGGGGTTTTCTTGGCAAAGATACTGGAATGGTTTGCCATTTCCTTCTCCAATTCATTTTACAGATGAGAAAACTGAGACAAATAGGTTGAAGTTATTTTCCTAGGATCACACAGCTAATTAGTATCTGAAACTGGATTTGAACTCAGGTCTCCCTGACTTCAGACCCAGGGCTCAATTTACCAGCTGGCCTATCTTTGTGGGTATAGGGGTAGAGATAGTAATATCACTCCCCATGTGAGACCTTTCCTTGGTCCCTGTAGTTGCTAAGGGCCAATTACTCCTAATATTAACTTGCATTTACTCTGCCAGTAATTTAAATTCACTTCTCTTTGTATATGATGGTCCCTTTAATAGAATGCAAACTTCTTGATGGTATGGACTGCTTTCATTTTTGATTTTGCATCCTGAGGGGCTAGCACAGTACAGGTGTATAGCAATTGCTTAATGAATACTTGTCAAATTATTCAAATTATGTCAAACTCCTTTTTTGTTAGGATCTCAGAGTTGGATGAGAGTCACAGATCCAAAAGTGAGATTGTTTTTGGTGTTCTATGTCCCGTAGTCACTAAGTTCCAGACGTTCAAGGATCATTGGATTAGAAATGCAAGGAGCCTCTGGGGCCAACTAATCCTATCTAATACAACCAAAGATTTGTGGTAGTCTATGGATGATGAGGAACCTACCAGCTCCTAAAGCAGTACATGCTACTTAGGGCTTGTTACGGGGATGAGAATCTGAAGATCTTCCCTGCCCCTTGGCCCCTATATAGGCTTAAGTGACTCTGAGAACCTTCCTTGATTTGAGAATACACTTTGCCCCCTAATAGGCTGAATGTGCTCACCTGGAGCCTGTGGTGGGAGGCTTGTTCTTCAGGAATGCCCACACCTTGTTACTTTGTGATTGGGCAGTGGGTCACAAGGGTTGTGATGGTCTCTGATCCAGGAGAAGGCTATATATACCCTGATATGAGGTTTTGCTGTGGGGCTCACTTTCAGAAGAGTTCTATGATTTGACCATATGAGACTCTGGGCAGCCATTGACCCCCCAGCTTTAAAAACCCAGATGTTGGTGCTTCCCTCTCTGGTAACTGACTAGGTATAGATGTAATGGTCAGATAACTGGAAGCCTGTCTGTTGATCTGTCTCTCTGTCTGCTTGTAACTTCTGTTTGTATTCTCTGATGTTTGATTGATTAAAGTAAGATCGTTAACCCATTTTGAGTTGCTTTCCTTAAAAAAAAAAGCAGAACTAAGAACCTATGCTAGCAGCCACCCTGGCTATGCTAGGGTGTTTGCTGCTATAGGGCTCCCTAGAATCATTAGGACATTGGGAATGAGAGTTGTCCTGATGACAAACTGCCCATGAAGATCAATACATTTTATGCCAATTTTTCTTCCTGTACCACCATGGTTAATATTCCTTTTGAAAAGCTACTTAAGACCAGAGAAGTATTTGAGTGACCAAGTTTTTTTGACTATTGTAAACACCCAAATTAATTATAAAAGACATATTAAGAAAGATACTATCTTCATCCAAAGAAATAAGTGATAAATAGAAGCATGAATGGAATAATTTTACATACATTCATATATACATGTACATGCATACATAAAAGTGTGTGTATGTGTGTGTGTGTGTGTGTGTGTGTGTGTGTGCCTATTTGTGTCCAATTGTGACTGTATCTTAGGTAGGAAGGAAGGGAAGAAAAAAAGGAATTTGCATGAAAATTTTGTTGTACATTTAAAAGGAATAGCAAGTTGTACATAATATATTTGTAGTTTCATATAAAATCATCTTTTTTCATTAAACTATGTTGTGGAAATGGTTAATTTATTCCATAAGTTAAAACTAAATTTTTAGAAAGGCTAGTGATCTATATTGATTCTCAATTGATAATCTTCTAAGGTGGGAAACATGCTGTTGTGGACTTGAGCTATTTGTAGTAGAGAATCATCTCTGACCTTTAGGAGGCATCCCTAGAAGCAGGGAAATCCAGTTTGACTTTGGCACCAAAATTTCACCTGTAAGGGTGGGAGATGGGATCCTTTAGAGGCTACACAAATATTATCTCATATTTTTTAAAAGAAACAAATGAAAGAGGCAAACTACAACCCAAATCATTGAGGTTTTAATTACTAAGACAATTCAATAATGCATTTTAAAATATTATTAATGAGCATCTAGAAAATCAAGTGGCAGTCAAAAAGAGGCAGGCTGGATTTATCAGCAGCGTGAAAGGTCATGGAGTACACTGATTTTCCAATGTGCATGCCAGCAATGATATGAAAAGGCATAAGAGCAAATGATGACCAAGAAATGCAAAAAGAGGCACCAACAAGCACCTTCTTCTAGTCCAGGATCTCACCAAAATCTGAAAACCATAGCGAACATGTATATACACACATACACACATATCTACATGTACACATGTATATGTATATATACACATGCATATACCTAAATATGCACATATATACATATATGTATTTATAGTACCAAGAAAACTAAGGCATGATCACTCAAGACTTTGTTGCAACTACCATCCAAAAGAGAAAATCTTGTAAAAAGATTCTAAATAGCAAAAGATAGAAATTTACAACTAAGAATAAAATGACTGTAAAAGTAGTATAGTACTACTAGAGGAAAATGGACCTTTAGTGTAACAGAGGACTTCTGAGCATTTTTTATGAAAAGGCCTGAGATAAGTAGAAATGTTGAATAGCAAAAAGAAACAAACAAGAGCAAATACCTTTGAGTAAAAGCCAAAGACTAAACAATAATGTACTTTATATTCTCTATGGGAAAGAAAAAATAAAATTCCAATACATTTAAAGGTCATAGAGGGAATGAAGTAAAAATAGGGACTGAATGTGATTTTGTATTGCATTGGTGGGATTAAAGTGTAAATAAAAAAAGTAGGAAGAAAGGAATATACCAGGGAAGAAGTGTGTGTGTGTGTGTGTGTGTGTGTGTGTGTGTGTGTGTGTGTGTGTAGGAGTAAAATATATTATGTCTCATAATCAGAGTGCCTTCTAAACCAGACAAGAGAATCGAACAAATACTCATATTCACACCCACTTTGGTATAATAACAAATCAAAATCAGCAGGGAGAAACAGATAGGACCTGGGAAAATGGAGTGGGGTGTGAAGGAGAATGAACACAGGAAGGGAAAAATCATGAGCCCCCCCCCAAAAAAAAAGAGAGAATAATAATAATCACCATCATCTTGAGAAGGTGGATTATAATATGAAAATTCAAAGAGTAAAAAGAATTGTTGAAGGGAGTGGAACTTATTGCATTGGAAGAAACTCCCAGGGGAAGACATCCATCCCTCTACCAATAGAGGCCAACACTTTTTCTTTACCTTATATTCTTAGAAAGTTTCCTAAGACTAACCTCTTTCAAGTGACATGCTCACAACAATATATCTAGTGCATATCAGGACTTGAACACAGGTCTTCTTGGCCTCAATATCAGCACTATAATATGCTTTCTGTTATAGAAAGAGAGAAATTTAAGGGTAGCAAAGGTTTTAATCAATGAATCAAATGAGTCTGCCCCACTTAAAGTCACTGACATTGTACTACACCTTTGGCACCTTTGCCAGATGAGAACGTCTCCACTGAGTCAGAGGTATGAACTATGTGTTAATAAGTTTGGGACATTTCTATAGAATCAATCAATGGCGTTAGACTTAGTGTGAAAAGATTTTGATCCATTTAGAAAATCCTTGAAATAGAGTGCATTGTACAGGAAGTAAAATTGGATTGCTTCAGGGGATTTGGACACATACTCAGGGTTTTTTATCAAACAGTAAGCCAATTCAGAACCGAAACATTCAATTATTTGGTTGTAAGGAAGAAAGAGCTATTCCAACCAATCTTGGAAGAAAAAAAATTGCTTGGATGGGAAGGAGAATAGCCCCAGACAGCCTCATCTTTGGCTTCCCCCATCCCCATAACCAATTAATCAACAAATATTTATTGAGTGTCTTTTATGTTCTGGACATTATGTTAAGGGCTAGGAATATAAAAAGAGGCAAAAGGCAGTCCCTGCTCTCAGGGAGCTCCCAATCTATTGGGGGAGACACCAAACAAATATGTATAAACAAACTCTATGCAGGATAAAAAGCAAACAGTTAAAAGAGAGAAGGCACTAGAATTAGGAAGGGTTGGGAAAAGCTTCCTATAGAAGGGGGTGTGGATTTTAGTTTAGACTTAATGGAAGCCAGGGAAGCCAGTACAAGGAAGAACCTTGTAAACTCTAGAGAGACTGCAAATTGGGGTTTTTTCATTGGTCCCTGGAAGAGCAGTGGGTGGTTGCAGGCTCTATATTGAGGATGGAGGACAAAATAAGCATGCCAAGTAAAGGGTGGCTTCCAGACTCTAAGGGGTCCATCAGAACATTCACAGCATGTCAAAGAGGAACACCTTTAGGACTGCAGCAAAGTCATTTTATGGGGATTGCTACATGTTTTCCAAGCTTGAGACAACTTTCCTTCGCACTCCATTCATATTTATGGAAGAGTGTCACAGATGTTTGAGTGGACATTTTGTATCAACTCTTCTCACTCTGTCATCTTAGTTCATAAGCCTTTCTAAAAGCTGATAAAGTCTGATTAAGTGATATCAACTGATATCATGGTGTGAAACATATCAGTGCAGGCTTGTGAGCTATGTAGCATTATAGTGAAAAACTACCCCCAATGCCTCCAAACTACTAGTAGAACCCTGAGTGGAGCAGAAATTAATCTGGAGAATTCAACTGCAGATATGAGAGGGGAGGGTGCTGACAGAACAGTTCTAGGCTTTGTGTTATAAAATGTTTGTGATAAGAAGTGATCAGGTGAGGAAATGTGAAGACAGAATAAAAGCCGATCTCTTTAATATCTCTGGCTGATATTGATCACTTTTTCTCCTCTATCAACCCTTTTTACTTTGAAAAGAGGGAAGTTGGGACAGAGAAGGGGAAAATCTACAACAGGATAAAATGAATGGTAATACACCTTCTAGAATCAAAACCATCTATGTGAGGAGGATAAGCTTTCTCATGGAGTAGAAGAACATGTCAGATTGCATTAGATATTTTGTTTACAAGAAATGCACTTGAAACATAAAACTTCACATGAAATGAAAGTGAGAGGCTGAAGCAAAGGAAAGCAGTGGTAGCTTTCATGGTCTCAGACAATGCAACAATAATAGCAGACATGATTAAAAGAGATAAACAGTGATCATTATGAGTGAAGACACCATAGATAGGGACATAATGCTCTCTAATGCACATGCACCAAGTAGCACAGGATCCAAGAACTTAAAGCAAAAGTTCATCAAATTATTGATAGAGGGGAAATAAAGCAAAACTGGAATAGTTAGAAACCTAAATGTGTGCCGCTCAGACTTAAGTAACTTTAAGAAAAATACTTTTTAAAAACAAGTTAGATATATGAATAGGACTTTAGAAGAGTTGGATAGGAAAGATTTCTAGTGATTGGAATGGTGAATAGAAATAGAATATAGAAAAGGAAAAGATTTTAAGTAGAGTCTTTTGAATCATTATTATATCTATATACATATATACACACAACATACATGTGTATGCATATGCATACCTATCTACATACATATATTTACAATAAGTAGGGCAAAGGTATTCAACCTTGAATGGGAACTTAATCCCAAAGAACTGATGTGCCAAAGACCGAATCAAAGAAGCAGTAAGTAATTTTGTCAAAGAAATATAATAAACCAAAACTCTTGGGCTGTAGTTAAATAAGTATTGGGGGATGGGGTGGGGAATTTATATAAGCAAAGATTTTCATCAAGAAAAGAAACACCAGATCAGTGAATTAAGAATGCAATTGGAAAACAACAACATTAACAACAGAAACAAAACAACAATTAAACACAAAAATAAAACCCTGAAAATCCAATAATATACTAACAATATCTAAGATAAAAGCCAAAATCTTAATTGACAACTAAAACTAGGAGCTGTTTTTTTATGAGAAAACTTGTAAAATAGTGTTAGCCAATGCAATTTTTTTGCAAAAGGAAAGAGGAAAAGTAAATTACTAATACCAAAAATGAAAAGGAAAAATTCACAACAAATGAATAGGAAACAAATAAAATTAGTGGAAACAATTTTGCCTTATTTTATGCCAACATGATTGATAACTTAAATGAAATGAGTTAATAGTTACAAAGATTTACAACGCACAAATAATTAGGAAAAAATAACAATCCAATTTCCAAAAAAAAGAAATCTTAGAGGCCATCAAAGAATTCCAAAAGGGAAAAAGAATCCCCAGGACCAGATGGATTTACAAGGGAAATCTATCAAACTCTAAAAGAATAATTAGTTAATACCAGTATTATATAAACTGCTTGAAGAAAATATAAAAAGAAAGGGAGTCTAGAAAATTCATTCTGTGATATCAAAGCATTCAGATACAAAGGAGAAAAAATATAAATGAATATCCCTAATAAATATCATCATATAAAATTTATTATAATGAAACAAAAATGCTACAGTTACACTGTAAAAAAATATACATTAGAATCAAGTTGGCTAACAAGTATACTAAGGAAACAGGTTTCATTCAATGATAGGAAACCTTATCCACATCGTAGACCATATTAATAAAAAAACACAATACAAATCACACTATTATATCTGGAGCTGCTCCCACCCTGGACTTATACAACCCACTTGCAAGTAACCCTACAGGTTAATTTCCAACAGAACAACTGACTACTGTTTAATTCTGGCTTCTAGGGTTAATCTTGAGGGATTCAGTATTCCTAGTAGCATCCCTCATGATCCCTGATGCATGGGCTTAGCAAAGGTTACCAGAAAGTCTTATTTCATTTTTGGAAGAGACATTTACCAAATTGGCATAGCAAGGATAATTGTTATAGAAATGTTTCCTAAACTGAGTACCAGCTCCCCTTGGACACACAAAGTTATTCAGAAAAGTGTGCTCAGGAGCCAAGATGGCAGACTATATATAACTAAAAATTTGACTTTCAAATTGCTTGAACTCCTATTCCATCCACCTCCAATGCCTGTAAAATAATGACTCTAAACAAACTTTAGAGCTACAGAACCCATAAAGTGACAGAGTGAAACAGATCTCCCACTGAAGGCAGGCTGGCAGGCTGATAGGAAGGGTCTATCGCACTAAGCTGTGAGCACAGTCCCACATGAGCCTCACTGGCCCAGACTCAGGCAGCCCTGACCAGCCACCCAGACCAGCCTGAGCAGACTTCAGGAGAGTGAATTGCCAGTAGCTATGTAGAATTCCAGACTTCTCAACCCATAAATGCCAAAGAGAAATTAAAAATTCAGTAGATAACCCTGTTGACCCAGGATGAGAGGAGAGTACCATCAGGTCCCTTCCCCTGGGGTGGCAGAGGTGGCTGTGTTAGTGGCTGCAGCTGCTGCTGCATGGTTGTCTCTGAGGCTCCTGGCCTGTAGATCATAGGGAGACCAAGTGACCATCCAGAGGGTAATTGCTCTTGCTTTGATTTGCTTGGATCTAGGTCACAGTCTTGGGTGGTGGTCCTGGGGTGAGGAACATCAGTGTGTAAGAGCTTGTGGTGGCTATAGGGAGGGCATCCACCTCATAGCTCTGACAACAGCTCTGGCAGAAGCTGGCCAAAACCCAGCAATTGGGACATAGCTCTTTCCATTCTGGTTGTAGAGTTTTACCAGGGCAAAGAGCTAAAAAAAATAAAGTAATTGTCTGGCAAGATGAACAAACAAAGGAAGTACAATCAGACCATAGAATCTTTTTGGGGGGATGTAGCAGCAAGCACACTAGCTTACCCAGGGTGGCTTCTAGCATAGGTTCTTAGATCTGCTTTTCTAAAGGAAAGCAACTCAAAACGGGTTAACAATCTTACCTTAATCAAACATATATCATTTACCTAGTTCAAGGGAAAAAGTCAATATCCTGAACTTCAGAGAATACAAACAGAAGTTAAAAGCAGACAGAGAAACAGATCAGTGGAAAGGGATTCCCACTGTCTGACCATTACATCCATACCTAGTTAGTTACCAGAGAGGAAAGCACCAACATCTGGGTTTTCAAAGCCAGGGGCCAAGCAGGGGTGGGGGTGGGATGGTGGGAGGTTGGGAGGGATGGAGGAGTGGGGTGGGGTGTGGGAGTGTGGAGGTGTGGGGGGTGAGGGTGTGGGAGTAGGTTCAATGGCTGCCCAGAGTCTCATCTGGACAAATCACACAATTCTTCCCAAAGTGAGCCCCAAAGCAAAATCTCATATCAGGGTATATACAGCCTTCTCCTGGGTCAGAGAATATCACAGTCCTCTTGACCCACTGACCAATCACAAAGTAACAAGGTGTGGGCGTTCCTGAAAAACAAGCCTGTTGCCACAGGCTCCATGTGACCACATTCAGCCTATTAGGGGACAGAGTGTATTTTCATATCAAGGAAGGTTCTCAGAGTCACTTAAGCCTATCTAGGGGTCAAGGGACAGGAAAGATCTTCAGATTCCCATTCCCATAACAGGGGACAAAAAAGATCAAAACAAGGAATGAGAAGAAGACATCAGTCAAAACACCTTCATCGAAAGCTGCCAAGAAGAATATGAAATGGTTGCAGGCCATGGAGGAGCTCAAGAAGGAGTTTGAAAATCAAGTAAGAGAAGTGGAGCAAAAATTGGGAAGGAAAATGAGAATGATGCAAGAAAATCATGAAAAGTGAGTCAATAGCCTGATTGAAGAAAATAACACCTTAAAAATAGACTAATTCAAATAGCAAAAGAGGCCCTTAGAGCCAATAGAAGAATGCCTTAAAAAACCAAACTGACGAGAAGGAAAAGGAATTTCACAAACTCACTGAAGAGAATAATTCCTTCAAAATTAGATTGGAGGAAATGGAAGCTAATGACTTTATGAGAAATCAAGATACTATAAAAGATAACTAAACAAATGAAAAAAAATAGAAGACAATGTGAAGATTTCATTGGAAAAACCATTGACCTGGGAAATAGATCCAGGAGAGATAATTTTAAAATTATTGGACTACTTAAAAGCCATGATAAAACAAAACAAAAACAAAACAAAACAACAACAACAACAACAACAACAAAACACCTAGAAATCATCCTTCAAGAAATTTTCAAGGAAAATTGCCCTGATATTCTAGAAGCAGAGGGCAAAATAGAAATTGAAAGAATTCATCCATTAGGGGCAGCTAGGTGGTGCAGTGAATAGAGCACCTGCCCTCGAGTGAGGAGGACTTGAGTTCAAACACTTACTAGCTATGTGACTTTGGGCAAGTCACTTAACCCCAATTACCCCTCCTAAAAAGCAAAAAAAAAAAAGAAATAAAAGAAAACTCCTAAGAATATTATAGGCAAATTCCCGAGTTCCTAGCTCAAGGAAAAAATATCACAAACAGTCAGGAAGAAATAATTTGAGTACTGTGGAAACACAGTCAGGATAATATAAGATCTAGCAGCTTCTAATTAAGGGATTGAAGGGCTTAGAATATGATATTCTGAAGGTCAGAGGAGCTAGGATTAAAACCAAGAATCACCTACCCAGCAAAACTGAGTATAATGCTTCAGGGGAAAATACGGTCATTTAATGAAATAGAGAACTTTCAAGCATTCTTGGTGAAAAAATCAGAGTTGAGCAGAAAATTTGACTTTCAAATACAAGAAGCAAGAGAAGCATGAGAAGGTAAAGAGGAAAAAGAAATCATAAGGAACTTATTAAAGTTGATCTACTTACATTCCTTAGTGGAAAAATGAGACTCCTGAAACTTTTCTCAATATGAGGATGTTTGAAGGGATATGGATATATATATGTATATATATATATGCACATATATGGATATATATGTATATATATGCACATATATGTATATATAGGAGGGTGTATATGTGTATAAATATATGAGTGTGTGTATATGTATGTACAAGTATACATAGACAGAGGGCACAGGATGAGTTGAATAGGGAGGAATGATTTCTAAAAAATAAAATTAAGAGGTAAGAGAGGGATATATTGGGAGAAGGAGAAAGGGAGAGATAGAATAGGGTAAATTATCTCATGTAAAAGTGGCAAGAGAAAACTGTTAGAATGGAGGGGAAGAGCAGGAAGGTGAAAAGGAATGGATCAACCTTACTCTAATTGAATTTGGCTTAAGGAGGGAATGACATATACACTCCATTGGGTATCTTACCCCACAGAAAAGTAGGGTGGAAGGAGATAAGAGGGGGGACAATAGAAGGGAGGGAAGATTATGGGAGTGGGTAATTAGAAGCAAAACTTTTGAAAAGATTCAGGGTCAAAGTAGAAAATAGAATAAGTGGGGGGGGGCAGGATAGGATGGAGGGAAATATAGTTAGTTTTTTACTACATTTTTATTACTACTTTTACATAATATAACTATTATGGAAATGTTTTGTTGTAACTACATATGTACAACCTATATTGAATCACTTGTCTTCCCATGGGGGTGGCTGAGGAGGGGAGAAGGGAAAGAATTTGGAAATCAAAGTTTTAAAAAACAAATGTTAAATTTTTTACATGCAACTGGGAAATAAGATATCCAGGCACTGGGGTATAGAAATCCATCTTTCCTTGCTAGAAATTTAGGGGGTGATGGGGGAGGATAAAAAAGAGAACAGATTGGGGGAGGGGTATTCAGTAGCTATCTTGGGGTAGGGGCTAGGGGAGAGATGGGAAGAAAATTCGTAATTCAAGACCTTGTGGAAATGAATGTTGAAAACTAAAAATAAATAAATAAATTGAAAAAAAAAAACAAGAAAAAAAAGAAAAGTGTGCTCAGATGTAGAAAATCTAAATGGCCAAGGGGCAAGGTCACGGCTTCTGGTCAGTGGAAGTCCTTTTCTCCTTCCCTTCTTGTAAAGTTCTTGGACACAGCTTTCTTTGAGGCTCCCAATGGCAGTGAATTGGCAAATCCTCAAACTCCCTCCCTTTAGTGGGTCGAATTTGCCCTCTGTCCCTCTCCACTACCATGGTAAGTGTGAGACATTGGATATGCCACCATGGGGACAGCTACAAAGCAGTAACTAGGTCCTTTGATCTCTGTATTCAGAAGGCTATTACCTGACCAGTGGAGGGGGAGGGGAGAGAAACTCACTTTTCCCCTTTACTGAAGAGTAATTACTTTCCAGAGATTCTTCACTGATGGATTCTACCACCACTTCACTGGCCTAATGATCTCTCATCATAGACCCAGAGTGTGTTTGATTCTTTCAGAGAACTGCAAGATATTTCCTGCATGGCATTATCTGCTTTCATCCAAGGATCTAAAGCACCTATGATTCTGTCAAATTGATTAACAACTTATTCACCCTTACTTAGTTTGCTTTTAATTGATTGATTCATCTGAGATGTCTGCCTTTCTCTGACTATATTAATTGAGGTAGGTGGTTGAAACCAACACTTCTTATACATCAATGGTTTAAAAAAAGATTTTGAGCAAATACAACATATATTTATGTAAAACATTTATAAGCATAGGAATAAATGGACCTTTCCTTAATTGGATAAACAGTTTCTATCTAAAATCAAGAACTAATGTTTCTGTAATAAAGAAATGCTAAAGGTCTTTCTAGTTAGATCAGTAGTAAAGCAAAGATATTTATCATCACCGCTATTATTTGCTTTAGTTCTAGAAATGTCTACATTAGCAATAAGACAAAAAAGAGAAATTGAGGGACTAAACTTAGGCAATATATATATATATATATATATATATATATATATATATATATATATATATATATATACATGTATATATTGCCACAATATGGAATATTTGTGTATATTTGCATTACATATGTACACATATATGTATACACATGTGTGTGCATATTTCAGATGATTTAACACCCCTAAAGGGAAATAAGACATAAAATAAAGCTACACAAATAATAAAATTTTATGTATTTTACCAATAAAACCCAACTGGAAGAGAGAGAGCAATTCCATTAAAATTATTACAGATTTTTCCAGTTCAAATGACAACTCCCACACCACCACATGACCACATGCATTTATTAAGAGTCAGCTAAGAGCTACTCATTTTGATGATTATTGACAGTACAAGGGAAGGTTAAAAACAGAGTCCTTGACCACCACAAAAAGAACTGCTATAAATATTTTTGTACATTTATCCCCGTTAATTGGGGAATGACTAAACAAGTTGCGATATATGAATGTAATGGAAAACTATTGTGCTATAAGAAATGATGGACAGTCAGACTACAGAAAAACCTGGAAACACTTATATGAACTGATGCTGAGTGAGAGGAGCAGAACCAGAGGAACATTGTACAGCTACAGTGTTTGAGGACTGATTTTGATAGACTTAGCCCTTCTCAGCAATGCAATGAGCTAAAACAATACCAGCAAACTCACAATGGAAAATTCCAGTAATATCTAGAGAAAGAACTATGGAGTTAGAATATAGAACAAAGCAGACTATTTTCCTTTTTGTTTTGTTTTATTTTTTTTCTTTCTCATGGTTTTTCCCATTTATTATAATTCTTCTGTGCAACATGACTAATATGAAAATGTGTTTAATAGGAATGTATGTTTAGAGCCATATCAGATTGCAAGTTATCTTGGGGAAGAAGTGGGGATGAGGAGGGAGGGAGGGAAAGAAAATTTAAAACTTATGGAAGTGAATGTTGAAAACTAAAAATAAATAATTTAATAAATTAGGTGGAAAAAACTTCAATCAAAAATAAAAATACAAAAAACAAACAAACAAAAAAAGAACTTGGAGCATGGTACTGCACTTACCAGTAATAGGGAAGATAGGGGTTAGGATGGCTTAAGAAAAAGGGTAAGGAGTTCAGTTTTGGACATATTGAATTGAAGATGTCTATTGGACAGCCAGTTCGACATGTCTAAGAGGCAGTTGGAGATGCAGCCCTGAAGGTCAGAAGAGAGGTTGGGGATGGGTAAGGGCTAGGTACATTGGAGAAACATCAATATGAGATTCCCATTCCCTGCTTGCTCATCTCATCCTTTCCAATCCTAATGCGCAAATACTCATAAAATTCCTCTCTTGTTAGGGCCCTTTTCCTGAGCAGATTAAAACATTGGATGTTTCAATAACTTTCTTTCCTTTTTGGTATTGATGAGCTACTGAGAAAATGGAAAGGGTATATTTCCCTCTCTCTCATCCCATTTCCCATGACAGATTCAGTGAGTCACTGCGGGACTTTATGCCAATTCTGATTCAGTAGCTCTAAAAGTGTTCCACTGGGAGTGAGTGAAGTTATGCAGTTAGTAATTCTGATTCATGAAAACCTTGTATTCTGATTCATGAAAACCTTGAAGATTAAAGAGAAAGCACAAGGAGTTAGGGTGAAGAGCAGGATCTGTACCAACTTTGAAGTGAGAAGACTTGTCTTCAAAACCCACCTTATTGAGACCTTGTGACATTGGGCAAGTCATTCATCTCTCTGAGATTCAGTTTCCTCATCTTTTTTTTTTAAAGCAATTGGGGTTAAGTAACTTGCTCAAGGTTACACGGCTAGTCATTATTTATGTGTGGGTGCTCATTTTCTGAGGCCGGTTTCGGTCTCGGGTCATCCCAACTCCAAGGCTGGCGCTCTTACTCACTGTGCCACCTAGCCTCCCCTAGTTTCCTCATCTTTCAATGAGGAATTTGGTCAAATGATCTCTGAGCTTCCTTCTACCTGAAAATATATGCTCTATAATCCCCCTCTAAGCATAAAATTTACTCACTGTGTTGTCTAGTGTAATGAACAGTGGTTGGGTAAACCAGTCATGTCACTATTGAGTCAGGAAACAGGGCACTGGAGAAGAGATTGCATCCTTAGTTCAAAGGTCTGAGGTAGGATGTTGGGGACTGCACTAGGTAGGGCTTGAAGAATTAATGTTTTTTTTTTTTCTTTTTGGAAGGCAATCGGGGTTAAATAACTTGCCCAAGGTCACACGACTAGGTTTTTTTATTTGTGTGTAAGTGCCCGAGGCGGAATCTGAACTCAGGTCCTTCTGACTCCAGGGCCAGCGCTCTACTCACTGCACCACCTAGCCACCCCTTGCTTGAAGAATTAATGTAACCAGCAAAGATGCTTTGATAGTCACCAGTGGGCTTAATGCTACTCTCCTGGTAGGTCCTTTGGGAATTTAAGAACCTTTGCTGGTATCTGACCAAGCCTCTGGCTTTAAGAGAGGCACCTTCTCTGACCAGAGGGGAATGCAAATGCCTTCAGAGTGCAGGTTACTCATGACTTAGCATCTCCTCAATATTGTTCTGATCTTCTTAGCTTTCCACAGAGATTGCAAGTAAAGAGACCTTGGTAGGTCCATGAACAGAGCAAGAGAAGGCAAAGTCATTGACAGATAGACATAATTCTGCTATCTCATAGTGCAGATGATTTAGTCCCAAAGTATGAAGACTTTTTTTTCTATATTATCAGCTGGTCCTGGTATTTGTTCCATCAGCCAGGCATTGCAAGGAAAGAAGGGAACCTCCAGTAGGACTTTTTTTTTAAACAAATGCATTATTAACTTCTGGTTTACATCATTCATTTCCGCCAGATTTTGAGTTACAATTTTCCCCCATTTTCCCCCCATTTTTCCCCTACTCACCACCCTAGAATAGCAGTCCCACAAGATATCCCCTCATCCAATCTGCTCTCTCCCATATCTTCTCCCATACCCCCTGATGAAGTGTCAAATGCAGGAACCCTCCTGGACCTCCACAAAATGGAAGGCTTTTGGACACTATTAAAAAGGAGCAAGAGCTAAGTCATGAACTAGGAGGCATTTCCACTGTATGGCCCTCAGTCCCTCCCAATATCCAGCAGACCTTGAGGATCTCTCCTTGGGAATGAGATTTGCTCCTTCACTGCTCATGCTGGCCTACCTCCTGCACTCAGCCATATGTATTGTTGACCACACATCTACACTTCACCTGCCTTTTTGATATTGAGACCCTTTCAAATGCTTCCCTATCTGAGAGATGTTTTTCCTGAGTGTGTGTATGTGTATGTGTGTGTGTTTGAGTGTGTGTGTGTGTGTGTGTGTGTGTGTGTGTGTGTGAGTATGTGTGTCTAGGTGCTAGTAAGTCTTTGGGTTTGAAAATTGGGGAAGGCTATGGTCATTCATAGGGTTCCATCTAGAGTGAATTTCTTTCATTTTATTCAGATCACTAAGCATTTATTAAGCAACTACTTGTACCCACCTCTGTGCTAGTTCCTGCAAATACAGAGACAAGATTGAAACAAACAAACCAACAACAGTCCTTACCCTTTAGGAGATCACATGGTACCCAGGGATAATAATTATGATCTGAGTGAGTGATATGGTCCTCTTCCTTAGAACTGACCTTAAGAAATTCAATTAATTTTCACAAACATTTATTAAGTCTGTCTGCCATGTCTAAGGTACATTGGACACTTGAGATCCAAAGCCAGTCACTGCTGAAACTTCATTCCCAGGAATGAAGGGGGAATAAAACTTCCCAACCTTATGTCATACTATAAAGTAATAATGATGATGATTTAAAAAAAAACTTATTTGATAATGACTTTAAAAAAAGACAAGCCAGTTAGTTGCCACAGTAGGTAGGATGCTGGATGCAGAGTTAGAAGGTCTGAGTTCAAATTCCACCTCAGACACTTCCTAGCTGTGTACCCCTGCACAAATTATTCAACATTTCTTGCCTCAGTTTCCTCATCTCAGAAATGGGACTAATGATAGCATCGAATTCCCAGCATTATTATTAGGATAAAATTAGATATTTATAAAGTATTTATTTATTAATATTATAAATACACACTTATAAAATATAACATATTATATATTTATAAATACACATTTATAATGTACTTTCAAACCTTCAAACATTATATAAATGCCAGTGATTATTACTTTTATTACTATTAATACTAAAAAGACAAACCAGAGAACAGATTAATAAGGACAAATCAGAAACAAGGGAATCTCATAACCCAATGTTCAATTCATCTGAGGGTATAGATTACCAAGGGAACACCCTCCATAGTTGACAAGAATTGCTTGGAAAAGTGGAAACAGCTTCTCAGAAATTGTGTAGACCTACACCTTATAGCAAATGTCACAAAAGGTTCCACATGATTATGCAACCTCAATATTAAAATTCATGAAAGGAAAGGTAAAAGGAAAGAAAAGGAGAGGAGAGGAGAGGAGAGGAAAGGGGAAGAGAGAAGAGGGGAGTGAAGGGGAGAGGAAGGGGAGGTGAGAGAAGGGGAGGGAAGGGGAAGAAAGGAGAGGGAAGAAAAAGAACATTTTGCAGCTGTGGCTAAGAGGGCAATCTTAAATAAGGGACAGAAGGGATTACAAAGCATATAATAAGTGACTTTGATTCCATGAAATTGAATAGATTTTGCACAAACAAAATCAACACAACTGGGATAAAGAAGGAAATGGTCTATTAGGAAAATGTCACAGCATTAAATATCTCTAATCAGGGACTGATATTCAAAATAGATTAGAGGCTAACATGAATCTATAACACTAAAAGCTCTCCCCCAATGGATATATGTTCAAAGGATAATTCTCTGAAGAATTACCAATTATTAATAACCATATGGAAGATTATTCTAAATCCCTAATCATAAGAGCAATGCAAATCAAAACAGCTCTGAGGTGTCATTGGTGTCCCAACAAATTGATTAAGATGACCAAAGTTAGAATTGGCCAGTCTTGGTGGGGCAGTAGAACAATGGACACCCCAATATACTGTTGGCTATGCTGTGAATTGATCCAACAATTCCGGAAGGCCATTTGGAATTGTTTTTTAAGTTGTCTAAAATATCCATACAATTTGGCCCAGAGATTCCAGTATCAGCTATATACCTCAAGGGTTTAGAAGGTAGGTAGAAAGCTCTCTTTGACACTGAACTATTTATAGCAACCTTTTTATAATAGAAAAAACTGGGAAGAAAATAAATGTCCATTGAATGGGGAATGGCAAAATACGTTGTGCTATAAAAAAGGTAATGGGAAATTATTGGATAGTAAGAATGGATTACTATGAAGAATTAAGAGACTTGGGAAGACATATGACTTGATAAAAAGTGAAGCAGAACAAGAAAGACAAATTTCACAAGATTAAAACAATGTATGAAAACAATCCTAAAATTGGAACTGAATGCTTTATCATTATGATGCCCAAGGCTGTCCCGCTGGGAAGAATTTTGATTATGCTCCTCCCTCCCTGTTTGGAAGGGTGGGTGTGGATGGATTTGGACAATCCCTTTAATTTCAGATTTGTTTGATATGTTCTTTAGGTTGCTTTTGTTTTAACTATTTTTTTCCTTCTTCATTTTGTTGTTTTGTTGTTGTTATTGTTATTGTTAAGGGCTTAATCTCTTAGGTCATGGAGGAGAAGAGGAATACTGGAAAATAAAGTAATTTGACAATTAAAGATAGATCATTTCCTTAAAAATGATGGCTGTTGAGTTCGTTTTTCTCTCAAGGCTACTACATGTGAGATATCTGCAAACTAGCATTTGGAAAGCCTTCGAGGTATTAGAGCCAAAACACAGAGTCATGAAATTACATTAGCTTTTAAAAAGAGCCCAGCTGGCAAAACAAATGAGTGGTTGGTTTGATCCAACCCAAACCACTGAAAAACCATAGAATCCCAGACTTTCAGAGTTGGAAGGCACTGCAGTAGCCACCTAATCCAAATCCTACCCACAAAAGTCTTTTCTCTACACCAGGGCGGGAAAGTGGTGATCCAACCATTCTTCTGAGACCTCCAGGGAGGGGCTACTTGCCTCTTCCAAGGCAGCAGATCCAACTTGGAGGAAGCCTTCAGAGCTAGTGAGGTTTTAATAAGTAAATCAAGTCTAAATCAGCCTCTTTACACCTTTTACCCACTGCCTTTAGGTTTGCACTTAGGGATTAAGGAAAAATAAAATAAAATCTTTGTCCTCAAAGCAACCTTTGAAATGCTTGAAGGCCATTACTGTGTTTCCCCAAATCATCTCTTCTCTAGGCTAAGCATCTCCAGCTGCCTCAACCAGTTCTATATGGCCTGAATTTGAGGTCCTTTTCCAGTGACCAGTTTATCAATCCCCTTCCTAATTGGTGGTGCCTTCTGCTGACCAGGAAACTCCTGTTGTGGTCTGAGGACAGAGAGGCTCTCACCTTTTTATCTTCCTCTTAATCAAGCTCAAGTCCACTTTAACCTTTTGGTTTTTAGATTAAAACTCTTTTAAATCCCCGAATCTTTTTCAAATAAATGAGAGTCTAACTATGCCTCCTCTTTCCTGTTTTCTACTTGTAAAACCGTTTTTCTTTTTTTGAGCCTACAATAAAGTATTATAGTTAACCCCATTAACCTTAATCTTCTTTAGTTGAGAACAATGTTCTAGATGCCTGTTAAATTCTTTTTAATTCAAGCTCTATCCTCCTAGTTTTGCATAATTGGTAGATCTGTCTGCTAAGGGTGCCATCTTGGGCTCTATAAAAATCCTGAATGAAAAGTGGGGAATAGTTCCAGACCTAGCACTGAGTCCTTGGGCACTGTAGACTTCCTATCCTGTGGACATCACTCCATAATTTGCTACCCTTTGGGTCTGGCCATTCACCTCCTTTTGACTGTCGTCTTGCTCTATCTTTTGCTCTCTTCACATTATCCACATGAGACTCTTTATCCAGTGCTTTGCTAAGTTGGAGGTGATCTATCAGCAGTGTGCTCTGGATAGACCAGTCTTATAGGGAAAAGGTTGGTCCTGTGATATCTGGCGCAGTGAACTCCCAGACAAGGAAACGTCTTGCTTCCAAGGCAGGTAGAATCCTTCTCTGCAAAGTACAATCCTAAAGAGTTGTCTAGAGCACTTGAAGGTTAGTGAGTCTGGGCACAAGGAAGAGGAGGGCCTGGCACCCTGCTTTTCAGGCTTCAAGGCCTGCTCTGCTCATCACTCCATGCTACTTCCCCAGTTTGGCAAGCCGATGGAGACACTGAGAATCTTTGGCCTTTCTGTCCCCATTCTTAGGCTTCCTGCTCCCCACCTGCTTTTCTGGATATTTCAGAATCAGTCCTTTCAAGAGTCTTGTCCTCTTTTTCACCAATTTCAGGAAGAAGCTCTCTTGGAGAAAATTGATTTTTCAGAGAAAGTGAAGAGAAGTGGGAATAGGCTCAAGGCCAGAGTCAGGGAAGGTCTGCATTTGCACACTGTCCCTGAAATGGACGTGTTTGCTATTTGACAATGGGCATATCTCTTCTCTCAACCTCTCACTTGTGAAATGGGGATTTTTACCTTACAGTGTTATTAGGAAAATCAAAAAATATAAAGAACTTTCAATATCGTCATATATTACTTTTTTATGGACACAGTACCTCCTGAAGGGTTCAGAGGACCTTAGACCTAGAACTGGGAGGAGGGAAGGGCTTAGAAATCATGTAACTTAGTCTTCAGTTCACAGAGGAGGAGATTGAGACTTAGTGAAGGGAAGAGGCAGGCTCTTCTGAACCAGGGAATCCACCCGTCCTTGTGTTAGGACCATGGCATGGCCAGAGTTGACCCAAGATCGAGAGTCATATATAGGAGGAGATGCCTTGATGACCAACCATAATATCTATTCAACCAGGGGTAAGTATTCCTGGCAAGTGCCCCCTGCTAGTGACCTGGATCCCCAGGGAAAGAGCCTCATTCTCTTCCTGGGATTGAGTTGGGTCCTCTTCTCCTCTTGATACTACCTATCAATGTTTCTGACTTTGCCTTCATATGCAGAGGCAATGCTCTGAAGTTCAAACAACATAAAGGGAGTCTGAGGATTTGAGTTCGAATTCTGGCTCATTATTCCCTAACTATAACCTTGGGAAACTTACTTTCTTTCTCTGGGCCTCAGTTTCCCTAAGTGTAAGGACAAAGGGCACTGTACAAATGATTTCTCCAGTCCTTTCCTTAGCACCCTTCCTGTCTGCTCCATAGACTTCCCACTCTTCCAAGAGGCTGATCTCCAGTGTCCTGACCTGTCTGCTCATCTCTTCCTGATTCCAGATTTTCTGTTTTCTGACAATAGGTATGGCCTTCTTGACTGCAGACCTTCCCTGACTGTAACTAACTCAGCTGTAGTCAACCAACACGAGGATGGGCCTTCAACTCATTTCTGGAAACTTTACAAGTTAAGGAATTTTCCCAGAGGATTCACAGATTCATAGTCTTACTCTGCCTCTGCCCCCACAATGTGCCAAAGGAACACCCCGTGAAGCCAATAAGCCTTTTGCACACCCAGCAGGGGGATGGAGAAAGGCTCTGGCTTCTGATGGAGATGATAGCAGCATGAGACCCAAAAGCTCAGTAGGTCGTGTTGGCTCATGTCAATCCTTCAGTCTTTTGCTTCACATGGCCCCTTTCCCTCTTCCCTCTGAGATCTAACAACATTGTTTGCTGGGATTTGAGATGTCTCAGAGGTGCTGCCCAGAAACCTGACTGCCATATGTAAAATAGATTTGTCATTGAGAACCAATCACTGGCACAGGTGCATTACTTAACATCTCATCAGGGTGCCGGCGCAATGGTGATTGATAATGATCAGCTTTCACTTGACGTGGAATGTCACTTCTCTGTCATACAGGAAGCACATGGGCCACCATCTTTTGTTGCCAATGCGCCCTGGCTCTCATTTCCAGGGGAGTCATTCTGGGGAGCATTGAGATTCAGTCCAGATTGACTCACTTGCCAGTCTTGAAATGGAAAGGTACGTTTGGAAAAATCAAATGGAAGAGAGGGGTTGGGAACACCCACTGTGTTTAAAATTCCAGAACCCAGCTAGATTTTGTGTTTAAGTAATGCATGTCTTTTCCTTATCCAAATTAAATAATTAATACAAACATGTGCATAATTTAAAGCTGCCCCAGGACAGCCTTAAATTATAGGATAACCGTGAAGATGCTGCCGAGGAAGGGAAACACAGCAAGTTTCTATTAGAGGAATTAATTATATTTAAGATGGTCTTCAATAACCATGAGGGAATGATTAAGTAATCAGTCAAATAAAAAAAGGTTTCATAATAAAATTTCCATCAATTATACACGAATGCCCAGTGATATTCAACAAAAATGTCTACCCCAATGTTCACAGTAATATCACTCTTAATATCCTACCATGATGGCACGTTTACTGCCTACACAAACTCGATCTTTTCATAACAAAAACAAATGTGGCAGCAGTACACACAGTGAAAGGGGTTAAGAAGCTCATAGCCATAGGTCAAAGCTGAATTTAAGATGGGTTTGCCCCAAATGAGATATTTCTACTCTCTACCCCAATTATACAAAGGAAATGGGTCACATTTAGACATAGGGGTAACCAGGGTGAACTCTTCAAGTTATCCTCCAGGGCACTGATATTTGGAGGGCATACTGGCAACACTTTTTTGTGCTTTAACAACATAGAAATTGGGCAGCTAGGTGGCATAGTAGATAGGATGCTGCTGGGCTTGGAGTCAGGAAGATTCATCATCCTGATTTCAAATCTGGCCTTAGGTTCTTACTAGCCATGTAATCCTGGGCAAGCCATTTAACCCTGTTAGCCTCAGTTTCCTCATCTGTAAAGTGAGCTGGAGAAGGAAATGACCAACCACTCTAGTGTCTTTGCCAAGAAAACCCCAAATGGGGTCACAAAGAGTGGGACACTACTGAAAACAATGAACAATAACAACAGTATAGAAATAACAGCTTATGGTATTGGGTAACCAGAGGCAGCTCCTGGACAGCGCTTCTTCTGCTCAGCCACCACATTCTGGTTGACCGCCTCTCTAGGCGTGTCCCATCCCCCCCACCACAAAAAATCCTTAGTTTTACTTCTTCTTCCTCCCCATCCCTCACCCCATCTTAGGGATGACTATGCAGGGCAGTCCTACCTCCCCTGGCCACAGAATCTAGCTAGAGAAGGAAGGAAGCCTCAACAGGCACCTCTGGGAGTCACACCAAAGTGAAAGACCTTCCTTGAGACATACCTCCACCTCCTTCTAGGCACTCACAAAGGCTGCCTATATGCTTTCCCCACCTCTGCCTGATTTTCATTTAACATTCTTTTTAGCATTTCAGTTCTAAATTCTCCCCCTCCTGCCAGCTCTTCCCCCACCCATTGAGAAGACAAGCAACATGCTATCCATTCTGTGTGTGGAATCATGTGAAACCTATTTCTGTATTATCCATGGTGCAAAAAAAAATGCAAGGAAAATAAAGGGGAAAATGTGCTTCAATCTGCATTTGGAGTCCATCCGTCCTCTCTCTGGAGGTGCAGAGTATCATTCATCCTTTCATCCTTTGGAATTGTCTTGGATCATTGTATTGATCAGAGTCTTTCACAGTTGATAATCATATACTATAGCTGTTACTGTGCAATGTTCTCCTTGTTCTATTCCCTTCACTTTGTATTAGTTCATATAGCTTTCCCAGGTTTTTCTGAAACTGTCCTGCTCATTTCTTCTAGTACAATATAGTGTTCTGTAATAATCATATACCACAACTTTTTCAGCCATTTCCCAGTTGATGGATATCCCCTCGATTTCCATTTCTTTGCCATCACAAAAGGACCAACTATAAATAGTTTTGTGCAAAAAAGGCCCTTTTTCCTGTTCTTTCATCTCTTTGGAATACAGACCTAATGGTGGTATTTCTGGGTCAAAGGGTATACACAGCTTTATAGCCCTGTGGGCATAGTTCCAGATTGTTTTCCAGAAAGGTTGGATCAGTTCACAACTCAACCAAATATGCATTGATGTCCCGATTTTCCCATATCCTCTCCAACATTTATCATTTTCCTTTTCTATCATCTTAGCTAATCTGGTAGGTGTGAGGTGGTACTTCAGAGTTGTTTTAATTTGCATTTCTCTATTCAGTAGTGATTTAGAATACTTTTCCCATGTGAATCTAATATGATTTTTAACTTCCTAGCTATATTTTCTTCATATCTGGTTTTTAAAGACTTCCTGTGGAAGAGGGATTCAAACTCTTTTTTTTTTTGGCCTCAGAGGATAGAACCAAAAACAATGGTTTGAATTCAAAGAAATAATTTTAGGCCTGAGGTCCGGAAAAATAAGACAAACCAATTACAGAACCAAACCCTTAATAATGACAGTGGTTCCAACTCAAAACAAGATTCTCTGGGAGGACCTTACCAGAGGTCCTCCAACAAAGGCCAGATCGCCACTCACCACACATGTGTAAAGGGCATTAAAGTTCAGACTGGGTTTGGGCCCTCTGGGTTCTGACCTTGAGGCTGGGTGGGAGATGCTGGGTGGGTAGGCTCTGCCCTCTTGGTCCCTCTGTCCCCAGCCCCGCCCGCTGCTTTAGCTCCTTCCTTGAGTCCAAACAAAGTAAATTGAGTCCCTCTTTCCCACAGTTGTCGTATATGTCCTAAAGGACTTTCAGATATGAGAGTGGCAAGAAATCCAGATGAAGTTAAGGAAAAAAAACAACAGCCTTCTAAATGCATTCAAAACAATCATGTGGATCTAAGTGTTCTCTAGGATAAATATCACCAGTTGCTTTGCTGAATCATCTCAAAGAATATTCTACAGTTTTCACTATTCTTGGGTTTTTTCCTCTTGATATTCCAAATTCCCAATATCCTTTCTAGAATGTGATGCCCAATCAATCAATTAATTAAGAAACATTTGTCAAGTTACCATTATCTGGTGGGCCTTGCATTGTCACTGTGGATAAAAAAAGACAAAAATGAACCAGTTTCTGCCTTCGAGGAGCTCAGATTTGGTGGGGGTTGGAGCTGGGGGGCAGCACACATAGATTCAAGTCTATGCAAAATAAATGCCAGGACATTTTTGAGGAGAAGACATTAATAGTATTAACAGTTTGTGTGAGTGTGCTTGTGTTCATGTGCGTATATACGTGTGTGTGCATGTGTGTGTGTGTGGGGGGGATGGTGGTGGTGAGTATCAGTGGCTAGAGTGCTGGATGTGGAATACTGAAGATCTGGGTTCAGATCTCACTTCCTATACTTCCTAGCTTCCTGGCAATGGGCAGATTATATCACTTCTCTAAACCTCTAAGGCCTCATTTGTAAATCAAGATAAGCATCACCTTTAGTCCTTCCCTCCCAGGGCTGCTTTGAGGCCGAGATAGGGTGCTGGATAAAGTAGTTGGCAAACCTCACCTGCTGCCTTAATGACAGTCATTCTTATTTCCTGGAGGGCGTGGAGTGAGTGTGACTCATGGACAGGAGTCATCTAGGTTGCCGGACCCTTTGAATAGAGTTGCCAAGCAGAGAAGGTCCTGTTTCCACCTCCCACACCCAAATAAATAAGCCTCCCACTGCTCAGCCTGAGCCCTGCTTAGAAGCCAATGGGAGGCAGTTCTTACAGAGCCAACATATTCTGGGGCGATTATTTGTGTTACCATACTTTGTTTTTACTCAAGGATTTCCTTTAAGTAGAGAGCCCCTGGTGCATTTATGTGTATGTTTATAGACCATTAACACTTGACACAAAGCCTATGTGGGGGCAAAGCCATTTAAAACTAACGCAAGGAGCCATTACCAGAGGAAGATTCTTCAACAGAGGAGCCCCTGCAGATTTCAGTGCCAGAGCTCAACCCTTTTCCAGGCAGCTCCACTTAGCAATGTGCTTATCGGGGGAGGAGCTCTTTATTTCCTCTGAATTGGAGCCTCTTCATTCCATGAAAACCCCAAACTCCGAGAGGGAGTAACAAAACAGGAGAGGAGTTCTCTGTGCTTGGTGCGGTGCCCTTCCAGCACTTGGAGTGGAACCGTCTTCATGACTAACACTGCTGCTCTAACCAGAGGGTTCCACAGACCCAGCCTCAAGTTCTTCATCTCATTGGAGTGTTACTGTTGTTTTTCATCCTTCCTTGTCAAAGGGAACCAATGACATCATAGGTGGTACCTTGGCTTGAGCATGAGTTGGATTTAAGTGAGGCAGAGCTGTGCCTTAGCTTCACAGTCTCCTCCATAGTCATCAGAGTCCAGTGGCCAGACAAAAATCAAAATGACTGGTGATGATCCACGATGCAGCAGGTAACCTTGGCCTTTCTAAATAAAAGTCCATGGGCCACAGGCTACTTCCTTTTTTTTTTCTTTTAATAGTTTTCAGCATTCACTTTTATAAGATGGTGAATTCTAAAATTTTCCCCATCTTTCCCTCCCGCTCCCCAGTATGACAAGCAATCTGATAGAGGTTATACAAGAACAATCATATAAAATGTATTTCCACATTAGTCATGTGGAAAAACCACAAGCAAGTAAAAACAACAAAAAAGAGCAAATAGTCTGCTACATTCTGCATTCAGACTCTATAGCTTCTCTCTCGAGTGGACGGCATTTTCCCTCATGAGTCTTTTGGACTTGTTTTAAGTTCTCACATTTCTGAGAAGAGCAAAGTCTATCAAAGTCATCATCACATAATGTGGCTGTTACTATGCACAATAGTCTCCTTGTTCTGCTCACTTCACTCAGCATCATTTCATTTAAGTCTTTCCATATTTTTCTGAAATCTGTCTCTTCATCATATTTTTTGGAGGGGGAAAGGCAGGGCAATTGGGGTTAAGTGACTTACCCAAGGTCACATGGCTAGTAAGTATTAAGTGTCTGAGGTCGAATTTGAACTCAGGTCTTCCTGACTCCAGGGCCAATGCTTTATTCACTTTTTCAACCCAGCCACCCCCTGTTCATCATTCCTTATACCACAATGCCACTCCATTGCATTCATATACCACAACTTGTTTAGCCATTCCCCAATTAATGGCATTAAATTAAAGGGCATCCCTTCAATTTCCAATTCTTGGCCACCACAAAAAGAGCTGTTACAAATATTTTTTTTGCATGTGGGTCCTTTTGCCTTTTTAATGATCTCTTTGAGTTTATAAACCTAGTAGTAGTATTGCTAGATCAAAGCCTTTTGTTTGCATAGTTTCAAATTGCTCTCCAGAATGGTTGAATCAGTTCACAACTCCACCAGCCATGTATTAGTATCCCAATTTTTCCACTTCTTCAACATTTATCATTTTCCTGTTTTTTCATGTTAGTCAATCTGATAGGTGTGATACAGTATCTCAGAGTTGTTTTAGTTTGTATTTCTCTAATCAATAGTGATTTAGAGCATTTTTCTATGACTATAGATATCTTTAATTTCTTCATCTGAGGACTGCCTGTTCATATTCTTTGAAAATTTATCAATTGAAGAATGACTTGCATTCTTATAAATTTGACTCAGTTCTCTATATATTTTAGAAATGGGACTTTTATCAGAGACATTGAATGTAAACTTTTCCCCCAGCTTTCTTCTTCCTTTCTAATCTTGGTTGCATTGGCTTTGTTTGTGCAAACCTTTTTAAATTTAATATAATATGAATTATCCATTTTGCATTTCATAATGTTCTCTATGTCTTGTTTTGTCATAAATCCTTCCCTTTTAGATATATAGATCTGACAGGTAAACTATTCCTTGCTTTCCTGATTTGCTTATAGTATCACCCTTTATGTCTACATTATGCACCCATTTTGCAAGATTTTGGTATATGGTGTAAGATGTTGGTTTATTCCATAGGCTACTTCTGAATGAGGTTAGACTGTAATATTGAAAATAAAGGATTTATCCACATAAGCAAGGTAACAGGAATACCAAATACTCCTGCGTTGGGAAAAATGAGTGAAATAACCACAATGCTGCAAAAGTGGCTGTCATTCCACTGTCCCATCAACCTGCCCTGAAATCTCTACCATCAACTATCTTGCCATCTTACTATTCTCACCCCCATTCATGACCTATCCTAACTCACTGCCATTTCAGTGTCTTTCTATTCTTTCATCCCACTGTGCCACCAGTTTGCCAACCTCTATTTTGTCAATCATTATCCCCCTCCCACCAATCTTTTGTCTTATCATCCCACCATCCCACCATCTTATCAATTTTCTATCTCATCATCCCTCCTTCCCACCATCCCATTAATCTTTTATCTGATCACTATCTACCCCATGATCCCAACAATCCCTCTCCCTCTATCCTCCCATCCCATGATCCCATTCATCTTCTACCTGATCATTCCTCTGTCCCACTAGTTCACCGACCTGACCTTTTTTTCTTCCACCAATCATCATAACGTCATTAATCTGACCAATCATCCCACAACTTCCCTATCCTGTCATTTTTGTGCACTGCTCTTTTCCTACTTCACTTCCCCTTTATCTTACTATTGTTAATTGTTGGCATCCTTCTATGCCATCATATAGCCTTCTGGAAAAGACTCAATGCATGGCTGTTTGTTTCTGTTACCAGTTTAACACACTAGCTTACCACCTATAGTGTGCATTCTCCAGTCACAGGAGGAGCAACCCGAAACATTGCCTTCATTTCAGAGAATGACAGAATTAGAGGAGAAAGGGAGGTGGATCAGAGGCTACCTATGACCTCCTCACCCTGCTTATGATTTGGTCAGATGTTCTCTGGGTTCTGGAGTATAAAGAGGCCAGGTTGACTTTGTGAAGTCTGACACATCCATGTGTTCAGACCATTATAATGTAGCATGGTACCATGGACAAGAACACTGCCTGTGTGATGCTGGGTAAGTCACTTTATCTCTCTGGTCTCCTTTCTTTCAGTCTGTAAAATGGAGAAGTCAGTCTTCTCAGCAGTTATCCCTGAGTGCTGTGAGATTTGGATCAAAATTTTGCAGCCACTGAGGCACTGGCAGAGCTCTGAACCTTGTCTTTTTCCTGACACGGAGTCCAGAACTCATCCTGTTGTTGCACACCTCTTATGTTTCTTCCTCATGTGGACATTCAAGGGTATTAATGTTGATTCTGCCCCTGAAGACAAGGCATCCTCGGGGGGCCTGTAACAGAAGGACAGTGTTGACAGTCTGCTTGTCTTCTGCCCTGGCCAAATCACAGCTGGACTGTGCTGTTCTGCTATGGGCACCATCCTTTAGGAAGGACACCGTGAAGCTGGACAGTGTTGGTGGGATCAGGATCAGGGTCCTGAGGGGGCTGGCACCCACATCACGTCAGGCATCAATTGCAGGGAATGGAGATGCCGAGACTAAAAAAAAGGAGAAGCATCAAGGTGCAGATGCTGGATAGCTCCCTTCCATTATTTGAAGAGTTGCTAGTTTTCTCCTCCAGAAGCCAACGCCTTAGAATAAAGAATAAAGGGGGAAATGGTAATTATACTCATTATTGCACATCCACAGGTCCCCACTGTGGGGGACCAAGAAGGTGGGAAGCCCTTAGCATCATTCTTCCCACATGGCCAGCTGTACTCTGTACCTGCTGGCTGGGAATCCCACTTAGAGAATGCATTGGTTTTTTTTTGTGGGGGGGGTGTTGTCAATGCTCTTGTCGTGCTGGTGCTTTCCTGAAGTCTCTTTGAAGTCTGGAATTTGCAGTGACTCTAATATTTCCAGACAAGGCATACTGTACAATAATGTTTTTTAAAATTTTTTATCAAAATTTGAGTACTAACCTGCCAAAGCCATCAGGCACCCCTCCCCAGAGCCCAGCAGATATGGGGCCCAATGTTAATTGCATTTAACCTTTGACAGCACAGCATTTTCCCCCCTTTACAATCACTAATATGTAAACGACTGTTGCTCTTTGAAATTATTCTCACTTAAATTCCATTATGGGAGTATGGTGTGGAACAGAGCCATGGTCCATTCTATGAAAAGATGGTCCATTCTGGAAAAGATGCAGCCCATCCATCGGAGTTGTTCTGCTGGTGAGAGGGGATGCATCCGGGTTCTGTGGTCCTAGGGGTCACAGCCGCTCTGACCTGAGTGTTTAATAAGACCTCGAAAACTCCAAAATTTCCTCCCTTGCTATGTGAGGTGAGGCATAAGGGAGGCTTTTACTGGGGAAATGTTAGAACACCACACACAACAATCCCTGCCCCACTGGCAAGGCTTTTCCCATGTCTGGAACATACTTCCCGTTCACCTCTGCCTCAGAAGCCTAGGCTTCCTCCACAGCTTGGCTAGAGAGTGGCCTGCCCCCATTCTGCGTTCCAGCACTCTTTTCCATAGAATTCCTCAGTATGTGGCTTATAGCTAATTCTCCATGTATGGCTTATTTCTGCCCAGAAGAATGAACATTCCTTGAGGGCAGGGCCCCTTTTCATGGGTGTCATCGGTTCCCCAGCACTGAGCAGCAGGCCTGGCTCACGAGAGGAGCCTGTTAAAAATGCTTGTGGGAATTGAACCCAACTGATAGTCGTGCCTTATCTTCACTTAATTCTAATAATCCATCGAGGTCAGGAGTACAAGTGGGATTAGCCTTAACACCCAGCTGAGAAGCCCAAGTTGTTGTTTTATCAAAACTGAACTCAGACATCAAATATTAAGCACCTACTGTATGCTAGGCTTCATGCTAAGTGATGGAGATGCAAAGAAAGGCAAGAACAGCCCCTGCCCTCGAGCAGCTTCTATTCTAAAAGGAGATACACCACATAAACAAGGAGGTGTGTGCCAGGTACATTCAGAGGCAGGAGAAGGATGGCAGGAGCAGCCCAGGGGCCTGGGCTAGGCCCCTGAACAATCTTCCCCCAAGAATGCTTTGCCCATTTCTTTCTAGGGGCCTATTTACCATTTCCCTGGCTCCCAGGCTGAATATTTAACAATCATCTTTTAGTGCTTCTCATGAGCTTCAGTAGGAGAAACACTGACTCCAGAGTCCAAAGCCTGGCTTCCAATGTCACCTCCCAGGATGGCTGCTTGGGAGAGGTCACTCGTTTCCTCCTCTGTAGAACAGGGAGGTGGCTCCCACGGCCCTTCCAGCACTAGATGTTCGGCTGGTTGACTGAACTGTCTTAGAAACATATAGTAGAATAGTGGAACCTTAGCCTAGCAGTCCAAAGTCACAGGATCAAATCCCATCACAGACTCTTACTGGGGGTGTGACCTTGGGACTTAAGAGAACTTAAGTTCTCTACACCTCAGTTTTCCCTTCTGCTAAATGGAGAGGCTGTTCTCCATGACCTCGGAGTTTCCTTCTTGTTCAAGGGCTCTGTGAGCCCATGAGTTTCAAGGAGGGCCAGGAAAGCCTATTATTCCTCACTGGCCAGAAGGAATTCTGTTAAATAGAGCAGGTTGCATTGAAAAATCATCTTCCTGGGAGCATAATTGGTGGGGAATATGTGGCTCTTTTGGATTTTGACCCCTAAAATCCTGGATTTTGGACTGCAACCCTGAGCTTCATCTAAATAATTCTAATACACACTTCCCTTGTTTGGAGCCTCCTGGTCACAAAATCATTGTTCTTGAACTTGGTTTTGAAATAAAAAGCCACAATCAGTCAATACTCTTCAAGAGAGCACTTCAAGGCTCTTATAAAAGGGTCAGTGACCTGTACTTTGCACTTGGCCCTCGAGTGCCTGGGGAGGGAGTGTTCCACACTTGGTCTTTGAACCTGCCTTCTCCCTCACTCCCCAGGCACCACACAAAGCAATAACTTATTACAATGGAGTGTTTTCCATTGTGCAGATGGAGAGAAAACATATAAACCTCAGCGCTGGCAATAGCATCTCTGCAGGAAATTACTCTCCAACCCTGGCCCTCTGACTCAGGCAGACGACAAATGAAGTCTCCTAAGCCAAAATGTTGCTTCCTTTGCTATGTAAAGGCCCAGTACAGGCCATCTGGCTTTGTTATGAGAGGATGTGATGTCCAGGGAAGAAGAGAGACAAACTCCTAGACAGCAAATTTTTCCTTCTAGTTGGAGAGGGAGAGAGAAAGGAAGGGGAGAGAGAGAGAGAGAGAGAGAGACAGAGAGAGAGAGAGAGACAGAGAGAGAGAGACAGAGAGACACAGAGACAGAGACAGAGAGAGACCGAGAGAGAGAGACAGAGAGAGAGAGAGAGAGAAAGAGACAGAGAGAGACAGAGAGAGAGAGGCAGAGAGAGAGACAGAGACAGAGACAGAGAGAGACAGAGACAGAGACAGAGAGACACAGAGACAGAGAGACACAGAGAGAGACAGAGACAGAGAGAGAAAGAGAGAGAGTGAGGGAGAGAGAGAGAGAGAGACAGAGACAGAGAGAGACAAAGAGAGACAGAGACAGAGAGAGACAGAGACAGAGAGAGACAGAGACAGAGACAGAGAGAGGGGGAGAGAGGGGGGGGGAGAGAGAGAGAGAGAGAGAGAGAGAGAGAGAGAGAGAGAGAGAGAATCTGTGCACGTGCACATCCTGACCTCTGGGTATGGGTGGATAAGGGTGCAGGTGAGTTGTGGAAAGGTCGTTGGGCTGAATGCTGAGACACCCGGGTTTTAGCCTGAGCCTGCTCTCATCACGTGTGGTTCTGGGTAGTAATGTTCATCTCTGTGCACCTGTTCCCTCATCTGAAGCAGAGTTAAGTGAATTATCGTCATCACGATGTTTTGGAGACAGATCACTGTGAGAGAGCTTCAGGGCCCGCTTGCTGAGCTTCTCAGACGGTTCTGGAGGCCCTGCTGAAGCGCGCTCACCGAGCCCTGACAGGGAGGGGCTCTGGGCTCAGGAGACGCAGCTGACACACAGATCATGTTTGTCTTTGACTGAATATTTGCTGCAAAGTTTTTGTTTTCTTCTCTTTTTCAGTGGGGGATGGGGGGGAGGGATAGAAACGAAATGCTCGTTAACTAAAAAAAATAAACTGAAAAGAGAAAATGAGGAAATTCAATATGGAAATATCTCAGGTCCTTTCCAAAAAATGCTGTGTTCTAAGGTCTGTCCCAGCTCTGACATCCCATGTTCTAAGGTTCCTTCCCCTTCTGACATTCGGTGTGCTAAGTTTCCACTCAGCCCTACCACCCTAAAACCACTCTGAGATTCCTAGTCCATAGTCTCGGAATACATGTCAGCACTTCATGGACTTTTTAAGTTACAGGCCATAACCAAGACAGGACAGCAAAGGGCAAACATTGTGGCCCAGTGGGAAGAGCCTGGGCTCCAGATTCAAGTTCTGTGTCTCCTTCTTAGCTGCTTTGTTGCCTTGGGCATCATTAAGCCCCTCTGTGCCCCAGTTTTCTACCCATTTGAGGAATGCACAGGTTGGCCTCCATGGCCTCTGGTGTTTCTTATGTGTGTGGAACTCAGATTTTAGATTAGCTGGATTGGGGGCTTTGTACTTACCATTCTTTTGCCTTGAGCTTTGCTTGGGGAAGTGTTTGATCTCTTTTGGTCCTTTCAGATGAATTTTTCCAGCACCCAGTGGAGAGGAGGGTCATATGAGGATTGCTCATGCAATCTTAGTTTCCCAAAATGCCTATTCACTTGATGACAGCTACCAGCTCTGAGGGTTTGGATGTTGGTCAGGAGCAAGGCTGGTCTGTATCAGGGGCACCCTTCTGATTCTGGGCTTCTAAAGCTGCCTTTGGGTCACCTGCCAGAGCTGTAGTCAGGGTAGAGTGACCACGGTGTCATCTCTGGGCACCAGAACTGAGAGGGTGCTGCCAGCACTTAGGAACACCTGAGACTAGCACCTTATTTGTAAAAATGGTTCCAACTGGAAGCTGCAATCCCTTTCCCCCCTGCAGTGGAAGATCAATGAGAGCCTCTGGAGCCTGTCCCCACCTTGCTTCCTCAGTCAGCAGCAGCCCTGATCTCACCAATGGGTCACCTTCAGTCAGAGGTTACCTTCCACTTCAGCTGAAATTGCCCTAAACATTGGACTTCTCTGGGCACTAGAGTGAACACTTACAAATCCACGACGTGAGGAAAATTTTCCATTTTTTCCAATGTAGAAAGAGACATGGCTCTGAACCCGGGAAGGGAGAAAGGTCAGGCTCACTCCATGTCCACTTTGGCAGAACCCCTAAAGGGATCATTCAGTTGTGGCATTCCTGGCCTTGAGCAAGCCTGGGCCACATGTAATGGCCATAGCCAGAGGACAGGCGAAACCCCACTGTGTCAGGACGCACTGGCCCAACCCGAATCCTCCTTTTCTGAGAATGGGAGCCAAGTATATAGCCTTGGCAAAAGTCTGTAAAGAGCCAGTGTCCCCAGCCCAGGTTCTCTCTGGTGGCATCAAGCAAAAAAGCTCAAGTCACAATGGAATCACTTCCATTTCAGATCAGTTTCTCCTCCTCTAACATGGTCTATTTACTTTTATTGGTTTGTTTCTCATTAAATCCTTCAATTACTCTGCAGTGTAAAATGGTGAAATTATTGGCATGTGCCACCTTCATCATGTATTGGAGTTCACTTATTACACTTGCAGAAAATGCTTGAGCGGCGTCAGGCTCTGCTGTGGATTGAGGCAGACTTAATAAATATTATTTGGTGGTTTTTTCCCTGAGAAGCCCTGCTTTTCTTGATTGTTTTTTACAGTTGGATTGGGAATATTGATTTATTCACTACTGGTACAATAATTGTATACAAGGAACAAAAAATGCGGAGGTAACATTTCATCAGCTCAAACAGATTAATTAGATGTAGTAGATTAGGCACAGTGTTACATGGAAAGATTTGCATTTAGAGGAAGGAAAAAAAAAGTTGGCCTTTCTTCCATCTTAAAAAGCCAAGAGAATTTAATAAAGATGTGATCCTCAGAGCGGCTTTGCTTATTAGTCAATCAATGTTTCTGAATGCACATAAAAGGCTAATCTTAAATATTAACTCTTTTTTCTAAAATAAACTGTTAGTTGCCATTTGTGGAGAAAGCAGTGAGGGGAAACCCTTCTCAGTGTTCATCTTCCCTTTCAGAGCTCAAATGGGAAAGTTTATGAGATTCACATTTCTGAGCCTATGATTTGTAAGGAACCCAAAGGGCAGTAAAAATATGGTGGATGAAATTATATGGACTCCATTGACCTGCAACCCAAATGGATTTATCCTCACAAAGTAGCAGAGAGGTGTCATTAGGGGCACGTGTGAGAAGAAAAGGAATTGGGCCAGCTGTGAAGCAATGAGTCAGATAAGGGAGGATGGATGGATGGAGAGTCCAGCTCACTAGGAGAAGTCAAATGTTCTCTAACAGTTCCAGAACTCATGGCAGCTTTCAACTGATTTTACAAAGGCAGAGCTTGCCCAGGTCGGAGGGTGATCACATCCCTGTAATCTGCCCTAGTCAGAATGAAGCTAGCATTCAGGACTGCATGCCCATTTACACACATCATTGATAAGTTGATGAGTGTCCAGAGGCTGGCAGTCATGGTGGTAGAGAAACTGGAGTTCTTGGCATAGGAGAATCCCATGAAGCAACTAGGTATGGTTGGCCCAGAGAAGAAAAGGTTTAGGGGAAGTGATAAGAACCTTTAAGTGTCTGAAGGGCTGTCATATGGGTGATGGAATTAGATTTGTTCCTTGTGGTTCTGTAGCACAGAAATAGGCACAATGAGGGAAAATTGCATAGGGGCAGATTTATTTTTAATGTTGAGGGGAAAAGAACTCCTCCCCTCAGACAAAACTTTCTAGCAATTGGAGAAGCCACCCCAAAGTCCCATGGGTTGCCTTGGGAGCTAGTGGGCTTCTCCTTACTGGGAGACTTCAAATGAAGACTGGATCATCACTTTTCAGGTTAGGGTAAACAATAAGCTTTTCCTGTGTGTGTGTTGGACTAAATGGATTCTGAAGTCCTTTCCAATGTGAGATTCTGTGATCGTGTAGCCAGAGGGAGGGATAAACATCCTCAGAATTAAATTCAATAACCATTTGTTAATCACTTACCATGTGTAGGTGCTTAAAACATAAAGACAAAAACAGAATTCCCTGAAATTAAAAAAAATTCTATTTAAGGAGAGAGAGGCTATAACATATGCATGGAGACATAGAGACTATGTGCAAAGCAAACACACTGGTACCTGTCATTTTTTAAAGAGAGTTATTGGGATGATAAGGATTATTACTAAGTTCCCCAGGCAACCTGCCCATATTGTAGCCCCTTTATTTGTAGGGACCTGAAAAGCAGTCCTCCATGCCCTGAATTTCTTGCTGAGAGAACACAGAAAGTCACTCTGATTGGCTCCCAGTGACTGGGACTCAAGAAGACAGACTGAGGAGCTGCCTTGACCTTGGACTATAAAAGTGGCCCAGGTAGGCATGTGCTTATTTTTTTTTTTTTCATTCTCTGGGCCTCTCTTCTAGAGGACAGTAAGGGAGAGAGAAGGATTCCTTCCATCTTCCCATCTCGAGGAGCAGAAATGTTGACTTATGAGAGAAGCACATGGTGGTGTAGACTTTAGCTTCCACAGAGCCAGAGATTTATTTTTTTTTTAAATTTGATTACATTTATTTCAATGAACAAAAATCTGTTTTTTTCTATATCCCACCTCCTACTAACCACTGGGGAAAAGAAAAAGGAAAAACAAAACCCTTATAATACTCATAGTCAAGCAAAACTAATTCATTGCATATGTATTATATACATGTATGTATATATGCATACATATAGATATATGTACACACAAATATGCACACACATATGTGTCATATATAATGACGTGTGTGTTTGTGTATATATTATAGGGGTTGAGGAATTTTATTTCTTAGGGAATGCCATCATACTGGAATCTATCCTTCTAGCCAAAGATGGTTGATTTGCTGGGTAGCATCAGCTTGGGGAGTTGCCGTGTAGGTAACCCCAAATTTCTGAATTTCTATGTAGGAGTGGCCCCCACCTCTAGGGAGAATACATTCTTGACAATGTACTTCTCAGGAAAAGAAGATTGTCCACAGAGGACTCACCAGTGGATAGAGGACTGGAACCACAGCCTGACAGGTGTGGGGGAGCAGAAGACATGGGGGAACTCTACCTGCAATGCTCTTGTCATGACCCACCTTGACAAGACAGATTTAAAGTATTGGGGAGTATTTGTTGAGCAGTCCTCCAAAGCCTCTTTACCTTCTAAGTGGAGATTAATGGTCTAAGTGAGTAATTTACATTTCTTTATTTGGTCATGGAGTCCTACCAGCTTTTTTGAATTTTATGAGTTTTCTGTGGTGAGAACAAATAAGTTGATAACCCTCTTACTCACTTTTTGGGATTCCTATACATATGAGATGTCTGAGTTTTATTCAGGAGCTTTTCAGAGGAGTTCTGGGGTGTGAGCATTAGTCAACAAGAGAAATTGACCCTTTGGAGTTGAATTCCGAGCACTGAACTGGTCCCATGACAGTCCAGGATCTCTCACCAGTGCTAGGGGTGGGGCTGCTATCCAGGTGACAAAAACAAAACAAAACAAAAGAAATCTTCCAGATCATTGGGTGGGCCAAAGGGTATCTGCATAGGGTGAAGATGAGGTGAAGTTGGGTGGTGATTAGCCCCAGTAAAGGGCATTCCGAGGTGATGCTTCCATGCCTTGAGCAGAATTCTTGAGCCTGTAACAGTTTGTGGAAGCCACCTTCTCTTTGCTGGGCTGCAGACAGCATCTCCCTCCTTGAGAAATATACCTTCTTTCCCAAGCTCCCTTGGACAATTTACCTTATTTTGCATTCATCCAGCTCAAATGTAAAAGAGCTTGGAGATCAGACGTATCATTTTTCTTTCTCACTTGAGCCTCTGACAGCAAAACCTTTAAGATCCTGAAACACAAATATCAGCCTGTATTCCCCAAGTTAACCTTGGCCAGTCTGCTGAAAAATGAAGCATTAAAGGTTAGGGAACCTCACCCACAGCTCCCTTAGTCTCTTCCAGGAGGCTGGCCGGGCAATCCATCCTCCCAAGAAGCAGAGATTTCCCAGTCGGAACCCCGAGTATTGAAGGTGAGGAGGAGCACAGACCATCTCAAGGCGGCAAGTGGAGAGTTGTCTTTGAACAAAGTACATTCTTGCTTCAGGATTCTGAAGGAGCCATAGACAGTAGCACAAAGCTACTCTGCCTGGTGATGCTCTTTTTCAGAATGTGGGAGGGTGCCTGGTCCAGGAGAAGCCTATTTTCTGACATGAACAATGAAGGGAACGTGGCCAGGAGCTAACAGTTGTGAAAGGAGATCAAGAGAATGCTCGGGAAGGGGAACTGAGAGGCGCAGAATTGGGCAAAGTGGGAGAAAATAAGGAAGAGATTCAGGCAGGAATCAGCAGGTGCAGGGCCTCAGACAAGGGCATTTATGAAGAAGGGGACAGGAGGAAGAGAAGGAGTGAACATTCTCATTAGCTGCTGCCTGCACAACTTGCAGCATCGTTGGCTTAAAGGGAAAAGGACTTTAGAGGTCATTTGGCCCAACTCACACATTGTGCAGAAAGGGAACTGAGGCTGGAGAAGCCCAAGTAAAGGCACTAAGGTCACTCGGGGAGGGAGATGCTGAGCAGAGAGTCAAAGCTGGCCCCCACGTAGCACCACAATCAGCAATCCTCCCCCTGCCTCCAGACACCTTCGGAGGATGTTGGGGGCTTCTAGAACAAGGTCTGGTGTCCACAGTAGCAACAAGAACACATGCTGGGCAGTAAGTGGAAGTCTCTGCATCCTTAATTATAGTCAGACAATAAATAATAATTCTGTTTCTGCTTTGAGACTTGCAGAGCACTTTCTTCCCGGGACCCACATTTCCAAATCACAAAACAGGGTGACGTGGTGCTTCATATGCCTTAGGCTGGCTGTGCATAAAGTGTTCTGGAAACCTGGACGTCAGCGTCATCTACATCAATACCAACAAGCCTTAGGAAGCCTGTTCACTAGGCAAGGCAAGTCTTTGCCCTCAGGGTCTCACATTCTCAATGAGAAGACAACAAACCATGTCATCATAAGATAGGGACGGTTATGTATGGGAGGCAATCATAGAGGGAAGGTTCGAACTTTGGGGTGAGTTAGGCTGGGGGGAGGAAAAGCCTTTGTGAAGAAGGTAAGGCTTCAGCTCGGTCTTGGAGGGAGAGAGAGTAAAGAATTGAAGAACAAGAGCATTCTGTACTATTGACAACTCTGCAAGGTCAGTACAGTGTGCACTAATGTCTCCAGTTTAAACCAGAGCAGTCTGAGCTCAGAGAAGTTAAGGAATTTGCTTATGGATTATGGCTAGTAGGAGTCAGAAACAGAATTTGAGTCCATATCTCTCTTGACTCCTAAGCCAGTGGTCTTTCAATATCCTATGCTGCCTTCGATGAATTCTTGGACTTCTGTAGGTTGTGGAGGGAGGAGGAAGCTTGGAGCTCATGGGATTCCCTTAGCCTAATTTCCTGAGATCTGAGGAAACCTTTGCTGGACCTTCACGGTTCTTCCCTTAACACCACAAAAGAACTGCATTTGGATGGCGAACAGTTTGGTTTTCAGAATGCTCCTCCTGTGAAGGCCACATCTTCATTCCCATTGCTCTTACTGAGGCCCAGTCAAGAGCCAGATGAATTAATTGGGAGCAGATAAAAATCCTCAATAAATTCGTTTGTTCTTCCATATGAAGGGATGGCGGATGAGTCAGTGGGTCTGGGAAAGGTCCAAATAAAATATTTGGAATGCCCTAAATGCATAATTGGCAATATTGCCATTCTTTTTCTTTTTTATGTTTTCTTTATTTTCTTTTTAATTTATGGAATAAAGCAGGCATGTCCCTAACATAGTATAATAAAAATGATGATTGCACGTGAAACTGCAAATCTATTATGTACAACTTCCTATTCCTTTTAAATATATAACAATGTTATTGTGGAAATTTCTTTTTTTTCTTTTAAGAATGACTTTGAGCAAATAAATTATTTTGTCCATTATAAATACCCACATTAAATATAAAGGATAAACGAAGAAAGATTCTATCTGTATCCAGAGAAAGAACTGATAAATAGAAGTATGGATAGAATAATTCTACATATATATGTACATATACACATATGTATGTATATAAGTGTATACACACATGAATACATACATACATACATGCATGCATATATACATACCTATTTTCATCTAACAGTAGTCATGGGGGGAAGAAAAAATGAAATTTACAGGATAATTTTGTTGTATATTTAAAGTGAAAAGAAAGTTGGGCAATTAGTGTATTTGCAGTTTCATGGGCAATCATATTTTTTAATTGTATTATGTTATGGAAATGCTTGTTTTATTCCATAAATTAAAAAGAAAAGTATCAGGGTGGGTGGAGGACTATGGACCACATGAACTCAACAGGCCCTTCAGGCCCTATATCAGGGATCTCTATTTTGTGGGGAAGCTTAGATTACTTGGCATTTGGTGTTGCTCATTTGCACTCCAACAATATGTAGAAATTTTTAAAGTTCTTTTTCATTTTTCCTAAGTAGTTTAACCTTTTAGCCTTGCAAACATGTTTTGGGAATAGTATTAGCCAATTCAAAAAATAATTTCCTTTGGAGACAGAAAGTAGAATCAGACCTCTTAGGGACACCTGGTATAAGGCCATTTTCAAAATGGACTTTCGGATTCTTTGGTTGGCTTATGTGACACCAATGTCTTTAAGTGGGATGACAAGTTTCCCAGGATCCCTGAAAAGTCGGAACATCCTGGGAGGGCTGCTCATTTGCCCCAAGCAGCAGGGGTGGGGGCTTAGGGGTTCCAGTTTTCCCCAGGGAGCCTACTTGGGCCCTGTAGGCTTCCTTCTGATCTCCGTTGTGTGATGTGCTCAGACGTTTGGGAACCTCCTTGTTCATGATGGACAGAAAGATACAGCTCTCTAAAAATGCCCATTCGACTAGGGAGTAAGAATTTGAATGAAATAAGGAGTTTGAGGGTGGAGTGTTGAGGGGGGGGGGAGTTGGGGAGGGTGATAAATAGGTGCCTGAAAATACCTGCCTGAGTTTTACCATCATGAAAAGGGTTTTAAAAGTCCAGTCAGGAGTTTTGGACAGCTATGTTGGGCAAAGTGTGAGTTCAGCAGAACAGAGCGGGGCTGATGTGGAAGAGTTTTAAATGTCTTTTCCCTCATAACGAGATTATTCAGTACAATGTCATTTGCCGCCACTGACATTTTCTTTAAAGTCATAAAGGCCTACATAGTAATAAAAGGACTCGGAATAAAATTAGGAATATCATGTATAAATTATCTTTAACCTTACCTTCATTTGGACTGTGACTTTCTAGACCTGATCAATTTTCATGAAACTATCCACATAAAACTGTGAAAAAATATTTGATCCCTGGCTCTCATAAAGCGAGCTGTAACAAGCCAGCTCCTTTCCTGACACTTAATGGTGCTGTTGGTGTCTGTCTCTGTGGGCAATTCCATAAAGCAGGGGATAATTTGGAAATTTAATGTAATTTCTTAGAGCATTGTTAGGGAAAACATCTACACAGACATGCATATTTTATACATGTGCGCTGCCGTCAAGGACATTGGGCACTTAGTAAATTTTCTGCTTAGTTGAAAAAGCACTTCCTCCCACAACCTTGCCCCCACTCCTTGGCACTGGTCAGGGCAAATGAGTTGGATGCCATTGGCCTGTTTTTCCTCCTTGGGTTGTTTGCATTACCAGCTTTTCAGAAGAATCACGTGGGCTTTGTAAGCAGGCAATCAACCCATGCAGAAAGGAGCCAGAGCAGTCCAAATGGTCCACATTTGGAGATGTGTGCTAAACGGGGGTCCATTCATCATGCTCATTAGCAGCCAGTCCAGCCCCATGAAGGTGATCCGAGTATTCTAGAACTGCCTTTTTAAGCACATCACAGGGGGCCAACTTTCTTTTCTTTGCTTCCATCTTCCAGCTTTCCCCTCCTCTCCGATACATCCTCTGCACAGCTGCCAAATTGATATTCCTAAAGCACAGATCGCCATGTGTCATGTCCCTACTCAAACATCTTCAATGGCTCCCTATGGCCTCCAGGCTAAAATATAAAATCCTCAGCCTGGCATTTAAAACTCTTCACAGTCTGACTCTAGCCCACTTCTCTAGTCTTAGTTCTATTATTCTCCTTCATGCACCCTTTGTTCCAGTCCCACTGCCCAGATAACTGTTCAACTGTTTTCTCTCTCTCTCTCTCTCTCTCTCTCTCTCTCTCTCTCTCTCTCTCTCTCTCTCCTTTAACCTCTGTATTTCTGTCTTGCAAGGTCAGGAATGGTCTCCTCATGTTCTTTGCTCTGAATTCCTGGTTTCATTCAATGCACTGCTCAGATACCACATCTTATGTAAAACCTGTCCCAGTGTACCCAGCCATGAGCACTCTTCCTCATTGAATTCTTCTGTATACATTTTGTTTTTTATTGACTTGAGTGCTAGGTTGGATTACCTACTATTACAATGATACCTTATTGAAGGCAGGAACAGTCTTTATTTTTTTAATTTTGTATGCCCAGTGCCTGGAACAGTGCCTTGATCTGCATTAAGTAGCCTCTTAATATTTGTTAAATTAAATCAACTTGAATTAATTATAATGTAGATTTGAAACATGCCTTGGGTGCCCATCATAGAAAACTTGAAGGAAATGCTCTGAACTATTTCATTATGCACTGAAGTGTTAAGGTATGGCCCATGCAAGCTGGGACATCACATGGAAAGAAGGCTTTCAGGATCTGAGTGATAGCGAAGTCAGTTTTAATGGAACCCTAGAGCCCAGGTGAAGATGATCCCTACAGACACTGAATTCTACAGGGCAGAGCCAGGGAGTGCCTTGGATCCTCTTATCCAGTTATTATTTCTATCACCCATATTAAGTGCTGTTGTTGTTCAGTCATTTTTCCATCACATCTGACTCTTCGTGTGCCCATCTGAGGTTCTCCTGGCAAGGATACTGGAGTGCTTTGCCATTTCATTCTCTAGCTCATTTTACAGATGGGGAAATGGAGAGAAACAGGCTGAAGTAACTTGCCCAGTGTCACACAGCTAGTAATTACCTGAAGCTAGATTTGAACTCACAAAGATGAGTGTTCGTGACCCAGCACTCTTTCCACTGTGCTGTTCCTTTCTCCTTCCCTTCCTAAGATAACAGATTACAGTCCACCTAGGGCTCAGTGTGTAAGTCATAGGAACTTACTAGAGGAGTCTTTAGGGCAAGTGACTTGGCCAGGGTAACACAGATAATAAGTGTCACGGGCAGGATCTGAACCTGGACCTTCCTGACTCCGAGTCCGATGCTCTATACCATATGCTACCTTGTCTAGTGCACAGTTTAATGGCTTAATAAAATGGGATTTTAAAATGAGCAGTCAGAATGTTCCTGAAATCCTTGTTGGCATCCTAGAATTTGAACCTGGGTCAAAGCCTTAGACTTTCTACATTCTGAATTATCCATAGAATCTTTTTTCAGTTTTGCTTGGTTCAGCATTTTGAAGTGTATAAATTAATTCAATTATATGTATGGGATAGGCTTGGAATTCCCATTTCTAGGTACTACTCGCTCACTGGTAACTCCAGACATGGATCAAAAGAGTGCCTTTTTTTGAGGTCCCTGCCTTGGCTAAATTAGGATGAGGTTTTGCTGTTGTCAATATGATTATTGTTTTGAAGAATAGCTGGAAAAAGGGACCATTTAAAGAAGATCCTGGGGATGGAGGCACCCCACTCCAAAATGAAATTAAATCCTAGGCTGAACTCTCATGATAACCCAGGTTCTGTTTTTGGGAGGAAGCCCATTTAACCAACTATAGCTAGGGAATCCAGCTCCCATTCGGGGCAGGTGAAGCCTCCTAAGCCTTAATGAATGAATGCCTCGCCTGCCACCCTTGTGGGATGCTACCAGCTTTCCCTAGGCCAGCCTCCATGGGCTTTCCTCTCACCCAGCAGGTGGCTCCCAAAGGTCAGTGAGTCTTGTTCTCACTTTGATTTTGCTTAGAGAGGTCAGAAGTTCAAAAGGCAACCTTGATTAATGGCCTTATTTCTCTAAGGGGTTAGTCCATCATCCTTTCACCATTATCTTTGATAGAAAAATGAATTCATTTCCAGTTGGTTAATGTATGTGTCAGAATTCCTGAGCCCTCCCCCCAGATGCGACAGGACCCATACCCTCTGGCCAATGCCTGGGTATCTCCTCACATCAGTTAATTTCTTTGTCCTCCCCACTGGGGGGGAGACTTTGTTAGCAGATGGAAGCATGGGATAAGGGCACATCGAATGAATGACCTCAACTCCATCTCCAGAAAGAAAAAAGAAAAAAAAAACAAAGGGAGAAAAGAGTTCTATGGTGACTGGCCCATTTATTTATTTGTGTTTTGTTTTGGGTGGGGTCCAAATATCACAGGAACAACTAACTTTTCTGTAGAGCCTACTATGGGCCAGGTGCTGTGCTAAGCACATTACAGTGATTATTTCCTTTGATCCTCATACCAATACTGTGAGGTACAGGCTTTTAACAGAGGAGGCCATTTAACAGAGGAGGAAAGTGAGACAAGCAGAAGTAAAGTGACTTGCCCAGTGTCATACATCCAGTAGTGTCTGAGATAAGATCTGAATTCAGATTCTCAGCAGATATTTATAATCAAACAAACAATTCACCTTTCTTTCCCTCTAACCCATTGCTTCTCTGTCAAAAGGTAGGAGGCAGAATTTATCAGTGACCCTCAAAGGTCAAGATTAGTTTCTTCATTGATTGGTGTTCTGCATTCTTGACAAGTTGGAGAGCTTTAACCTTCTTGTGGCCCTACTGTGTGCCTTCCTTCTCTTGTGGCCTTGCTGCATGCCTAGAATACATGGTTCTGCTCCTGACATTTTGCAGCAGTTCATCCAGGTTTCCAGAGTTCTTTAAAACTTTCCCTTTCAACACGTAATAGCATAGGATCTGAGGTTGAGAACTCGAAAGGACCTTAAGACATTGAGTGCAACTCCTGCATTTTCCATACGAGGATATCAAGACTCAGAAAAGTTAATTGACTTCATAAGATTTCACAGCTACCAAAAATCTGATGGAGGATTTGAATCCAAGCCCAACTCTCTGTCTACTGCACCAAGAATATTCCATTGCATCCAAAAGCCTCAAATTATTCAGCCATTTCCAATCAATGGGCATCCATTTGATTCTATTACTTTGCTACAACATGAAGCAGTGTTATGTGTATTTTTGTATACTTCAGTGCTTTCCTTGCAATTTTGAATGCTTCGGGTCATATGTTTGATAAAGGTGCTTCTGACTAAAAAGGTATTCACAGTCCAGTAGTTTTATGGGAATCTGTATTTACTTTGTATTGGGTTCTTTTTGATGTAGTCTCCATTTGATTCTCTGTGTGTTTGTGTGTGTGTGTGTGTGTGTGTGTGTGCATGTATAGCAAGCTCTAGAGACGTATCTATCTACCCCTTCTATCCTTCTATATAAAAGCAGGGAGCATGTTATTCCCTGACAGCTTTCAGACACAACACTTATTGTCCATAGAATAGCCATGACTTCCTCCTTTAGACTCTGGGCCCACAAATTTCTTGTTCCTCTCACTCCTTGACTGACTCAGCTCCTTTCCTGGTTATATATGGTCTTAGCAATACCATCTCTGCCATTTCTTGCCCCTGAATCATCATTGTGTGTTACTCTTGAGTCCTCCCAGGGGCCTTCCCACTGTCCTTTGGTCAACTACCACCACAATGTGGTTCAATGTGAGGTCCTTTTCCTCTTCATTCTTGCTTCCAGCTTATTGTCTTTCCATAGTACTAATGGGTCAACACCATAGGTGATGACTTTTTATTTCATGGGAACCCTTAAGTCATCAAGGAAGACAAGATTCTAGCATGGAGGCTAGAGGTTTAAGAGGAAAGGCCCAGTACTCTCTCCTCTCCTCTCTGCTTCAGATATCCTTGAAGTAGAAGGAATTAGGTAAAGATGTGTTTCTCTGGAAGAATGGGTTAGCAAGAGAGTCCTGAGTCCCCCAGGGCAAGAGGTAATCTTAAAAGGAGGGACAGGGAAAGAAGACTGTGCTACTACTGGTACATTTCTCCCAAGGCTTCTAGGACAAAACACCACTCCTTCCTTTGTCATGTAAAATCCTGTACAATGTGGCCCCAGGGTAGTTACTTCTTATTCTCCTTCATATATTCTACTCTCCAGTGCAATCCATCTTCCTACTTTTCTCAGTATAGAGTATTCCATTTCCTATCTCTGTGTCTTTGCCTGGAATACCTTCCTTCCTCCCCTCCAAGTCTTCAAAAGTTTACTTTCCCCTCAAGATTCATCAGAAATAGGCCTTCCCTAAAGAAATCTTTCTTGGTGCTTCTTGGCAATCCTGCTCACCCTGTCCTTTGCATTGACTGAAATGTGCCTGTAATGCTTCCTTCAGCAGAATGAGAGCTGCTGAAGAGCAGGGCTATATATCCCCATCTTTGCTTCTCTGGCCCTTGGCCAATAGCAAGTGGTCAGCATTTATATAGCACTCAAAAGCTTTTCAATCTTTTCATATCTATTCTCTCTTTTGATACCTACAGCAATCCTGGGACTGAGGAGGTACTATATTTCCCTCTCCCCCTTTGGACTTTCAGACTGGAGAGCAGCAGAAGGGACTGTGTTTTACAGAAGGGGTTAGAAAGCCACACCCATACAAGATTCCTCTCCATCAAAGGTTGCTAATGGCTCCTGGTAGGAGAAGCTGTGATGTGCTTCCTGTTCTTGCCTAGGTGGCCTAATAAGATAGCTCATGGAATTGAATTATTTGATCCCCTTCCTCTTTCTGTTTTTTTTTTTTCTGAACACAGGTCAAAGACTCTACTTCTCAACAATGGACATCCCATGACCAACATATGACAAGGGCTGAGACGTTGATAAAATTCTTGAAGAAGTGCATAGTGTTGGGCAGCTAGGTGGAACAGTGAGAAAGAGCACTGGCCCTGGAGTTGGGAGGACCCGGGATCAGTTCCGGTCTCAGATAATTAACACCCACACAAAAATAACTGGCCATGTAACCTTGGGCAAGTGACTTAACCCCAATTGCTTGAAAAAAAAAGTGCATAGTGGTTATGGACATATCCTTACATGTAGACTGATAAAATAAATCTTGGACAATGTTGGTTTATCTCAACTCCTCTTGGGATTTCTTGATGCCATCTGTTCCTTGCAGAAAAACAGGGTAATACACAACATTCCTGTAGACTGTCCTTCATAGTGAACACAGTCAAGTGATCTCAGGAGAAAGAAGTGGGCAGTTTAATTCATTCCTAAGTGCTATGTTACTTGCAGAGAAAAGACAGTGAAATACTTGACTTACATGGGTCCATGGAGAAAGGGTAATATGGGGTGAGATAAAAGCTATTTATACCCAATAACAATATAGTACATTGAGTTCCTTTGTAGGAGTTGGGGAACCTGCTCTCCACACTCAAGAGAAACATGCAGGAATAGCTATGGATTAGGGGTAATGAGCCAAAGAAAGATACTTACCCTCCTGGGGTCAGACCTGGAGGACTTGGCTCAATGCAAACCTGCAATTCTTGGAGGAACCCTGGGCCATGGGATGCACATTCCTAAAGTATGTATCATACAATATCACTGCATTCTGGGCTATCACCATTTGCCTTGACTTTTGTCCTGCTATTTGACTTCAACGACAACTTCATGCAGCTCTGCTTCACTTAAATCCAACTTATGCAAAAGTCAAGACATCACCCATGATGTCATTGGGCCTGTTCAGCAATGAAGAGTGAACAACAATGATTATATAACATGATGATCTATGCTATGCAGCATGCTATTACATACTATTATATAATGCACTATTATATAATCCATATTAATATAATACGACAGTTTACAATGCTTCTTTTGGTTTTCTCAAACATTGAAGGAAGTATTGAAGGACAAGGATGATCTGGGAGGCTTTAGGATTTCAAGTTTGCCAGCATCTTTCCTCTTCTTTCCAGGATTTCTCTCTACTCTTTCTATATCATGAGCAGAATACAATGGCTAGATTTGCCTTTAAATCAGTCAGACCAATAAAATTCCTCTCTCTGAGCTTTGGGTCCCAGAAGAGCTCAACAATCTCCATGTCTTTGTCTAGGTGCAGAGAGGCTGATCCAAGTCCGGGAGGATTTCAAAGACCATTTTAATGAAAGAGAAATACTCTATGGAAGTGATAGAACCCAGGGAGCACTCTGATTCTGTGAAATTTCAGTTACACCAACTGGCTGTTCATCAATGAGGCTACTTTGTTTTTAAGTGACCTATCAGATAATCATTTAAAAAGAAAAACAATAACTTAATGATTAAAGCCACTTAGAAGTCTCCTAGTGGTTATGACAGCTATGCATGGAGTTGGCACCAATAACACCAGGGAGTGGAAATGTCTATAATGGTCTTTGGAGCCCCTTTCCCCCCATGTCCTTGGGGAACCCAGAGGCAAGCAAGAGGGATATGATGCTTGGAGATCTGAGAGGTCTCTTGAGTTAAAGTGTCTTCTTTATCCAGCACAAACACAAGAAAGAAAATAAATGGCCTACCCTGGGAAGCAAATGAATGGCAGGGAGGTGTCCTAAAATGGAGCTATCAGGTCCCATCCTGTCCTGAGCTTCTATTCTCCCTCTTTACTACCTGATGATCTTACCAGCTTCCATGAATTTAATTACCATATCTATGCCAATGATTCTCAAATCTATCTAGCTTGCTCCAAATTCTCTGCTGGCCTCCTATCTCACTTCTCCAACTGCCTTTCAGACATCTCAAACTAGATGTCCAACAGACAGACATCTTAATCTCAACAAATCCCAAAGAGAACTCATGATCTTTCCCTCTAAATCCCCATGCCCCCATACCTTCCTATTACTGTAGAGGGCAACACCATCCCCCCAAACTGCAAGGCTCACAACCTAGCTTTTAACCTGGCTTCCTCACTGTCTCTCACCTTCCCATATCCAGGCTATTGCTTCAATCCATCAATTTTAGCTTCATAGTTTTTGTCAAATAGGCCCCCTTCTCTCTTCCTACACTGCCCCCATTCTGGTGCAAGCTCTTATCACCTCATCTCTGCACTGCAGCAACAAGCTGCCAAGTGAGTTGCCCATCTCAAGCTTCTCCTCACTCCAACCCATCCTCAAGATTCAATTACTGAGGTCATTTTTCTAAATTGCAAGTCTGATCATATCATCCCCCTACTTTAAACTCTACTGACTTCCTATTGCCTCCAAGAGCACATATAACATGCTCTGTTTGGCATTCAAAGCCCTTCATAGCCTGGCCTCTTCTTACCTTCCCAGAGTTCTTATACCTTACCCTCCAGTGGCACTGGCCTCCTGACTGTTCCATTAAGAAGACACTCCCTTTGTCAGCCCTGGACATTCTCTCTGCCTATCCCTCATGTCTGGAACACCCTCTCTCCTCCACTTCAATCATTGACTTCTCCGACTTCCTTTAGGTCCCAGCTAAAACCGCACTGCCTACAGGAAGCCTTCCCCAGGCCTTCTCAATTCCAAGGCCTTACCTTTGTTTATTATTTCTGATTTGTCCCATATATGTTGCTGTGCCTGCATTTGTTTGCATGTTGCCTTCCTCATTAGATTGTAATCTCCTTGAAGGCAAGGACTTTTTGCCTCTTTTTTGTATCCCCAGCATTCAGCACAGTACCTGGCATATAAAAATACTTAAATCCTTTACCTCTTCTTATATCCAATCCAACTTCATTTTTATAGACAGGGAAACAGAGACATGGGAGTGGGAAAGTAACTTATCAGACAGTAGGATTGAGAGGTGGGAGAGACCTATGAACTCATTGAGTCTGATGCCTGCATGTCATAGATATAGAAATTGAAACCCAGAGAGACAGAAGTAGCAGTAGCTGACATTTCTGTCTGCTCTGAAGGTTTGCAAAGCTCTTTACAAATACTCATTCGATCCTCACCACAGCCTGTTATTTCTCCTCTTTTAAAGCGGAGAAAACTGAGGCTATGAGGCATTGAAGGCTTTGCCCCAGAGGAATTCAGGAATATTGGCTTTGGGAGTGGAAGCATTGAAGGGAGTAGACTGTAAAGCCTAATCACCATTGGTGCTGTAGTTATACTGCATACTTAAGCCCAAGGAAGAGAGTCCAAGGCTAGGAGTATGTTAGAACATCTGGACGTGTCGGGTCACATAGAGAGTATATGGGATGTTAGAGCTGGGCAGGACAGGGAAAGCTGGGAGAGCTGAGACTCCACATATGGAGGACTTTAAGAACTTGGATTTAAATACCCTAACAAGTCAGGGAGTCAGGAGTGTGATGCACAGAAAGTTTATTCCCTCCCTGCACCATTGGGAGTTCCCATCTCTCTGCATTTATTATTTGTCTATAATAAGACCGACAATTTATGCTTGCCATGGGTCACTGGAATCCTTCCATTTTATTATTGTAGTTCAGGGGCATTTCTCCCTCACCTTTGTGGTCTACAAATATGTACTATCCATTAAAATCACTGGCTTTTATGTAAATTGATGTTTTTCCTCAAGAAAAGGGTTTTACACACACTGTCTCACAAGAACAGTCTTTTTAGATGGGTGCTATTTGAGATAATAATTATTAGTATTAATGCCCCCACTTTACAGACAAGAAAGCTGAGGTTCACTGAAGTTACATGACTTGACTATTGGTAGCTACTGTTAGTGATAGGATTCGAACTCAGGTCATCTAGATTCCAAAACTGATTACAGTTCCTCTTCCATAATACAGTAGTTAACGTTTCTTCCTTTCTTTCTCTTTCTTTATTTTGCTTTCTGGAGGGGGGAAGGTAGGGGGATTGGGGCTAAGTGACTTGCCCAAGGTCACATGGCTACTTTTGTATTAAGTGTCTGAGGTCAGATTTGAACTCAGGTCCTCCTGACTCCAGGGCCACTGCTCTATTTACTGTGCCACCTAGCTGCCCTGTTAACATTTCTTTAGAACTGTTTTTAAGGGAAACCAGTCAAAAAGGAAAAGTAAGGGGAAGAACTATTACTGAAGTCTCCCCCCAACTCTTCCATAAATATCTAGAAAATATACCCAATTAATCCTGATTAGGAAATCCAAGAAAAACAAAATCAGCCAAAGTCATTTTTCAGCCCACGTTTACATAGGGAGGTAGAGAAGTTTGTAGAAACTGGGCATATGATCTAGCCAGGAATGGGGCTGCTTAGAACATTTTCTCACAGGGACCAATGAAGACCACCCTAGTCTCTAATGTAAGAAGAGGTGCCTAAAGGGTCTAACACTTTGCAGAGAACAGAAAGAGGGGCCAAATGGTAGCTCAATCACTCAATGCTAAATGCAAGGGTACAGATCCAGTGCAGACTGAGGAGGGGATCTGCATTAGGGGTGGTGGTTCAGATCTGAGAGTGAATATGGGTCCTAGGCTGTGTAGAGATGAGCAAGTACATAGCAATTGTATAACTTTGAGCCTGGGAATAGAGTGGACTTTCATTTCCATCCTTCAGTTCAGTCTAAATCCTACAGTGGAATAACCAAGGTAGACCCCCCCCACCCAAGGGGAACCCACAGTTCTGTCACTCTGAATGTGCAGTTTTCTATCTTGCTGACAGTGGCTAACTTCAGCATCACTTGTGCTGGAGTCTCAGCCAGGAGCAAGCCCATGATTACATTTCTCAGATCCAATGGCCACATCCAATGCTAGGCTAGAAATTTGCAGAGCTTAAAGCAGAAAGATATCACTTAGACTTCACCTTGGATCAGAACACTTTGCATATTCTGAAATTCTGCAGGTCCCCAGCAGGAGATGAACCTCTGGCCCTGGAATAATACAACACTCAATAGCCTGAGAATGCAGCAGAAGGAGTGAAAAAGACTAAAACCAGGACGGAACCCAGCCTAGCTATTCTCTCTAGAAGTACACAGGGCTTGGCCAGCTCTAAAAGAAAGCCTGAAGTCAGAAAGTAAGGGTAGAAAAATAAACAAGCAAACAAACAAAGCCCACCATGAAGGATTATTCTGGTGACAGAGACACTGAAGTAAAAAAAAAAAAAAACCTGAAGAAGATAATGACTCTAAAGTATCTACAAACAAAGCCTCAAATGGCAATATAGCTTGGGCGCAAATTCAGCTAGAATTCCTGGAAAAGATGAAGTAAGAGGTTTTATAAAGATCTAAAAATGACTTCATAAATGAAAGAAGAGTGCTAAGAGGAGCAACTGGAAAACAAATGAGAGTGTTAGGTGAAAAACTGGAAAATAAATGAGAATTATGGAAGAAAAAATTGGAATGAGAACTAACAACTTGACAAGAAAATTACCCAAATAATAGATTCCTTGAAAATTGAATGGACTAAGTAAAAGTTAATGACTCCTTGGGACAATGAAAACTATTAAAACAATATCAAATAATTGAAAAAATAGAAGAAATTTAAGGTAGTTCATATTAAAAAAGAACTGGAAAATATATCAAGGAAAGATAATTTAAGAATCACTGCATTGCCAAAAGTTGATGACCAAAAAAACCCAAATCATAGGTATCATATATGAAGAAACCAGAAAAACAACTTATCGACAGAAGAAAAAGTGAAAAGATAGAAAGAACCCATTGGTTACCTCCTGAAAGAAGCCATGGAATGTTAATTGACTGGAATATTATAGCCAAAATTCAGAACTTCCATGTTAAAGAAAAAATACTGTAAGCAGTCAAAAAGAATTCAAGTTCTAAAGATCCATATTTAGCATCACTGAAGATTTAGTAGCCAAAATTTTAAAGGAACAATGAGTCTGGAATATAATACTCCAGAAGGCAAGAATACAAGTTTATATCCAAGAATAACTTTTTAAACAAAAGTGAGTGTAATTCAACAGAGAAAATGAATCTTTAATGAAATAGACGACTTCTAAGTATTCAGATAAAAAGATCAGAGAGATTCACAAGAGAATCATATAAAACCTTCAAAGAACAATTAATTCCAATATTACATCACTCCCAAAAGTAGTAAAGAAGAGAATCTATCAAATTCCTTCTATGACATAATCATGGTCTTGATATATAACCCAGAAAGGATGAAAGAAAAAATAAAACTCTAAACCAGTATCTCCAGTGAACAAAGAGGCAAAACTTTTAAATGAACTATTAGCAACAAAGGTAAATCAACATATTGTACAGATTAGACAATATGCCCAAGGTGGATCTATATCAGGATCACAGAGTTGATTTAATAATAGGTAAATTGTAAACTTAATTCACTATATTAATAACAAAATCAACTAGGATCATAAGATTACATCAATAGATGCAGAAATTTTTTTTTACAAAGTACAACACACATTTCTATTAAAATCACTAGAGAAAAAGGGATGAGTGGATTTTTTAAATGATAAATAAAATTTGTCTAAAAGCAAGAGCTACTATTATCTATAGTGGAGATAAACTAGAATCCTTTAATGTTGAAACAAATATGTCCATTGTTACTTCTCTTCGACACAGTACTAGAAAGAGTGGCTGTAGCAATAAGACCAGAAAAAGAAATTGAAGGAATAAGAAGAGGTAAAGAGGAAATAAAATGATCACTTTTTGCAGATGATGTGATGTTATACTTAGAGAACCTAAAGAGTCAACTGGGCAATTAATTGAAACAGTAATTCCCACAAACTCGCAGTATATAGAATAAATTCACAAACCCATCATCATTTTTATATAATAACAATAAAACTCAGCAGGAAGAGATAGAGAAATTATATTTAAAATTGCTATAGAATGTATAAAATTCATGGCCATCTACCTACCAAAATACATATAAATACTATATGAATACAATTAAAAATTGTTGTCTACAGAAATAAAGAAACACCTAACTAATTGGAAAAATATTAACTACACATGGGTAGGATGACTTAATGTTATAAAAATTACAATATTATCAAAGTTAATTCACTTATTCAATGACATACTAATCAACCTACCAAAGGAATACTTTATAGACGTAGAAAACAAATAATAAAATTAATATGGAGGGAAAAAAAGGTCAAGAATCTCAAGAGAAATAATGCAAAGAAAGGAGGGGGATATCAGTGCCAGATGTGAAACAATACTACAAGTAGATATGAGAATGATATCTACTCGTTAGAAAAAGAGATTGATTAGTGAAACAGATCAAGTATTCAACATACAAAAGCAAGTGGTATTTCATAAACAGAAAGTCCTCAGCAGCTAAGATGAATCATTATTTGACAAAAACTACTAGGAAAATTAGATGGCAGGATGGAAGATTGATACTTTGCACCTATAAAAAGAAAAGGTCCAAATGGATAGTTGGCTTAGATTTAAGATGTTACAATCATAAACTAATTAGAGAAACATGAAAAAAAGTGATCCATTAAATCTATGGATGGGAGAAACATTCTTGAGCAAACAAGGACAAGAAAGGATCATAGAAGATAAAATGGACAAAGTTAATTACACAAAATTAAAACTTTTTTGCACAAATAATTCTAAAAAAGCTAAAATTAAAAGGGAAATATCTGGCTGAAAGTTTCTCAGAAAAAGGTCGCATTTCTAAGCTATATAAAGAATTGCCTGAAATTTATAAGAATAAAAGCCATTCTCCAACTGATTAATGGTCAAAGGATATTAATGAAAAATAGTTTTCAAGGGAAGAAACCCAGACTATTTAGAACTATATGAAAAACTTTCCCAAATCACTACCAAACAAGGATATCCAAATAAAAGCAATTCTAAGATTTCACTTCCCACCCACCAGAGCGACAAAGATGACCAAAAAGACATCTGATAAATGTTGGAGGAGCCACGGGAAAACAGGAACATTAATGTACTGTTGGTAGGTCTGTACATTAATATAATTCTTAGAAAGGAACTAGAAATTATGCCCAGAATTTTTTTTAAATGCCTGCCATTTGACACAGCTGTGCCATTGCTAAAGCTCTATCCAAAAAAGATGAAAGAGGAAAAGATCTTTTATGTTAAAAAAAAAAGACTATTATCTAATGTAAACATATTTATATTATTTTTTCCCCAAATGCTTTATTAACTTCTGGTTTACATCATTCATTTCCATCAGATTTTGAGCTACAATTTTTTCCCCATTTTTCCCCTACCCACCACCCCAGTACAACAGTCATACAGGATATATCCTCATTCAATCTGCTCTCTCCCATCTCTTCTCCCATACCCTCTTAGATTTTTCCAATAGGGCGAGGTGAATCCCCATGCCCCATTGCCTGTACATCTTATGTCCCAATTATATGCCAAATAGTATTAATCATAGTATATATATACACATATATATGTATATATATACATATATACACATATATATGTATATATATACATATATATGTATATATATATATATAATGATTTTAAAAGGAAGATAAGCAACTCAGTATATACTTTACATGTGTAGCTATGCAAAACATTACCCTAGGAGATATATTGTAAAAGACTGACTATATTTCCCTCCGTCCCATCCCACCTTCCACCTTGTCCACTCCCCATCTTGATCCTGTCCCTTTTCAAAAGTGGGTGCTTCCAACATCCCTCCCCCCAGCCCACCCTCCCCTCCACCACCTTCCCCCATCCCCCCACCATGCTCCTATAGGGTGGGACACTCTATTTAGTATGCATGTCATTTTCTCCTTGGTCCAAATTCAATGAGAATAAGGTTTTGCCTTTTTGCCTTCCTATTCTTCCCCTCCCTTGAAACCACCTTCCCCTGCCTCCTCTACATGAGACAGTTCACCCCATTGTCTCTCCCCATTCCCCCTCACCACATTACTCTCTCACCTCTTAACCTCACCTTTTAAGTATCATCCCTTCCTATTAAATTCGACCTGTGCCCTCTATCTATGTATGCCTGAAAACATATATACACACATTCACATATGTATTCATATGCCCATATAACCTTCTTCAACTATTTTCATACTGAGAAAAGTTTCATCAGTTAAAGTTATTGTTTTTCCCTGTAGGAATGTAAATAGTTCAACTTTGATAAGTTCATAGTGATTTCTTTTCCCTGTTTACCTTCTCAAGCATCTCTTGCTTCTTGTATCTGAATGTCAAATTTTCTATTCGACCCTGGTTTTTTCCTCAAGAATGCTTGAAAGTCCTCTATTCCACTGAATGACCAAATTTTCCCCTGAAACATGATACTCAGTTTTGCTGGGTAGGTGACCCTTGGCTTCAATCCCAGCTCTTTTGCCCTGTGGAGTATCATATTCCATGCCCTTCAGCCCCTCAGTGTAGAAGCTGCCAGATCCTGTGTTAACCTGATTGTGTTTCCACAATATTGAAATTATTTCTTCCTGGCTGCTTGTAATATTCTCTCCTTGATCTGGGAATTCTGGAACCTGGCTATAATATTCCTGGGAGTTTTCTTTTTGGGATCTTTTTCAGGAGGTGATCTGTGGATTCTTTCAATTTCTATTTTGCCTCTGGTTCTAAAACATCTGGGCAATTTTCCTTGAGAATTTCTTTAAGGATGATTTCTAGATTCTTTCTTTGATCATGGTTTTCAGGTAGTCCAATAATTTTTAGATTGTCTCTCCTGGATCTATTTTCCAGGTCAGTGGTTTTTCCCATGAGATATTTCACATTGCCTCCTATTCTTTCATTTGTTTGGATCTGTTTAATAGCATCTTGATTTCTCATAAAGTCATTAGCTTCCATTTTCTCCAGTCTAACTCTGAAGGAATGAATCTCCTCAGTGAGCTTTTGAGGTTCTTTTTCCATCTGGCAAAGTCGGCTTTTAAAGGTATTCTCCTCATTGCCTTTCTGAGCCTCTTTTGCCATTTGAGTTAGTGTATTTTTTAAGGTGTTATTTTCCTCAGTCAGGCTGTTGACTATCATTTCATACTTTTCTTGCATCTTTCTTTTTTCTCTTCCCAATTTTCCGCCACTTCTCTTATCTGCTTCTTAAGGTCCTCTATGGCCTGTAGCCAGCTCATATTTTCATTTGGGGCTGTTGGTGCAGGAGTTCTGACCTCCCAGTCCTCCTCCTGCTCCATGCTTTGATATTCTTTTCCACCAAAATAGGAGTCTAATGTTGCATTTTTTTGTTTATTTTGTTTCCTTTTCCTAGGCATGTTGCCACTCAATTACTTGACTTTTGGGCTTGTTGCCACAGTAGGACTTTGCCACCAGCCAGGAACTTCCATCCCAAATGCTGGGGTTTTCTCAACTTCCAGAAGTGTTAGTTGGGTGGCCTTTGTGAAGCCACACTCTGGCAACCTGGTCACATACCCCAAGACCTCCACCCCAGACTGCAATCCATATCCAAGAAGGGTAAAGCAAGAGCACTTACGCCCTAGACTGATGGCCAGATCCCCCTACAGTTTGCAGGCCAAGAGCTGAAGCTGCAATGTGGCAACATGGTACAAGCTGCCCTGGTTTCTTAGCAGCTTCTCACCTCCAGGGGAAGAAGCCAACACATTCTCCCAACCAGTTCCAAAGTCCATAAGGTACTAACCTCTCACTTCGTCCTAGGCATCTATGTGTTGATAATTCTGGAAATGCCACAAATCCGGTGTTCTGGGGTCCCTCTAGCCAGCTGCTGGTCTGGCAGCCATTGGGCTAAAACCACAACTCACGTGGGCTTGGCCATAATGCTGCACTGGCGGCTCCCAGAGCACTGTGCTAGCCACTCCCTGCCAGGCTGCTGGGCTGTCCTAAGTGGGAGGTTAGCTTCTCTGTGTCAGTTTGTGGGTTCTGGAGCTTCAGAGGTTGTTCAGAGTCCCCCTTTTACATAATTTTGAAGTCTTGTGGGCAGGAGCTCAGAGGAAGTGCTGTTTCTACTCCAGCATCTTGACTCAGCCCCCCTATATTTATATACTTTTGTATAATTTTTATATTCTCTCTATAATATGTGTGTATAAGTATGTGTATATTCCACATTAAGTATCCTTTCCTTTCTTTTTTATGTTCAAGAATCCAAAAATCTATCTTGTAAAACTTGCTATTCCTTTCAAATATGTAATATGGTTATCATGTATTTTTTTCATTTTTTCCTCACCCTCCCCACTAGAAGTGGTTTTCAGTAGAAATATGTATATATAAAAATATGTGTACACACATATATTCATATATATACATATGTGAATATAGTGTGATATATATATATATATATATAAATTGTGTGTATACATATACATATAATCTTATACATCTGTTTATCAATTCTTTCTCTGGATGCAGATAGTGTCTTCTTTCATATGTCTTTTGTAGTTAATCTGTGTATTTATAATAGTCAAAATTGCTTAGTCACTCAAAGTTGTTCTTTTTTTTGAAAATTAATTTATTAGTTTATTCAATTCCATAGTTCCTTGATTTTCAAATTTCCTTTACTTCCCTCTCCCCTCCCCCCACAACAGCTTATAGTCCAGTATAGGATCTGCAAATACATTCATATTAGACATTATTCCAATTACAAAGGCGTATTTTACTAGGTGGGATGAAAGATGGTAAAGAAGAAATAAAACCAAACAATGAAAAGAAAAAGATCATTTAGTTTGCTTCCATAAGGATTCAGGCTCAGTTCTTTTTAGTTATATCTCTGGATGGCGCATTTCTCTCTTTCTTGAGTCTTTCGGGATTGACTTATATCACTGCATTGCTGAAGAGAGTCCGGTCTGTCATAGTTGGTCATCACACATATGATGTGTCTGTGATTGTATACAAATTTCTTCTGATTCTACTCTTCTTGCTCAGCATCAGTTTGTATAAGTCTCTCCAGGTAATTATGAAATCCGTCACCTCCTTGTTTCTTATAACACAATAATATTCCATTACATTCATATACCACAATTTGTTTAGCCATTCCCCAATTGATGGGCACCCCTTTATTTTCCAATTCTTTGCAACCACAAAAAAGGGCTGCTATAAATATTTTTGTACATATGGGTCTTTCTCCCACTTCTGTGATCTCTTTGGGGTATAACCTTAGAAGTGGTATTGTTGGGTCAAAGGGTATGAAATTATTTATAATCCTTTGGGTATAATTCTAGATTGCTCTCCATAATGGTTGGATAAGTTCACAACTCCACCAGCAATGTATTCGTGTTCCAATTTGTCCACATCCTCTCCAGCATTTGTTACTTTCTTGTTTTTTCATCTTAGCCAATCTGACTGGAGAGATGTGGTATCTCAGAGTTGTTTTGATTTGCATTTCTCTAATCAATAGTGATTTAGAGCATTTTTTCATATGTTTATAGATATCTTTAATTTCTTTCTCTGAAAACTGCCTGTTCATATCCTTTGACCATTTATCAATTGGGGAATGGCTTGTATTCATATAGATTTGGCTCAATTCTCTATGGATTTTAGAAATGAGTCCTTTATCAGAGACACAAGTTGTAAAAATTCTTTCCCAATTTCCCACCTCCCTCTTGATCTTGGTTACATTGGCTTTGTTTGTACAGAAGCTTTTCAATTTAATGTAATCAAAATTATCCATTTTGCATTTTATAATGATCTTTAATTCTTGTTTGGTCCTAAAGTCTTCCCCTCTCCACAAATCTGTCAGGTAAACTATTCCTTGCTTTCCTAAATTGCTTACAGTATCATCCTTTATACCTAGATCATGCACCCATTTAGATTTGATTTTGGTATATGGTGTTAGATAATGGTCTGCCCAATTTCTGCCATACTGTATTCCAGTTTTCCCAGCAGTTTTTATCAAATAATGCATTCTTATCCCCAAAACTGGGGTCTTTTGTTTTATCGAACAATAGATTACTATATTCATTCACTGCTAGGTCTCCTGCACCTAATCTGTTCCATTGATCCACTACTCTACACCTCTACCAGTACCAAGCAGTTTTGATGACTGCTGCTATATAATACAGATTAAGATCTGGCACAGCTAGTCCACCTTCCCTAGCATTTCTTTTCATTAATTCCCTTGATATTCTAGACCATTTGTTTCTCCAAATAAATTTTGTTATTATTTTGTCTAACTCTAGGAAGTAGTTTTTTGGTAAATTGATTGGTATGGCACTAAATATATTGTTTAGTTTGGGTAAAATTATCATTTTTATTATAGTAGCTCGACCCAGCCACGAGCAATTGATATTTTCCCAACTATTTACATCTGATTTTATATGTGTGAGGAGTGTTTTGTAGTTGTGATCATATAGATTCTGGGTTTCTTCTGGCAAGTAGATTTCCAAATATTTTATAATGTCTACAGTGACTTTAAATGGGATTTCTCTTTCTATCTCTTGCTGTTGAGTTTCGTTAGAGATGTACAGAAATGCTGAGGATTTATGTGGGTTTATTTTATATCCTGAAACTTTGCCAAATTTATTTATTGTCTCAAGTAGTTTTTCACTTGATTCTCTAGGATTCTCTAAGTATATCATCATATCATCTGCAAAGAATGATAGCTTGGTCACTTCTTTGCCTTAAAACAGTGTTGTTACCATATACGACATTCTCTTGGTTCTGCTCACTTCACTCTTCATTATTTCATGTAAATCTATCCATGTTTGTATAAAATCATTGTAAGCATCATTTCTTATAGTGCCGTAGTATTCTATCACAATTATATACCACAACTTGTTCAACCATTGCCCAAGCTATGGGCATCCCCACAATTTCCAGTTTTTTCCTACCACAAAGAGAGCTGCTCTAAATATATCAGGACATATAGATTCTTTTGCTAATCATCTTTGGAAATAGACCTGGTGGTGCAATTAATGGGTTAAAGGGCATAGGCAGATTAATAACTCTTTGGGTGTAATTCCAGATTGCTCTCCAAAATGGTTGGATCAGTTCACAGTCCCACCAACAATGAATTGTTGTCTCAAATTTTCACCTCCCGTCTAACTTTTGTCACTTCCCACTTCAGTCATTGTAGTCAACCTGGTAGATGTTAAATGGTATCTCAAGGGTGCTTGATTTTGCATTTGTCTAAGTGATAATGACTTAGAACATTTTTTCATGTAGGAACAAATTATTTTGATTTATCAGAAAACTACCTGCAGATATCCTTTTACCATTTATCAGTTGAGGAATGACTTGTTTTCTTATAGATTTAACAAAGTTCTTTATATATATATGAGATATGAGATCTTTATCTGAGAAATTATCTATAAAATTCTCCCCTGCTCAATTTCCTGCTTCTGATCTTGTCTACATTAGTTTCGTTTGTACAAACTCATTTTGATTTAATGGAATTAAAAAGTCTATTTTATATCTCACATTATTCCCTATCTCTTGTTCATTTATAAATTGTTCACATATCCATAAGTATGATAAAAAGTATGTTCCATGTTCTTCAAATTTTCATGTAATTTTTCTCTTTGTATATAGGTCATGTATATGCATTTTGACATTATCTTAGTAAACGGTGTAATATATTGGTCTATACCAATTTTCTACCACATTGCTTTCCAGTTTTCCCAATAATGTTTTTATCAAATATTTTAATAACTTCTCGCTTACATCATTTATTTTTGCACGATTTTCAGTTACAAATTTTCTCCCCGTTTTTCCCCTACCCACCACCCCAAATTAGCAATCCCACTGGATATCCCCTCCTTCAATCTGTTCTCTCCCATATCTTCTCCCATACCCCCTCCGACTTTCCAGTATGGCACAGTGGATCCCTATGCCCCAGTGCCTATATATCTTATTTCCCAATTGCATGTAAAATAAAATTTATAATAGTATATATAGATATAGATATATAGATATAGGTATATATCTATATATCTATATCATCTATCCATCTATATTTATATCTCTCTCTCTCTCTCTCTCTCTCTCTCTCTCTCTCTCTCTCTATCTATCTAAACATTTGATTTTAAAACTTTGAATTCCGGATTCATTCCCTTCCTCCCTTGTCACCCACCCTTACTGGGAAGATAAGCAATTCAGCATAGGTTGTACGTGTGTAGCTATGCAAAACGTTTCATAGTGGATATATTGTAAAAAATTGCCTATATTCCCCTCCCTCCTATCCCACCTCCCAATTGTTATATTATCTACTTTGATCCTGTCCCTTTTCAAAAGTGGGTGCTTCCAACTTCCCTCCACCCCCCAGTCTGCCCTCCCTTCCATCATCCCCTCTCTCATCCCCTTCCCCCCTACTCTCCTGTAGGGTGAGACAACCTATTTAGTGTGTATGTCATTCCTTCCCTAAACCAAATTCAATGAGCATAAGGTTGACCCTTTCCCTTTTGTCTTCCTGTTCTTCCCCTCCATTGTAACCATTTTCCCTTGCCTCTTCTATAGGAGATAGTTTACCCCATTCTGTCTCTCCCCATCTCCTCTAATTATATTCCTCTCTTACTTCTTGATTTCACCTTTAAGTATCATCCCTTCCTATTAAATTGGGCCCGTGTCCCCTATCTATGTATACCTGTACACATATATAAACACATTCCAATATATATTCATATACCCATACACCCTCCTATATAGATATGTATGTATGTATGTATGTATGTATGTATGGGTGTATACACACATATTTCTATTCTGTTCAACTATTCTCATACTGAGAAAAGTTTCATAAGTTACAATTGTCATTTTTCCATGTAGGGAAGCAGATAGTTGAACTTTTATAAATTCCTTATGATTTCTTTTCCCTGTTTACCTTCTCATGCTTCTCTTGCTTCTTGTATGTGAATATCAAATTTTCTATTCAACTCTGGTTTTTTCATCAAGAATGCTTGAAATTTCTCTATACCACTGAATGACCATATTTTCCCCTGAAACAAGATACTTCATTTTGCTGGGTGGGTGATTCTTGGTTTTAATCCCAGTTCCTTTGATCTCTGGAATATCATATTCCAAGCCCTTCAATGCCTCAGTGTAGAAGCTGCCAGATCCTGTCTTATCCTTATTGTGTTTCCCCAGCACTCAAATTATTTCTTCTTGGCTGTTTGGAATATTTTCTCCTTGATCTGGGAATTCCAGAACCTGGCTACAATATTCCTAGGAGTTTTCTTTTTGGGATCTTTTAAAAGAGGTGATCAGTGGATTCTTTCAACCTCTATTTTGCCCTCTGGTTCTAAAATATCAAGGCAATCTTCCTTGAGAATTTCTTGAAGGATGATTTCTAGGTTCTTTTGTTGATCATGGCTTTCAGGTAGACCAATAATTTTTCAATTATCTTTCCTGGATCTATTTTCCAGGTGAGTGGTTTTCCTGATGAGATATTTCACATTGCCTTCTATTTTTGTATTTGTTTGCATCTGTTTAATAGTGTCTTCATTTCACATAGTCACTAGCTTCCATTTGCTCCAATCTAATTCTGAAGGAATGATTCTCTTCAGTGAACTTTTGACATTCGTTTTCCATCTGGCAAATACAGCTTTTTAAGGCATTCTTCTCCTCATTGCCTTTTTGAGCCTCTTTTGCCATTTGCGTTAGTCTATTTTTTTAAACAAATGCTTTATTAACTTCTGTTTACATCATTCATTTCTGCCAGATTTTGAGTTACAATCATTTTCCCCCCATTATTCCCCTACCCAACCTCCCAGAATAGCAGTCCCACAAGATATCGCTTCCTCCAATCTGCTCTCTCCCATAACTTCTCCCATACCCCCTTCGACTTTTCCATTAGAGGAAGATGAATCTTTGTGTCCCAATGCCTGCACATCTTATCTCCCAATTACAAGCAAAAGAGTATTAATAATAGTATTTATATATAAATTATATAAATTTTCGTCCCGAATGTGTGGGGGGCAACTTCCATTTCTGGCAAACTGTAAACCCACCCACGACTTCCACCCTAGATCACAATCCAGATCCAGGGAGGTTAAAGCAAGAGTGATTATCCCCCAAGACTGATCTCTGGATTTCCCTACAATTCACAGGCCAGGTGCTGGAGCTGCCTCTGAAAATTACACTATGGTATATCTCCTCAGTGGCTTCTAGCCCCCAGGGGAGGAAGCCAACACATTCCCCAAATACTGGTCCCAAAGTCCATAGGGCACTAACCTCTTCCTTTGTCCTAGGCATGTCTATGTTGATAATTCTGGAGTCTCCACAGCTGCTGGTGTTCTGGGGTCTCTCCAGCTGGTTGCTGGCCCTGCTGCCCTGGGGGTAAAGCCTCAGCTCATGCGGACCTGGGCTTGGCTCGGCTCCCCGCGCTCTGCGCACTGAGCACTGCAGGCTCCCAGAGCACTGCGCTGGTCCTTCCTGCAGGGCTGCTGCGCTCTCCTCAGCAGGAGGTTAGCTTCTCTGTGTAGTTCTGTGGGTGCTAGGGCTCCAGAATTTGTTCAGAGTCCCCTTTTACATAGTTTGGCGGGAATCTGGGGGCAGAGTGGCTTGGAAGGGCTGTTTCTACTCTGCCATAGTCTATTTTTTAAGGTGTTATTTTCTTCAGTCAGATTGTTGACCCTCATTTCATAATTGTCTTGCATCATTCTTATTTCTATTCCCAATTTTTCCTTCACTTTTCTTATTTGGTTTTCAAAATCCTTTCTAAGATACTCTATGGCCTGTAACCAGCTCATATTTTTCTTAGAAACTTTTTGTGCAAGAGTTCTGACTTTGCTATTTTCCTCCTGTTCCATGCTTTGATCCTTTTTGTCCCCAAAATAGGAGTGTAAAGTTTAGTTGCTCTGCTTGCTTTGGTTCCCTTGTTTGCTTATGTTGCCATTCAATTACTTGACTTTTGGGTTTTTTGCCGTAGTAGGACTCTGCTACCAGACAGGGGAGCTTTGTCTCAGTTTCTGAAAGCTATTAATTGGGTGCCCTCTCTGAAGCCTCCACACATTCTGGCAAGCTCATCACACACCCCAGGACCTTCACCTTAGACCACAATCCAGATCCAAGCAAGTTAAAGCCAAGTGATTACCCCTCATACTGGTCACTTTGTCCCCCTACAAACTGCTGGCCAGGAGGTGAAGCTACCACATAGCTGCAGCTGCATTATCTCTGCACCTCAGTTGCTTTTTGCCCTGGGGGTAAAGGCTGACCAGTCTCCTGAAGTACTGGATCCCAAAGTCCACCCTGCACTGACTTCTCACTTTGTCCTTAGCATCTATGTGTTGATAATTCTGGAAACCACCACAACTCCTGGTGATCTGCAGTTTCTCCAGCTTGTGGCTGGTCGGTCCCACCCTGGGGCTAAAATCTTGGCTCCTGTGAGACTGGGATCAGCTTCCAGAGCACTGTGCTGAACACTTCCTGCTGGCCTCCCAGGCTGTCCTCAGCGGGAGGTTCGATTTTCTTTATCATTTTGATTTCTGTAGCTCCAAAGTTTGTTCATAGTCACCTTTTACATGAATAGGAGGAGGTGGAAGCCAAAGCCCTGCAGAAGTCCTGTTTCTACTCTGCTGTCTTGACATATTCCATGATATTTAAATTCTTTCCCAATAATTTTTACTAAATAATGAATTCTTATCTCAAGGTCTTGTCTTTACATTCGTCAAATGCAAGGTTGCTATATGCACTACTGCAAATTGTATATCTCCCCTGTTCTATTTATTTAACTTTCTATTTTTTAGCCAGTACAGATAGTTTTGATAATTACTGCCTTTTAATATAATTTAAGATTTGTTACTTTTAAATCTCCTTCCTTTATACTTTTTTCATTATTTCCTTTGATATTCTTGACTTTTTGCTCTTCCAAATGAATTTTAATAAAAAAATTTTCTAATTCAGTAAAACATTTTTTTTTGTAATTTAATTGGGAGGGCATTGACTATATAAATTAGTTTAGGTAAAATTATAATTTTTATTATATTGGTCCTGTCTGCCCATGAACAATTAATATTTCTCCAATTATTTAATCTGATTTTATTTGTATAATTTATTTTAAAAATAATGTTGTTTATATATTTTCTGGGCTTTTTTGGACAGGTACACTCCCAGTATTTTATACTTTCTAGATTTATTCTAAATGGGGTGCCTCTTACTATTTCTACTTGCATGGTTTTATTTGTGACATATAGGATTGCTGATGATTTTGATGGATTTACTTTATACCTTGCTACTTTGCTAAAATTATTAATTATTTCAACTTGGTTTTTTTAGTTCATTTTTTAGGATTTTCTAAGTGTATCTTACTGTCTGCAAAAAGAGATAGGTTTTTTTTTTGCTTTTTGGAGGGCAATTGGGGTTAAGTAACTTGCCCAAGGTCACACGGCTAGGTTTTAGTTTGTGTGTGTTAAGTGTCTGAGGCCAAATCCGAACTCAGGTCCTTCTGACTCCAGGGCCAACATTCTACTCACACCGCCACCTAGCCGCCCCCCAAAGAGATAGTTTTGTCACTTCATTCCCTATTCAGAGTCCTTTGATTTCTTTTCTCTTCTCTTCTTGCTATCAACAGCATATCCAATACAATATTGAATGATACTGGTGTCAGTGGGCATTCTTGTTTCATACCTGATCTTACTGGAAGGGCTTATAGCTTATCCTCATTACAAACCGTGTTTACTGGGGGCTTTAGATAAGTGCTTTTATATAAATTTAAATAAAAATACATTTATACCAATACTTCAAAATGTTTTTAATAGAAATGAATATTGTACTTTATCAAAAAGCTATTTTCACATCTATTGATATAATCAGATTATTTTTCTTCTATTATTTGATATAATCAATTATATTAATAGCTTTCTTTGTGTTTAACCATACCTTCATGTCCAGTTTAAATCCCACTTTGTCATAATGTACAATATTTATAATATATTATTGCAATCTTTTAGCTAGTATTTTAGTTAGGATTTTGCTTTGATATTGATATTCTTCATGATATTCATTAATGAAATAGGTCGATACTTTTCTTCCTCTGCTTTTTCTCTTACTGGTTTAGGTATTATTATCACATCTGTTTCATAAAAAGGAGTTTGATAGGATCCTTTCTTTTCCTACTATTCCAAATAATTTATTTAGTATTGAAATTAGTTGATAAATGTCTGACAGAATTTACTTGTAAATTCATCTGGTCCTTGTGTTTTTTTTTTTTTCCTCAGGAAACTCATTTGTGGCCTGCTCAATTTCTTTTGCAAAAACAGGTCTATTTAGATACTCTATTTCCTCTTCTGCTAATGTAGGCAATTTATATTTTTATAAATATTCTTCCATTTCACTTAAATTCTTAAATTTGTTGGCCAATAATTGAGTAAAATAACTCCTTATAATTGCTTTCATTTCAGCTTTGTTGGTGGTATATCTACAATTTTTATTTTTAGTACTAATGATTTAGCTTTTTTCTCTTTTTAAAGTCAAATTAACCAATACGTTATATAGTATATTATTTTTTTTAAAAACCAATTGCTAGTTTTATTTATTAATTTGGTGATTTTTTCCACTCAATTTTTATTAATCCCACCCTTTAATATTTTAGGATTTCCAATTTAGTGCTTAACTGGGGATTTTTAGTTTTTTTTCTAATTTTTAACATTTCATACCTAATTTGTTGGTCTTTCCCCTTTTTTAACTTTTTAAACAAATGCTTTATTAACTTCTGTTTTACATCATTCATTTCTGCCAGATTTTGAGTTACAATCATTTCCACCCCCATTTTCCCCCTACCCACCCTCCCAGAATAGCAGTCCCACAAGATATCACTTCCTCCAATCTGCTCTCTCCCATAACTTCTCCCATACCCCCTTCGACTTTTCCAGTAGAGGAAGATGAATCTTTGTGTCCCAATGCCAGCACATCTTATCTCCCAATTACAAGCAAAAGAGTATTAATAATAGTATTTATATATATTTGAAACATTTAATCTTAAGACTTCAAATTTCAGATCCATTTCCTTCCTCCTTTGTCACCCATTCCCTCTGGGAAGATAAGTAATTCAGTATATGTTGTACATGTCTAGCTATGCAAAACATTATCATAGTAGATATATTGTACAAGGCTGCTTATAATTCCCTCCCACTCATCCCACCCCCCACCTGGTCCATTCCCTACATGATCCTGTCCCTCTTCTATAGTGGGTACTTCCAACCTCCCCTCCCCCCAAGGATGCCCTCCCATCCATCATCCCTCCTCTCATCCCCCTTCCCCTATTCTGCTGCAGGTTGAGATATCCCATTTAGTATGTATGTCATTCTCTCCCTGAACCAAATTCAATGAGAGTGTGGTTTTGCCTTTTTTGCCTTCCTATTCTCCCCCTCCCTTGCAACCACTTCCCCTTGCTTCTTCTACATGAGATAGTTTACCCTACCCTGTCTCTCCCCATCTCCTCTTGCCACTTTCCTCTCTCACTTCATAATTTCATCCCTTGAGTATTCTCCCTTCCCAACAAATTCAACCTATGCCCTCTATCCATATATAACTGTAACCATATACACACACATTCACATATGTATTCATATGACCACATACCCTTCTTCCATTATTTTCATAGTGAGAAAGATTTCATCAGTCACAGTTACTGTTTTTCCACATAGGAATGTAAATAGTTCAACTTTGATAAGTTCCTTTTGATTTCTTTTCCCTGATTACTTCTCAGGCATCTCTTGCATCTAGTGAATGGATGTCAAATTTTCTATTCAATTCTGGTTTTTTCCTCAAGAATGCTTGAAAGTCCTCTATTCCACTGAATGGCCATATTTTCCCCTGAAACAAAATCCTCAGTTTTGCTGGGTAGGTGACTCTTGGGTTCATTCCCAGCTCTTTTGCTGTCTGGAATATCATGTTCCATGCCCTTGGATCCCTCAGTGTAGAAGCTGCCAGGTCCTGTGCTATTCTGATTGTGTTTCCACAATATTGAAATTGTTTCTTCCTGGTTGCTTGTTGTATTTTCTCCTTGATTTGGGAATTCTGGAACCTGGCTATAATATTCCTGGGAGTTTTCTTTTTGGGATCTTTTTCAGGAGGTGATATGTGGATTCTTTCAACCCATATTTTGTCCTCTGGGTCTAAAACATCAGGGCAATTTTCCTTGAGAATTTCTTGAAGGGTGATTTCTAGGTTCTTTCTTTGATCATGGCTTTCAGGTAGTCCAACAATTTTTAAATTGTCTCTCCTGGATTTATTTTCCAGGTCAGTGGTTTTTCCCATGAGATATTTCACATTGCCTTCTACTCTTTCATTTGTTTGGATCTGCTTAACAGCATCTTGATTTTTCATAAAGTCATTAGTTTCCATTTGCTCCAGTCTAACTCTGAAGGAATGAATCTCCTCAGTGAACTTTTGAGATTCTTTTTTCCATCTGGCAAATTCGACTTCTTAAGGCATTCTTCACCTAATTGCCCTTTTGGGCCTCCTTTGTCATTTGAGTTAGTCTATTTTTTAAGGTGTTGTTTTCTTCAGTCAGGCTGTTGACCCTCATTTCATACTTTTCCTGCATCCTTCTCATTTCTCTTTCCAATTTTTCCTCCACTTCTCTTATTTGATTTTTAAAGTCCTTCTTAAGGTCCTCTATGGCCTGCAACCCGCTCATGTTTTCCCCTGGGGCTTTTGGAGCAGGACTTCTGACTTCACAGTCCTTTTCCCTCTCTGTGCCCCCAAAATAGGAATCTAGGGTTGCATTTTTCTTTTTCCTTTGCCTTGGCATGTCGCCACTTAATTACCTGACTTTTGGGCTTATTGCCACAGTATGTCTTTGAGGACAGATAGGGGAATTTTCATCCCGAACGTGTGGGGGGCAACTTCCATTTCTGGCAAACTGTAAACCCACCCACGACTTCCACCCTAGATCACAATCCAGATCCAGGGAGGTTAAAGCAAGAGCAATTACCCCCCCCCCCCCAAGACTGATCTCTGGATCTCCCTACAATGCACAGGCCAGGAGCAGGAGCTACTTGTGAAAACTACAAAGTGGCGTGTCTCCTCAGTGGCTTCTAGCCCCCAGGGGCGGAAGCCGATGCATTCCCCAAATACTGGTCCCAAATTCCATAGGGCACTAACCTCTTGCTTTGTCCTAGGCATGTCTATGTTTATAATTCTGTAGTTGCCACAGCTGCTGGTGTTCTGGGGTCTCTCCAGCCGGCTGCTGGCCCTGCCACCCTGAGGGTAAAGCCTCGGCTCACGAGGACCTGGGCTCTGTTCGGTTCGGCTTCCCGCGCTCTGTGGCTCGGCTTCCCACACTCTGCATGCTGCCGGCTCCCAGAGCACTGCGCTGGTCCTTCCTGCAGGGCTGCTGTGCTGTCCTCAGCGGGAGGTTAGCTTCTCTGTGTCGTTCTGTGGGTGCTGGGGCTCCAGAATTTTTTCAGAGTCCCCTTTTACATAGTTTGGCGGGAATCTGGGGGCAGAGTGGCTTGGATGAGCTGCTTCTACTCTGCCATCTTGGCCCCACCCCAGTCTTTTCCCTTTTTAAATCTCTCCCTCTCGTGTATATGTATAAGCACACACACATATACATATATATATATACATATATATATATATATCTACACACATACACACACACACACACACACATATATATATATATATATATATATATAGGTATGTATATAAATATATGTATGCACACATTCACACAGATGTATATATACACACAAATATTCTGGAGTAAACAAACATAATATACACACATACATAAACATATATATATATATATATATATATATATATATATATATTTGTGTATATAACATCTCTTTTTGTGGTAGAAAAGTTTCACAAACTAAAAGTATGTTTACCAATTGAGAAATGACCAAATAAGCGTAGAAATATGATGGATGCCAGGACTTTCTATTCCCCCCTATCTCACAAAGTTTGTTCAAGCTCATCATTGTTTCTATGAAACTATCTACCCATCTCATGCACTTCTATCACCTTCTCCCTTTTCCTTCAGTCTTTCCAACACCAGGGTCTTTTCTAATAAATTCCATCTTTTCATGTGGCCAAAGCATTTAAGCTTCAGTTTTAGTATTTGCCCTTCCAACGAATAGTCTGAATTAATTTCATTAAGTATAGACTAATTTGATCTCCTTGCTTTTGAAAAGGCTTTCAAACATCTTCTCTCCTAGTACAACAATTTGAAAGCTTTAATTTTGCAATATTCAGCTTTCTTGAGGGTCCAACTCTCACAACCATACATTCCAATAGGAAAAACCACAACCTTGACTTTGCAGACCTTTTTTTAGCTAGATGATATCTCTGATTTGAGTATACTGTGTCAATATGCCTAAATTTTCATTCCAATGAGCGAGTGTCTTTTAATTTCATGACTTCCATTGCTATCTGCAATGATACTTGATCCCAAAAATATAAAATCTGCCTTTGCTTCCATTTCTTCAACCTCTATTTGCCAGGAAGTGATGGGACTAGTTGCTGTGATCTTAGTTTTTTTCTTTAATAAATGCTTATTAATTGAAAAATAGAGTTCTTTTTAAGGTTCACAACAGTGAAGCTTGACAACCAGAGTCTACACTCTAATTCTTTGAGTCAATTAGATATATTCAAACTTACATGGTTGTTGAGAGATTATCAGTGATTTGGGCTAGTCTTCCTAATCTCAAAGTCTACCTTCTTTGAAATGAAGACCTAGCTAGCAAGAAAAGGGTGCTGGTTCCTTACAGACTAGATATCGGTGCTTGGGCTGAAAGTGATCTCTTTCATATGAATAGAGTAGCCACATCAACCATGATAGACAACAGAACTACAACCCAGGAATTAGCAGGAATTTAATATTTTCCATGAGAAAAAAGTTACAAGAAATCTAATGAGGATGCAAGCACTAGATCCTATATTCAATGTTGATCCATCAACAAGGAGTGGAATTGGCATATCATCCATGAAATGACAGACTAGGGAAGGAGGTGAGTCAGGTATATGGGAGGATTCTAACAGAAGGGGTAGAGAGCACAAGTACTGTGGTAGGGTGGAGGGAAAGGTCAGTGTAAACCTTGCAAAAACCTAAGGTATATGAGGTCTATTCTTCTACCTAAGAACATTGATGTGAAGACTTCATAGAAATGGTTGAAGCTCTGGTTGGGCTGGGATTTGCTCTAATAGCCAGAATATAAATGGCGGTCAAGCCAGCAAATTGGTGAACTACTCCTAACAGAAGGTGTCAGGATGTTCCAGTGAAGAACTATTATTCTCTCTCTCTCTCTCTCTCTCTCTCTCTCTCTCTCTCTCTCTCTCTCTCTCTCTCTCTCTCTCCTGAAGAAGCAGCTTCACATAGTGGCCATGATAGTCACAGAACTGGTGGGAGATGACAGTACCAATTAGGGAAGATGACCACAATGGACTTGTCCAGTAGCAATATTCATTAAGAGAAGTTTTGCCATTCTAGAAATAAAGTTGTATCTTTTGTAGGTGTGAAGCCCTTTTGTCAAAGACTCTCAGGATGCAGAATGTCTTGGTCTATTATAGACTTTTTTCATTTGCATGGCTCATGGTGACTACCCAGGAAAATTGGGGAGACTTATGCATGCTATACTCTGGCATATTAATGTAGTTCTCTACTAATAACTCTGTAGTTTGCAGTGGCATGAGAAAAGTTTTATTAAAAGTATGGAAACACAATGTAAATCATAGAATGAGTACCTATTAGTCACAACGTTCCTAGTGTAGTTACAAGTATGAAAGCTCCTCCAATTTAAACCCTTTCCTACAAATCCAGTCTTGGCCAGGTGTGTTTTGCTGCTTAAAGGGTGGAGGAAAAGAGGAGGATGAATGGTCATTGGACGTCCCTTCTACCTTAATTGATTGGTTGTAAATTTCCACCTAAGAATGAGTCACCATTTAGAAATGGTAATTATAAAATATACTCTAACAAGTTATTGGGTAAATAAAAAAGATCATGACCTTGTATGAACCATTTTAAAAATTGAATTTTACCTCCAACAAAGGGTGGGGAAATGCCTGGGTGACCAATCTGTGAATAAATCTACTCAAGGATGCTCAATTGCCCTTTGGTGGCAATCCATAGATGCCATTTGTTGGCAAACTTTTTTTTTTTTCCTGAAGGTAGATTGACATCATCAATGATGGCAGGATTCTAGGAAAGAAATCAACAGCATATTAATTTCGAGGTCCATTAAAACTCCAGTTTTAAAAGAAAATCAATATTTGCTAAACGTAAAATGGGCAAAAACTGGTAGGAGACAGAATTCTATTTCAAGCTTCCAAGTCTATGATCAGCAAGGGATAAAAGTATTAGAAAAAAAGAGAGAAAACTTCCGGTATTTGACTATCTCCTTCAGAAGTCTTCTGCAAAAGAGATGCTTATTTAAGGAGGTTGATCATTGGGTTAGTGGGATGTCATAGCCTTTTGATTTTTACTGAAAGATTTTGCCAATACAAGTGTCAGAAACCACATGATTTACAAGCAAATAAGGCAGAGGGATCTGTTTAATTTTGCAACTGATTATCAGAGGGAAAGAGCATCGTACTAGGAAACATAGGGCCTTTATTTATCTCACAAATTGTTTTGAACTTCCAGGGATCTCTTGAGTTTGGAAGGACACTTTGTCACCTGGGATAATTTCAATTTGTCATTCTCCTTGTCCTTACACATCCCACTACAGTTCAGACTCGACATGTCAACATCATAGTGCATCATCTTTCTCCCTTCGTATGTCCCTCTTTCCAATTTTACCATTTTCTACAATACACAACTTGAGCATAGGGACTGTTTAGAGTCTGGAACACAGTAGATTTTAGACAAATGTTTTGTTGTATTCATTAAATGTCTCATGAGTTAAGAGCTTTGTAATTGTCTTTGTCTCATTTCTTGAATTCCTTATTTATCATACCCAAAGAGTTATCATGTCCTATTGATGGGGTCTAGGCCACTGGTTTGTCCATCTGTCCACCATACATAACAAGTCTTCCAAACATCCTTCCCTTTCCTTTGTACTTCATTCTTCCTATAACTCATCACCAGAATCAGCTTCCATTTGCCCTGACTGATCATGTTTGACCTCAGCTCAAAACCCTTCCATGGCTCCTGGTTGCTTATCAATCAAAGCTTGAGCTGAGACAGGCATTCTGGATCTCCACAATCAAGTTCAACAGTTTCCAGCCAAATCTCATACTATCCCTTACATGTAATCTATGAGCCAAACTGGGACATGTCTCTGCCCCTAAGATCAGTTCTTACCTCTGGACATTCACTCACACTCTTCCCTAGGCCAGAGACCCTATTCTTAGCCTCCTTTGTTTGTTACTCCTATCTATCCTTAAACCCTGACATAAGTGCCTCTCTATCCATGACATCTCCCTTCCCTGCCCTCCTTGGAATGCCCTTCCCATTATGGCCTGTAACATATCAGCATCATGGTCTGTGTTCTGTGCTTTATAAGTATTATCTCATTTAAGTCTCACCACAACCCTGGGAGGTCAGTTTTATTGTTACCCCCATTTTACAGTTGAGGAAATTGAAGTAAACAGGAATTAAATGACTCCACCAGGGTCACACAGTTAGTAAGTGTTTGAGGACAAATTTGAACTCAGGTCTTCTGAATTTCTAAGGCCCAGGACTCTGCATACTGGGGGCCCTTAGTTGCCTAGAAGGAACAGGGAACAGTAACAATGGAGAAGAGTAGAATTTGGGGAGGGAGCATAATGGCTACATTTGAATACTTGAAAGGATGCCTATGTATTAGATTAGTTCTGATTGGCCACAGAACTTGAAAGTATTGACAACCATTGCACAAGGGTTGACTGAGGCTTCATGGGCCAGGAAGACCTTTCTACAAATAAAGGCCCTTCAAAATTTAACAGGTATCTTTGGGAGATCCTTAGCTACCCTCCCTGGAAGTTTTTATGCCAAGACTGACCACTAGCCAGGTGTAGTTATAAAAGACTCTTGCTCAAAGTCTTTCTCAACTCTAGAATCCTACAGATAATAATAACCATATGGTGGGGGGAGCAATGTGACCATAGTCTCACAGGTAATAAGAGGTAATATAGATTTTGAATCCAAGCCCTTTGATTTATAATCTTTCTTTCCCCTGAATTCTGTGGCCTTTATTCTAGTATGTGTAGTATTTCCCCTAAATATAGTGTTCTCTCTCTCTCTCTCTCTCTCTCTCTCTCTCTCTCTCTCTCTCTCTCTCTCTCTCTGTGTCTCTCTCTGTCTCTCTCTGTCTCTCTGTCTCTGTCTGTCTCTCTGTCTGTCTCTCTTCCCCATAACAAGAAACTAGGAAATCTAGCTGCATAGCCCCTGATCTCTGGGACTAGATGTTGGTCTGGTGGCTTGTGTCTATGCTCTGGCTTGCCCTGGAATGAAAATTATGTTCTAAACATTTTTGATCATCTTCTGGTTAGTTTTAATCACTTTTCTGATTCTAGCTTTTTCTTGGAAGTGAAATATGTCCACATCTATCTCTATCTCTATCTCCATCTCTATATCTCTATCTTCATCTATGCCTATGTCTATGTCTATATAGCTATATATGGAGTAGTATCATATATTAAATATGGAATGTTGAATATAAAATAAAGATGACATGGTTTCAAGTTTCTCCTTAGATATGTTAAAATTGTGACCTTGAATGAATCACTGTCTTGACCTCAATTTCTGTATATTTTAAATGAGGAAGTTGTATTCAATGATATCACTCCTAAGCCCCATTCAACTCTCAGAATCTTATTATGCTATATATTTTTTTTCCTAGCATGTGGAAAAGGGTTAAATAAATAAACGCTGATATTCAAAGGTAATGAGAAATGACTATGCTCTCAAAATGGTAGATGTGAAGGCCATAAGGAACAATGCCAAGAACTATTCCAGGCAATTCCCAGGGAGGTCAGTGGAAGAGAACAATTCACCTATGAACTATAGCCCATGAAAGCAAGCCATGGTTTTCAAAACAAGGGACCTTGATACAAGATCCACAAGATTGAAATGGAATCAAATGAATGTTCCATAGTTGTTCTTTTGCTGAAAACATTTAGAGGAGTATTTCTTCAAATGAAACCCCATTTGATGATGACAATGATTGACTCCTTTAGTTAAATGGCAAATGCTTTGAATTTTCATCTGATTCTGGGAGATTCATTTTCTACTTTGGTTATTTTTTATTTTAGTTTTAGTATCTATGGAGTTACAATTAAGTTTTATGGCTTTCCATAGAGCTGGTTCCTCAGTATAATAATCTTGGAAAGGGATTGTAGCTAGACAGTGAGCTGGGTCCAGAATTGAAGAGGAGGTAGAAAAAAACCTGGCTTGTCTTTAGGAAATTTTGTATAAATTTTTATAATGTTTTGAATGATTCTGAACTGCTCTCTGATACACTCAAAATCTTTCTTTTTCCCTATCAATATTACTGCAGTGGTCAGAATCACAGTCACAGGCATTTATAGGGCATTATTATTAATAGAGTGCATTGCACCCTTTCTTATTTGATCCTAATCAAGATGTTTCCAGGTGGGTGTTAGTATCATAACTTGGTGTATGAAATCAAGAGACTTACCCAGAGTCACACAGCTAGTCAATATCATGAGTAGGATAAAGCTCAGGTCTTCCTGACCATGTCATGATGAAAGGTGGCAAATCATGTAGCGCCATACTCACCAAAGATACCCAAATGCAGTGAGCCAAGGAGCCATGAAGAATGGTGGGCTGGGAACAAGTAAGCTGGGGAACTTAGTCAACACAAGATGATTTTAGCATAGGAAATGGCATGAAAGATTATAGGTCATAGATGTAGAGTTAGAGGGAAACTTAGAAATATTCATTTTATAGACAGTGAAAATTGAGGAAAAAAGAGGTTGATTGACTTGTCCGGGGTCACACAGTTCAAAAATGTCCAAGGCTGGATTTGAACTCAAGTCTTCTGAAGCCAAGTCTAGCACTCCTTCCATTGTACCATCTATCTGCCTCTCAGTATCACCCAGGAAATGTATGATCGCAAAAGGAATTGGAGACTTAAATCAAGAATGAAAGGTCAATGTGAATGATCTGGGGTACCTGAAGAAAGTTACAAATCCTAGAGGAAGTAAGATCTTTCATGGGAGACATGGATGAGAATCATGAAGGAGTCCCAAGCTTTATACTTAGAGATAATGCCTATATTCACAAAATCACAGCTGCATTGCCATTCTAGAAAAGCTGTTAGTTTTGGAATCAAAGTAGAACTAGAAAATGACTCTTGTGCCCTTTCCATCCTTCTGCCTCAGTTTCCCTTTTTGCTTGAGCATCCCTAATGTTTGACTCTGGACTCCAATTTCAGAGCCTCTCTACATTCCCTGCATTTGGTATCCATTATCTTCACGGCATTTGCATAGGTTGCAGCAAAGGGGCTGTTTAAGGAGCTCACCACATGTCTTTTTAATCAGAAAAATTGGATCTGGTTTTCTTTGGAATTTGGTGTTTGTCACCAACTGTTTCAACAGTTGAGTTTCCAAGAGAAGATGAATCCTTGGGGCCTGTGATGCCCATGATCAGGGCCTTAGAGGATTGCTGGAGACAATGCTGAAGGGAAAGACAGCCAGAATCATTCCAGGCCCTCACCCAGCTCTCCACAACTGAGGGCAGGAGAGGCTTACATTGCTTTTAAGCAATATGGAAGAATGAAGTTTCAGCAGAGCTTAGATTTATGATAGCAGATGTTTCCAAGCAACCCTTTCCAAATGGTGATTCTGAACTTTGTCAATTAGGTGCAGATGATAAGAATTAAGAGGAGACCGTGTATTGGGGTTTATTGCCACACGTCAGTGTGAGCTCCTGAATCTGTGTCCATCCATTTCCACAGATAGGGATAGGAATCACCACTGAAGCCATTGTTAATGAGTTCTGGATTTAGCAAAGAGGCATCAGGAATGGCTGATGCTTCAGACTCAACCTGGACCCTCAGCCAGAAGATGTGAGCAAGAGTTTGGGGGAAATGAGTCAGTTGTAATGCCCATCTTGTTTTCTCAAACTGGGAAACTAGTTCTGGCCTGTGAAGCTTTTCATCAAAATGTTCATTTGAAACTGATGTGTTCATCCATATTTATAGGGGTGTCCTGATCTAGCCTCTCTGATTGGATGTCTGTTAAGGTCTCATCTACATTTTGTCTCTTTGGTCAGATGATTCAAAAAGCAGGGAGAGATGGGGTCATCAGGAAAGTGGAAAGCTTGGAACCCACTCACACAGCGGTAGCTTCTGGAAAATGTGCGGGGTGTGTGTGTGTGTGTGTGTGTGTGTGTGTGTGTGTGTGTGTGTGTGTAAAATTCTTATTTATAATCTAAAAAAAACCTTAAAAAATTTATCTTCTCTCCCAAAGCTGTAAATAATTAACATTGGATATCTTTGTGTATCATCTTAAAAATCCAGAATTTCTCCCATCCCCAGATATTTCTAAATTTTTCTGAAAGAGAAAAAAAGAATTAGAGAATGTCTTGGCCCACAAGTTGGAGAATAGACCTGCCAATGATTTTCTGTGGGTAAATAAGTGTTTTTATTTCACTTAACTCAGCAGTTTGAAAGAGAATCAGAGATTGAAAGAATCTCTCAACCCTGTGGGGACTTTTTGATGACTTCCATGTTCTCCATCAACACAGGGAGAGGCAGCTCCTGGTTCCTTTACTCTGGTGGCCTGCAGAGAAGGCTGGATGAACTATCAAGGGACTGGGTGGGATTCTGACTTTGACACTCCCCCAGCTCTATAATCCTGGGCAAGGCTTTCTAAGACTTAGCTTCTTTTTCTGTAAAATGGGGAAGATAATATTTAAAATACTTCCCCCACAAGCTGATGGTAAATGAATCCCTGTGTGAACAAACACATTCTAAAAGGGGTACCATAAGTTTCCTAGTACCTATTGGAGTCCATAGATCAATTTCTGGGGGTCAATGAACTTGGGTGGAAAAAATAATGGCCTATTTTTACCCTAATATCTATCTAAACTTTAGCAGTCTTCCAAAGGAGTCCACGATCCAAAAAAGGTCAAGATGTCCCTCAATATTCAGCAGAGGTCACATGGTATCAGAGAAAGAAGGAAGAATGGGTAGCCAGAAGATGTGAGTTCAAAAGCTGCCTTTGCCAATAGCTCAGTATATGCCCTTGAATAAATCGTATATAAATAAACAAACAAATAAATAAATAAATTATTTTGCCTTGGTTTCCTCCAATCTAAAAGGGACTTGGGATACATAACCCATAATGGTCCTCCCAGCTCTAAATCTATGATCCTATTATTATCATTAATACCTTTATTTCCAGTCCCTTACCTCCTAGGAAAACACAGTGGATTGTTAGTGCATTAGTAAACAATGGTGCATGCTACTTTGGTGGTATGGACTGCTGTATAGCTACAAAGTCTCTGACTTCCCCCAGGTTCCCATGTTGCCATAGTGCCTGCTGTTTAGGGCATTCAGAAGCAGCTGGAGACTGGGAAGAAACTCATTTGTACCTGTGCTTTGTACAGGGAGATAACACACAAGTCGCTGACTAGTTTTACCTCACAGGCCTCAGAACCCAAGCTTGTTCAGCACCGACCAAAATATTAGGCTTCTCTGAGAGAGATTCTAGAGAATTCGAGTTGGTCCTAAAGTGGGAGCTTCTGCAGGAATCCTGCCCCCTCATGCATCCCCTACAGTCTGTGCATGGCCATCTAAATTCACAGAAGTCCTCCGCCATTGGTGTAAAACACACGTCCCTGCTGATCAGCCGTGCTCAAAAGTCACCAGGCTCATTTGCTTTGGGGCCATTTTTGTGGCAGCAAAATTTCAAAAGGAAATGTAAAGAAAAAAGATACCCACAAAACAAAAACCACCTCAGCCCAACCCAAGGCTCATTACTCATAGAAAATAATTTTTAAATAAACAATTCTTGCATAAATTTGCATATAAAGGAGAATCTGGGATTGGAAAGAAATCCTGTTAGGCTAACATTGGAGTTGTCACACAAAGCCACAGGAGGCACATATGCAGAAGTTATGGTTGCTTGGCAACCTTAATTGGCCAGTTTAATGCCTAAGCAGAGGAGACGGATGGTTAAAATAAAGGCTGGGTGAGATCCCACGTCTGCCACCACCAGGGTGGGGTGGTCCTCAACTCCAGTAACTCTCCTGAACAAGGAAGAAAATTATTAAATACATGAAAATATATTCGCAGGCCCCCCACTCATTGCTGAATTCATCACATCAGGCTGTGCTAAAAATATCAATTCTTCAATCTTCTGTAGCCTCATTATGGTAAATTCATGAACTTTTTAAAATTAGCAAGTCATAATGATTGCAAAGGCCTGCTTGTGCATGATCCCATAGTCCTACAGGCCCAGATGAGTCAGAAGTCAACATGGTAGATTATGCCCTTGACCACACTGACTCTTTGGCTTAGAATAGGGTGATGGGAAAGACTGGGAGCCACCATAAAATGGGAGGGAGGCTTCAGGGAGATTCAAATGGGCAAATGAGCTTCTCCCTGGCAGGTCCTCCTCCAACAGGACTTCTTTATCTCCTTTTTTTATTCCTATCCTGAATCTCTGTCTGGTACTTGCCTCTCCTATTTCAACCCCTGCAGATTTCAGGACTCTGGAGACTTCTTGATGTGAACCTGGCCTGAGTTTGAAGTGAACTCTTCTGTTTCTTCCAACTCAAACCCTTCTTTTTCTGCTTCCCATGACAATTGCCCTTTTCCCCATGTGAGAGTTTCCCTTTTGATACACAAATGTATGCAGGTCCTTTCTTGGAAGCAACTGCTTTTAATGCCTGATCAACATAGGACCCTGTGCATGTGGGGATCTTCATATAGCTATAGAGTATGTAAATGGGAGAAAATTTAGGAATGAAAAGGGAAAGAGCAGAGGACAAAGAAACCTAAGGAGAAACAGAAGCAATCGTGACACCAGGATGTATTACAAACTCCCCAGACAGGAGGAAATAGTTATCCCTTCCACATCACAGGGCTTAGGGGTGGAGCACCCTACCTGACCTGGCACATCCACATAAAAGTTTTTGGCCTTCCCTTTATACCAAAGAAGGAGTCTGACTTTCTTTTTCTTTTATAGGGGTGCTTACAGTACCTACTGTAAAATTTGGGTTGATATTATACAATACTATTATGCATATAACAATACATATATTTTATTCATTTCTGAGCTTCTAAACATTTTCTTATGTCATCTGCTGGCCTTCACATGTCATCTGTGACTCACAAAACTCCCTTCAAGCTCCCATATAATATCTTATGTCAATCTGTGCTATGTGGAAACTACGACAGGAAAAGTCTGGATGTGGGACAACTGTAGATGAGGATTTAGTAAACTGATCCCCAGTCTGGGCCAGCTTTCTGCTCTGGCTATGCTGAGGAGAGGCCTAAGAGGGGGAGAGGGTTTCATGGCTTCACGTATCCAGCCATCTGTCGGGGCTCTCTCTGCTCTCACTCCCATTAGGATGGGAGCTCCTGGGGAGCAGGGACTGGCTTGCTTTTCTTTGTGTATCCCCAGAGATTAGCACAGTGCTTTGTACATAGTAAGTGCTTAATAATTTATTTTTCATTCATTCAAAGCAGAATAACAACTGAACATAATGGTGTTCATTGATTTTTCCTCAGTCATATTATTTTGCCAACCCATCTATTTTTCTGCTTGAGACATTACACAAAATTCCTCTCCTCTTGAAGTAAACTTTTACATGAAAATGGACATTTCCTTACTAATTAAGTCTTGTTGTGTCATCATTATGGAAGACAAGTGTCACCTAACACTAAACATGGAGAGTCATCAGGATTAAGAACAGACCTAGGAGGCTAGCTAATGCAGCTCCTTCATTTCACAAATGAGGAAACTGAGGCCCAACAAGGTCCAAAGATTAGCTCAAGGTCTCCAGGGTCTCACTAGTGGTATGAGACAGAGGTTGAATTTGAACTCAGGTCTTCTAACTGTAGAGGCAATACTCTTTCTACTGCACCAGTCTACCTCCATACAAAGAAGAGTCCCAAGTCCTAGATTCAAATCCTTCCTCAGACCCTAGGCGAGTGACACCAAGTAAGGCCCTTAACCTTACAGCCACAGTTTCCTCTTCTGAAAGATAGGGATGATGATAACTCTAATATGTGTCATACAGGGTACTTTTGGGGGATGACTGTGTAACATTATTAACAAACCTTCCATTGCTATTTCAATTCAGTTAACACATTTAAGTTGTTGCCGTGTTCCAGGTGCTATGCTGGGCACTGGGCATACAAAGACAGGAACGGATAAAGAAACAAATCAATCTTCAACAAGCAATGACTTTGCTCTTCTTTTGTGCCTGGCATCATGCCAGGCATTGACATTAGAGAGACCAAATATAAAATCATCTCATCATTCAAGGAACCTTCAGTCTAACAGAATAGATGAGCGACTAGCCATTGCAGTTTATATACAATCAGTGGAAACAGAGATGAGGAAGTTGTTCAGTCCTTTCAGTCATGTCCAACTCTGTGGCCGCATTTGGGATTTTTCATGGCAGAGATATTAGTGTGGTTTGTCATTTCCTTCTCCAGCAACTCAAGGACCTATGTTCAGATCTTACTTCTATTGTTAGCATCTGACCTCAAGAAACTTAGATTTTCCATTCTAGGTAGATGAAGCATTTAGTCATATGTTAGGTATGTCGTTGATAAACAAATGCCAATTACACATAATATAACCACAAACTAAATCTTTTGGAAGGGTTTACAAGGCAGAGGATCAAGAAAGTCCTTCTGCCATCAGTTATCCTTATTGTAATTGTCATTGGTAGCCTACAATTTCATATGTATGAAACCAAACCAACACAAACAAAAACCTAGCCATGTAACCTTGGGCAAGTTACTTAACCCCAAGTGCCCTAAAGGGGCGGCTAGGTGGCGCAGTGATTAAGAGCGCCGGCCTCAGAGTTGGGATGACCCAAGATCAGATCCGGCCTCAGAAAATGAGCACCCACGCATAAATAATGACTAGCCGTGTAACCTTGAGCAAGTTACTTAACCCCAATTGCTTTAAAAAAAAAAAAAAAGAAATGTTACCTCATGTCTATTTCAGCTTGTGATCAGAATGCATAATAATTATTTCATGACAACTATATATCCAGCAATGTCCATTTCTGGCCCAGAATTATTCTCAATATCTTGGGCACAAGATCCCATGAATGAGGGATCTCTGAAGGGAACGTCTGAAGCAGACAGGATTTGCTATCATACCTCCATCATACATTATGGGATGGGGTGAAGTGCTCTTGACCTCTTGTGTTATAGACCTTAATAATTTTGAATGGTTGCTCATCTTCTTCTTATGACTGGACAACATATGTCCACCTGACCCCTCTCCTAGAGTAAGCTGAGAGATATAGGCCCAGGAAATGTAAGCTATCATTCATTCCCATTCACTAGCTCTCTCCTACACCCATAACAGATTTATCATCCTAAGATCATTATTTGTAAATAATGATGCAGCTAATTAAGACCTCATTCAAGCCCAGTGTCTCATTTCCAAGCAAATTGGCATTCATCTTAAAGATTGAATTGTTTCTCGCTGAATAAACTTTTCTTAAATCAAGGGATTAACAGCATAGCTTATGGCTTCATTGTCTAGCTGTCTCATTCAAGTTCTGGGAGAGGTTTCCAAATAAGTCCATCCTCTCTAGGTAGAGTAGGGGGAGAAGGGAAGGGAATGGACACATCTGTCCCCAAGGTGGAAGCCTGCCTGCCTTGTGGTGGCTCAGAGGCCTCTGACAGTTGATGTTATACTAAAGAGACCCATCTATCAAAAAGGAGTGTTGGCTATGGAAAAATCTGGAAATCAAAAGGGACTTGGAGCCCATGTTAAACACAGAAGAATAAGTGGAAACAGGCTTTGACAGCCACGAGGGTTAAGGGCATTCCCTAACTCCCTTACTCAGCGTCCATCCAACAAAGCCTCTTCCAAGCACAGAATCAGCGAAACTCAGAACTGGAAAGAACATAAGAAATATCAAAGCAGTGATCATCTGAACAAGTGCCCCTTCTGAAGCGTGCCTCCTGTGCCAGCGGTTGGCTGGCCTTTGCTTGATGACTCTGAGGGAGGGGAGGCCACTGTGGCAGTCTGTATGAGAATGCTGATGTTAGAATGCTCTGTGCCCTGGCCTCTCTACTCGAAATCAATGATGGCCCAGTACTCTCTACTCGGGTCATCATTGCTTCCTACTCCTACTTCCTACTTGAGGGAATGGATAAATTGTATTCCTGGGCTCAGCACACTTACCTTGTGCTTACCTTGACTCCACCATGTGATTCTTTCACTCTCACTTTAAAGTCCAAGAGGAATCCAAAACCTTTCCATATAACGATCTTTCAAACACTTGAGGGTAGCTTTCCGGTCTCATCATAAATCTTCTTTGTTGTTGCTGTTCAGTTTTGTCTTCATGATCACATTTGACAAAGATGCTGGAATAGTTTGTCATTTCCTTCTCGAACTCATTTTACAGATCAAGAAACTGAGGCAAATAGGGTTAAATGACTTACCCAGGTTGAGAGAGTTAGTAAGTGTCTGAGACTGTATTTGAACTCACAGATATGAGTCTTTTTGACTCCAGGCCCAGTACTCTGCCCACTGCACCACCCAGCTGTCCTATCTTCTTCCCCATAGGCTAAACAACCCCACTCCCTTTATCTAGTATTCATATAGCAAGAACTCAAGGCCCTTCGCCATCTAGGTTGCCTTCATCTGAATGCCCTACTTCACACTTAAGTACTCAAGTGGTGGTATCCACTGAGCATAACTCTCTAGGAGTGGTCTGGCCAAGACAAAGGGCTTAGAATTCTCTCCTTCTGGGTGATTCTCTGCTGGGCTGCTGCAGGTGAGATTCAGGTAAGTTCTATTAACTTATCTTCTCAGGATTCCAAAATAAGCAGAAAGTTCTCTCATGTCAACAGCTGATGCATTCTTCAAAATAAAACCGATGGAAGTAAACTTCAAAAGAATCAAAATAAGCTTCAGAAGAGTAAAGCCTGGTCTACTAGAGTATCATAGGTCCTGGAATCTGGAGGCCATAGACTCCAAGCCCAGATCAGTCATTTGCTACTTTATTAAGTAGAATCAGGGCCTTGAAGGGCAGGGATTGCTTCATTTTGCACTCGGTATTCCCAGCACCAAGAAAAGTGCCTTGATTGACAGACTGAAGTGTGCCTTAACTCCTCTACATTTCAATTTCCTCATAAACAAAATGGGGACCACAGACCTGGCAGACCTCCTTCACAAGTCTACTGCCAGAATCAAAGAAGGTGATGGCTCAAAGCTTCTTTGGAAGCAGATTGTGCCTTCTAGATGCAAAGCTATTAATGATGATGTTGATATAGGTGAAGACAGTGATGATGGTGATGGTGGCGGTGGTGATGGTGATAACTACCTGCCCATTAATGGCTAATTTTCCATATTAAGTCTGTGCACACATAATAATGTTCTCAGTTATTTTGTCTCTTTCCTCATTATTTAATAATCAATATCAACTTTAATAAGAGTCACTCACAACCCTTCCCCCCATTGCATTTTATTTTTAAAAATTCCTTATATCTATAAATCTAACCTGTTGATGGGTTATGAGGCCAGGCTGTCCTGTGTAACAAGGTAATTGCTTTGTTCCCAATGGGTTTTCCTCTCTCTGTAGATAAATCAGCTATTTAAGAGGTGGAAATGATATAAATACTCCTTTTCTTGAGGAGATGGAAGCATTTTTGTTGCTCAAACAGCGATAGAAGTGCTGGGGGTCAAGTGCCCAAAGCTTAGGATGAGTTCAGCAGCTCTGGGTCAAAGCTGAACTTCTTCTTGATTGGGGAAGAGAATAAGCAGAAATTTATGAAATCCTGCTGGAGACAGATTATCAATAGTTTGTGTGAAGGCCACTTGACTTGATCAACTAAGGCGTTGGGAGCAGAATTTTGATTAAAGAAAGCATTTGAGGCAGGAGATGGTGAAGACAAGTTGGTGGGGAATCCCATTGCTCAAGATGAATAAATTGGAGATACAGTAGCTGAGACACAGAATAGAATGGGGCTGTCAGAGGAATGAAGAACACCACTTTTTCCCATAACAGAATAGATCACTGGCTAACTCAGATGGGAATGCAGAGAATGATCCTGGCCCAATCATCTGGAGATGGGAGCAGTGAGCTCCTGGGGAATTGAGATAGAAACAGTAGGGGAATGCTAAGGGGAAACTGAGGAGAAGGCCGCTTCTAACCTAAGGCAGGAACAGGTGGAGCACATACATTCATTCCCTGAGTCAGAATCTTAGGGAGCTGACATTTATAGCAAAAATTCTCTAATGTAAACAGCTGACACCAGCTCAGGATTTCAGTTGTGGGCACTCATGGGTTTCATTCAATGTCTCTCAATATTCTTAATGGATCAGAATTTCAATGCTATTTCTTTGAGGGTCTTGCTCCCTTGCTCCTGGACTCCTACCAGTACACAAAGGATAGACACAATATTAGCAAAGACAAGACAATGGAGGTAAGTTGTTTCAGTGAGCTACCTTCTCCTTGAAATCCAATGCCATTACACAAAGGGATGATGCTTATGAAGGACTTTCTAAGCACCTACTATGTGCCTGGCACTGTGCTGTATGCTAGGGATATAAAGATAAAAACAAAACCTTTCCTGACCTCAAGGAGACTCCATTTAACTAGAAGGAGGCAGCATGCAGCCAGACAAATGCATGGGTCACAAGGAAGAGGCCACCAACTGCTGAGTGGGCCAGAGGGGCAGGGGAGAAGTCACACCAGGACTTTTTTTTCCTATTAAACAAATGCTTTATTAACTTCTGTTTTACATCATTCATTTCCGCCAGATTTTGAGTTACAATCATTTCCCCGCCGTTATTCCCCTACCCAACCTCCCAGAATAGCAGTCCCACAAGATATCGCCTGCTCCAATCTGCTCTCTCCCATACCTTCTCCCATACCCCCTTTGACTTTTCCATTAGAGGAAGGTGAATCTTTGTGTCCCAATTCCTGCACATCTTATCTCCCAATTATAAGCAAAATAGTATTAATAATAGTATTTATATATATTTGAAACATTTAATGTTAACACCTCGACTTTCAGATCCATTTCCTTCTTCCCTTGTCACCCATTCCCTCTGGGGAGATAAGTAATTCAGTATATGTTATACATGTCTAGCTATGAAAAACATTATCACAGTAGATATATTGTACAAGACTGCTTATAATTCCCTCCCACTCATCCCACCCCCCACCTCGTCCATTCCCCACATGATCCTGTCCCTCTTCTATAGTGGGTACTTCCAACCACCCCTCCCCCCAAGGATGCCCTCCCATCCATCTTCCCCCCTCTCACCCCCCTTTCCCCTATTCTGCTGCAGGTTGAGATATCCCATCCAGCATGTATGTCATTCTCTCCCTGAACCAAATTCAATGAGAATGTGGTTTTGCCTTTTTGCCTTCCTATTCTTCCCCCCCACCCTACAACCACTTCCCCTTGCTTCTTCTACATAAGATAGTTTATCCTATACCCTACCCTGTCTCTCCCCATCTACTCCTGCCACCTTCCTCTCCCACCTCATAATTTCATCCCTTGAGTATTCTCCCTTCCCAACAAATTCAACCTATGCCCTCTATCCATATATAACTGTAACCATCTACACACACATTCACATATGTACTCATATGACCACACACCCTTCTTCCATTATTTTCATAGTGAGAAAGATATCATCAGTCACCATTATTGTTTTTCCATATAGGAATGTAAATAGTTCAACTTTGATAAGTTCCTTTTGATTTCTTTTCACTGATTACCTTCTCAGTCATCTCTTCCTTCTTGCGTCTGGATGTCAAATTTTCTATTCAATTCTGGTTTTTTCCTCAGGAATGCTTGAAAGTCCTCTATTCCACTGAATGACCATATTTTCCCCTGAAAAAAAATACTCAGTTTTGCTGGGTAGGTGACCCTTGGGTTCATTCCCAGTTCTTTTGCCCTCTGGAATATCGTGTTCCATGCCCTTTGATCCCTCAGTGTAGAAGCTGCCAGGTCCTGGGCTATTCTGATTGTGTTTCCACAATATTGAAATTGTTTCTTCCTGGCTGCTTGGAGTATTTTCTCCTTGATCTGGGGATTCTGGAACCTGGCTATAATATTCCTGGGAGTTTTCTTTTTGGGATCTTTTTCAGGAGGCGATCGGTGTTCTTTCAACCTCTATTTTGCCCTCTAGATGTAAAACATCAGGGCAGTTTTCCTTGAGAATTTCTTGAAGGGTGATTTCTAGGTTCTTTCCTTGATCATGGCTTTCAGGTAGTCCAATAATTTTTAAATTGTCTCTCCTAGATCTATTTTCCAGGTCAGTGGTTTTTCCCATGAGATATTTCACATTGCCTTCTAATCTTTCGTTTGTTTGGATCTGCTTCACAGCATCTTGATTTCTCATAAAGTCATTAGCTTCCATTTGCTCCAGTCTAACTCTGAAGGAATGAATCTCCTCAGTGAGCTTTTGAGATTCTTTTTCCATCTGGCAAATTCAACTTTTTAAGGCATTCTTCCCCTCATTGCCCTTTTGGGCCTCCTTTGCCATTTGAGTTAGTCTATTTTTTAAGGTGTTGTTTTCCTCAGTCAGGCTGTTGACCCTCATTTAATACTTTTCCTGCATCCTTCTCATTTCCCAAGACTGATCGCTGGATCTCCCTACAATTAATTACAGGCCAAGAGCTGGAGCTGCCTCTGAAAACTACAAAATGGAGTGTCTCCTCAGTGGCTTCTAGCCCCCAGGGGAGGAAGCCGATGCATTCCCCAAATACAGGTCCCAAAGTCCATAGGACACTAACCTCTTACTTTGTCCTAGGCATGTCTATGTTGATAATTCTGGAGTCGCCACAGCTCCTGGTGTTCTGGAGTTCCTCCAGCCAGCTGTTGGCCCTGGTGCCCTGGGGCTAAGACCTCGGCTCACGGGGACCTCAGCTCTGGCTCGGCTCAGCTTCCCGCGCTGCGCACTGCCAGCTCCCAGAGCACTGCGCTGGTCCTTCCTGCAGGGCTGCTGGGCTGTCCTCAGTGGGAGGTTAGCTTCTCTGTGTTGTTCTGTGGGTGCTGGGGCTCCAGAAGTTGTTCAGAGTCCCCTTTTACATAGTTTGGGGGGAATCTGGGGTCAGAGTGGCTTGGATGAGCTGTTTCTACTCTGCCATCTTGGCTCCGCCCCCCCACCAGGACTTTTAAAGGAGCTAAGACTTGGAGAGAGCTCCAGTTCCCAATACATGAGTGTAAGGAAAGAAGGCTTTCTAGGCATACATGGCAAAAGTGGGAGATAAAACATTATATTTGGGGACAGCAAGGAGCGTGGTGTGGCTGGAGCATGGAATGAAGGGGAGAAATATGTGAAAGCCTGGAAAAGGAGGGTAGAAGCAGATTTTGAAGGATTTTAAATGTAAAGAAAGACTTAGTATTTTATCCTCGAGGAAAGAGAGAATAGTGGAACTTCCTTTTTGAGCAAGAGAGTGACATGTTCACCTCTGTGCTTTCAGAATATCTATGACCATTTGGTGGCAATTATACTAATCTGGGGCTGTGTAATAAGGAGTTGAAATACCATAGAAGGCTTTTGTGGAAAGTGGGGGAGAGATTTAATGGACACTGAGGAGGCAGAAGCAACAAAGCTTGGTAATTGACTGGAAATGGAGGGGGATGAGGATGGGGATGGGGATGAATGAAAGATGGCTCCAAGGTTGTGAACTTGGGAGATGAGAAGAATTATGGTGTCCTCAACAGAAATAAGGACATTCAAAGGAGGACTCATGTTGGTGATTAAGATGATGAACTTGGCTTTAGACAACTTGAGTTTGTGATGCCAGTGGGACCTCCAGGTAGAGATGTCTAGCAGGCAGTTAAAGGTGTGAGATTATACCTCAGAAGAAAGATCAGGACTGGAGACTAGACCTGGGAGTCATCTTCCTACAAATTCCAGTTGATTCTCTGTTATGTTTTGGAAATGATGAGATCATGAGAATACAGAGATAGAAGAGAAGAGGGTCCAACTCAGAACCTTGGCAGATACACCCACTAGGAGGAATGAAGAAGATGATACAGACTGAGAAGGGTTGGCTAGGAAGGTAGGAAGAGAACCACAGCTGAGCAAGGTCAGGAAAACTGGGAAGGATGGAGAATCCAGGAGGAGATGCTGCTCAAGAGAGTCATGTGATACAGAGAGGTGCTCCCAGGAGTCTGAGCAGTGGGAAAGGGCCATCTGAGTGAGTAGTGAGCTCTCCAGTGACCTTGAAGAGAGCTGTTTCAGTTGAATAGAGTCAGAAGTCAGTTGAAGCCGTAATCCAATCTTCATGGAGTGGAGTGTGCTTGCAGGGGCGTCATCAGAAATCAAGAGTGGAAAGGCAGGTGGGAGACCTATTGTACAGAGCTTGAAATTTCAGACTGAGGTCTAATTAATTAATCCTTAAGGGACAGAGGTTGTTCTATAATGGCATATTTGTTTCTGACTCCATTCAGGGCACCTTCTGCTGTATCAATCATTCCCCATACCTGGCCTTGGACCCCAAAGGGACAGGAGGATCATTTTTTAATTTTCAAAATTTATTTAATTCTTGGAATAAAGAAGTACTTCCATAACATAGTATAACAAAAATGATTGCACATGAAACTGCCAGTACAACTTGCTGTTCCTTTTAAATATTTAATGAAATTATCATGTATTTTTTTCTTTTCCTTTTTTCCTTCCCTATTCTGCTCTCTGCCTTAAGGACTCATTTAGGTATGTGTGTATAAAATTATTTTATACATACTTCTATTTATCAATCCTTTCTCTGAATATCTTTCTTCATATGACCTTTATTTGTAATTGGGTACTTAAGTCAAAATGACTTGTTGAATCAAAGTCATTTTAAAAACAATATTGCTGTTACTGTATACAATGTTCTCTTGATTCTGCTTATTTCATTCTTCACCATTTTGTTCAAATCATATTTCAATCCTCATCCTTATTTAGTGCTAAGAAATGGCAGTGCCATTCCGTATGTTAAATAAAGAAATGTACTTTCTGTGGCCTGAACAATCATCCTGTTTCACCCATGTATGTGTGATTATTATTGTAAGTATTTATATGTGGTTGCAAATAATTACTCAAGGACATATTAATTTAAAAATGTAACTGAATTCTTAGTGGATTTTTGCATCATGGACTCTCCATGGATAATAGTACAGCTGCCATGATATGAGTAGCCTCTAAATTCTTTGATGTTAAAAAGGGTTCTTTTCTGGGTCAAGGTTGTGAAGCCCTGGGACTGTACCAACTTAGGTCCCTTTGTGGACCACGTAGGCAACTGTGAGTAAGAAAAAGAGCCTCCTGCTCTCCTGCAGGGTCTCTCCCTACTGATCATCCATGGCAACCTTACCCTTACTTTGATCTCTTCCTAGTTTCCTGCAACCTTACCATGTCTCCCACATTTGATAACACAATAGAACAAAGAAAAACTTGACTATAGTAGCCCCTTAAGCTTTTGTCTGATAGCCTGCCTCCCTATGTATTCCCAGCCAGGTTCCTATAAGAAATTACTTACATTCATTGCCTTAATTTCCTTATTTTAAAGTTAAATTCAATTTTAATTTTTTAACTTAAGAAAGACCAAATAAAATGAACTGTATATGGTAGAACCAAAGGAGGTGATAGTACAAGAAGCTGAGTATTATATAATGTTTACTTTTCTTCATAAGTATATGACATTGGACATGCGATTTTCAAAGGTGTCTACTTGTCTATGGATTCTTTTGTTCTTCCTCTGTTCTTTTTATTTTTTCTTCTGGGAAGGTAGGAAGGGAACTATTACCAGTTCCGTTTTATTTCAATGAAACAAAGTCCAAGAAAAACCCTTGTAACAAACAAGCATAACAAACAAAGCCTCCAAATTTCCACATGATTCTTGCTCAAAAATGTATGTCTCATTCTGTACCTTTAGTCCATCATTTCTTTGCCAGGAGGTCGATGAAATGTTACCTTATCAGTAAGTACTCCAAGTCACCCCCATCCCCCCACTCTCTCAATCTGTAGCCTCTTAGAATTTGATTTCCAATCTCATCTGTCTGCTCTAACTATTGTCAACAAAGCTACCCATGATCATTCAGCAGCTTGATCCATTGGTCTTGGCTCAATGCTCGTCCTGGCTCTGGCACTGCTGATCATCCCCTTTTCCTGCATGCTCTCTCTTGGGTTCTATGATACTATTCTCTCATTTTTCTCCTTTTGCTTATGTGACCTTCTGACCCATCCTTTTCAATCTCCTTTACTAGGTCATCATCATCCATCTCCTGCCACTGCTACTCTGTCCCAAGTCTTTTCTTCTTTCTATCAAGGATTTTTACTCTTTTTTATAATGTCATGGAGCCCTTTGACAATCTGGTGAAGCCTATGGACCACTTGTAAGAAAAATGATTTTAAATGCCTAAAAGAAAATACATGAGATTACAAAGGAAACCAGTTTTATCAAAATACAATTATCTATGTGTTATCTATCTATCTATCTATCTATCTATCTATCTATCTATCTATCTATCTATGATATATGTATTTATGCATCTATGTATTTATGTATCTATGTAACTATCTATCTATCTATCTATCTATCTATCTATCTATCTATCTGTCTGTCTATCTAGTCATGAACATTAGGTTAAGGATCCTAATCTATATTCATCCCAGGCTCACAACCTAGTTATCATCTTCAGCTCCTCCCTCTTTCACCTCCCACAATCGATCTGTTGCCAATGCCTATAGACTTTTCCCTTCCTAAGCTCTTTCATTTATACCCCTTTCACTCTCCCTGACATTGCCACTACCACGGGGCAGGATCTTATCACTTAGCACCTTGGGCCTGCATTGTTGCAGTGGCTTCTCCTCCCTACCCCTTAATAAACTCCAGTGACTATCATGTACAGGAATATAAATTCCTCTGTTTGGTGTTCAAAGCGATTCAAACTCCCCACCAACCCACACTTTTCCAATCTTCTTATACCTTACACCACCCATCCCCACATAGTCTAGAATCTAGTGAAATTGGTCCCCTTGCTGTTCCTTAAACATGAAACTCTATTTCTCCACTTGACCATTTTTTTCTGGCTGTCCCCCTTGCCTAGAATTCTCTATCTCCTCATCTATACCTCCTGGTTTCCCTGACTTCTTTCAACTCCCAGATAAAATGCCATCTTCTTTTTAAAATTTTATTAATTTTATTTTTCCACTTCATAGTGAAATAATAGCATTTTATATTATTTATTTATACTATTCCATTCTATGCTATAGACTAGTATAGAATAGGTTTTTTCCAATAACATGTAAATATATTTTTCAACCTTAACTTTTATAAGATTTTGAGTTCCAAACTTTTTCTCCCTCATTCCCTTTCCTCCACCTTCCCTAAGATGGCACAAAATCTGATATAGGTCATACATGTATATTCATGGTAAACATGTACACATTAGTCCTGTTGTGAAAGAAAAATTAGGAGAAAAGGAAAAAAATATATAAGAAAGAATAAATTAAAAAGTGAAAATAGTGTGCTTATTGAATCAAAGTTCTTTCCCTGAATATGGACAACATTTTCCATTATGATTTTTTTGGAATTATCTTGGATTGTTATATTACTGAGAAGAGCTAAGTATATCATAGTTGGTCATTGCACAATGTTGCTGTTTCTGTTCTCCTGGTTTTCTCCTGGTTCTGCTAACTTCATTCAGCATCAGTTCATGTAAGTCTTTCCAGGTTTTTCTGCAGTTCACCTGCTCATCATTTCTTATAGCACAATAGTGTTTCATTACATTCATATAGCACTAATTATTCTACCATTCCCCAAATGATGGGCATGCCTTCAATTTCCAATTCTTTCCCACCACAAAAAGAGCTGCTATGAGTATTTTTGTATATTGAATCCTTTCCCCTTTTTAATGATCTCTTTGTGATGTAGATTTGATAGTAGTATTGCTGGATCAAAGGGTATTCACAATTTGGTTGCCCTCTGGGTATAGTTCAAAATTGCTCTCCAGAATGGTTGGATTACTTCACCACTCCACCAATACATCGGTGTTCCAATTTTTCCACATCTCCTCCAAGATTTATCAAAATGCCATCTTCTATAGGATACTTTTCTCAATTTGTCTTCTTTCTAGTTTCTTTCCTCTGATGATCATTTCCATGATTATGAAGAATATATCTAGTTAACAGCTTTTTGGTAAATACATGTGTGTATGTCATCTCTGACCATTATAATGTGAATTCCTTGAGAGCAGAACTGTATTTTTCCATTTCTTTGTGTCCTGTGAGTTTAGTACAATGCCTGGCTATGAAGACCATTTTGGACTATAAGGAAAACTGAGTGACACAGAATCAACATTTTCAAGTTGTGATGCTAAAGAAGACTTTTGAGAATTCTTTGGACAGCAGGGAAGTCAAATCAGTCAATACTTAAAGAAATTAATCTGGACTATTCACTGGAAGGTCAAATACTGAAGCTGAAGTTTAAATGCTTTGACCATATAATGAGAAGACAGAACTCGTTAGAAAAGATCCTATTGGGAAAGATTGAAGGCAAAAGGAAAGGAGGATAAGAGAGGATAACATAGATAGTGTCATGTAAACAATGAAAAATGAAAACGGAGTGAAGGGAAGGGAAGGCAAGGAATTGTTTAGCTTCGTAAATGACAAGATATTGATTTTTGTTCTTTTTTTTTGCAGGGTAACTGCAGTTAAGTTACTTGCCCAAGGTCACACGGTTGGGTTTTTTGTTTGTGTGTGCGTTAAGTGTCTGAGGCCGGATCCGAACTCAGGTCCTTCTGACTCCAGGGCCGATGCTCTACTCACTGTGCCACCTAGCCACCTATTTTTGTTCTTAATTTACAAAATCTGTATAATGAAGCAGCACCAGAAAAGAAGGACTTGGAAGAGTTTCTACTTGATTTCCTTCCTTCCTTCCTTCCTTCCTTCCTTCCTTCCTTCCTTCCTTCCTTCCTTCCTTCCTTCCTTCCTTTACAGGGAAGGCAGGGCTTCAGGAGCTCCAACTTCAAATTTAAGCTCTCTCATTACCTCAAAGTATGGCTTTTGGCAATTCTTTTCACCCTTCTGACCCAATTTCCTCAAAGAAATGAGGGACTATTTCATTCTCTTAGATGTAAGGGGCCTAGGGGTGCTTAATGTTGCATATGCTGTCAGATGAAGTTGCAGCTGTTGCTTAAAGTGTAGGGAGGGGTGAGTATTGGGCTGTGTCTGTGACATAAAAGAAAGGCATTAATCAAACAGATCAGTATTTGGGTGTAGCAGTTGTGTGTGTCTGCTGCCCTTCTTAGCTGTGTGACTCAAAGTTTTTTATTTCTCCATCAGTAAAATCTGGTTAATAATTGTGTGTTGCTGCTAATCTGAAGTAGGATTCAAACCCCTGCCTCTAGGGCATGTCACAATCCAAAGTGTAAAAGCAGAATTCTTGTGAGGAGAGGATTTTTCAAATCTCAAGATACATTATCAAGGAATTATTGGATTCCATTTCACCCAAGAAACACTTGATACTTTAAAAATACCTTTTTATTGATGCCTTTTGTCTTCATTTCATAGTCCCATCCCCACCCTCAGTGAAGCTTTATTTTGAGCAAAGAAAAAAAAAAGTAGGAATACCTGATAAAGAACAGCTTGCTGAGTAAACAACCTGGAGTTCTCTAGTCCCTTCCTCTTCTATGGGAGTGGGGAGAAACACGAGTCATTATCTGTTCTCTTGGATCTTCAGCTATTCTTTAATTACTCCATGCTTAAACTTCTTCAGAGATTTGGTGATCTGATGATTTACACTGTTGTCCTTAGGGTCTACATTGTTCCCTTGGCAAAGCTTCAAACAGATCTTCCAATGTTTCTCTGACCTTCTCATACCATCATTTCTTGCTGTACAATTGGATTCCATTCTGTTTATAGACTAAGGTGTTTTTTTTTCTTTTTTCTTCATTCCCTAGTTAATGGAGTATTCATTTTTCCTCCAATTCTTCAGTACCATTGAGAACTGTTATATTTTACCTTGAATTAGACCTTAGTTTTGAATTATTGCTTTAAATAAATTCCTTCCTACATGCCTAGCAATGTGATTGAAGCATGACTTTATCAAACAGAAGTCATTGAAAGGGGCAGGGGATGGTGCTGTCCCTGGCAGTATACTAGACTTGGAGCCAGATAGATTCAATTTCTTATCTTTGCTCAAACATTTCTCAACAAGCTTTGACTTTGGTCAAGTTCCTTCCCTTTCAATCTGAAAAAAAATATGATCATAATAATGCCTATAGGCAATTAACATGGGATTTTTAGGAATCAGGAAGACCTGAGTTAAAATCTGGCTTCAGACATTTACTAGCTGTATGACCTTAGGCAAGTCACTTAATCTTTGTTTGCCTCAGTTTCATTAGCTGGAATAGTGGGGATAATAACAGCACCCGCCTCTTGTAGGTTGTTCTAAGGATCAAATGATATAATATTTATAAAGCACTTAGTTCAATGCCTATCATGTCAAGGGCAATAGATGCTTCTTTCTATCCTCTTCCCCCTCCCCCTTTTTGGGGAGAGTAGGATAAAATGAGATGATTTACATCAAGTGCTTTGGAAATTTGAAGTCACAATATAATGGTCAGATCTAACTATTGTAGGAAATTGTCAGTGAGGAATTACCGCAACCAAGGAAGATGTGCACCTTCTCTGTAAATTATTGTCGCAGAGTTGTCTGGATTACTGAGAAGTTTTCCCTAGGGTCCTACTACCTATAGGTATGAGAAGCAGGAACGGAATTCAGCTCTTCTTGGCCTCAAGGTCAGCACTGTCTCCTGTGCCACACTGCCCCCTCCTCTTCCTCTTCCTCCTCCTCTTCACTTCACAGTCTTCTTATACAATGACCAATACATTCGCCCACAGAGTTTGGGGGCATTCTGCTACCTCTGTGCATCTGTGAGCTATTTACTGGAGCTGAATGGGAGGCTCAGCATTCTTCTTCTGCTGCTACCCTTTTTCTCATCTTTCCTTGACCTTCATTGCTCTTGATCCCTTTCCCTCCTCTACCCCCCAGCAACGATACCCAAGGTCTCTTTTAGCTGCCTGCGTAGGGGTAAGGACATCAAAATAAACACATACTGGCAGAGCTAACATCCTGACAGCGAACTGCCTTCTCGACCCCCAAGCTCAGAGATGGGGCCAAATGAAGCCAGAGCGGGTGGGGAGCTCTGCAGGTAGGGCATTACAAGGAGACATCATTCTACACGAGGCACTTGGCAGTAGGGGCTGGTGGGGGTGGGCTGGGACTCCTTCCTGCAGGGCAGCGTTAAGGATTCTGAGTGATGATCCTTTTGGAGCAAACCCACTCTGAGGTGACCTGTTGGTGTCTCAGGCCTGCTGGATGCAAAATCTGTAAGTAGAAAGAGTCTTGAATGACCATGTGTTGACATGGTCTCACACTCTTCCTTCAAGCCCCGCATTAGCTTCCTCCATGCCCTTTGGGAAGCTTTGGCTCTGCCTAAATCCAAGGAGAATAAGGAGAGTCATTACTGCGGAGTGGGAGGTCAAATGTCTCCACTTCTTATCTGGAACAAGTTGCTCGTCTTGTTTTCCCTTTTCTTCTTCTTTCAGCATGGCGACATTACACCTGGAGTCTTTGCTTTAGGGGAACATCAGTGTTGTGTGAGCGCCCACTGGAAAGAGGGGATCCGTGCTCAGTGGCCAATCAACAAAGAGTATACATGTCTGGTCAAATTCACAAAAGCCACTGCTGACTTGTATAACTGAAAAGAAAAGCGAGGATGTGAGCTGCGATAGAAAGAAGTGGGCTGGCTGATGGCAAACCATCCCGCTCTGGGGAAGGCAAGAGCCAGCAGCGTGGCTAGCCTGGCTTCACCTGGGGCTTAGGCAGACCCTGGCCAAGGTGCCCCTGACAGCTCTCTAAGACGTGCCTAAGCTGTCCCGGCTGGTGACACGCCCTCCCGTTGTGACACACCCTCCTATAGACACTCTAGGAAACTAGATTTAGCCTTGGCCATGACTCCATCACCATCTAGGCCAACACTCCTGGCTTTGTCGAGGAAGAAGTCGAGGTCTGGAGGGTTTAATTTTCCAGGGCCCTTCTCCAGCTCGATTTACCTTGGATTTGTTTCTTCCCGGTGTTGTCTGTATGTATATGTCTCCCAGATGGGAATTGAGCTCCTGGAAGACTGGTACTGTTTCATTTTGTGCAGACACCTAACCTAGGGTCTGGTACATGTTGGTCACTTAAGAAATGCATCTTAACTGATTGCTCACCTAAGGGCCAATCAGGGACAAGTCCAGAATTGAAATTCAGTTTTGGTGACTCCAGATTCCACATTCTGAGCTCAATGCTGTGTCCTCCACAAGAACAAATGAATGCTCATTTAATAACAGCTTCAGGATTTTACTGGGAATTTGGGGCTATCTAAAAGATCCCTAAAATAGCTCCTTCCTTCCAAGAGTTATGAATATATTGGGAAGACAAGACTTCATCCCACACATACACACAGGAGAAAAATTCGGCAATATAATGTCAAGGGCTAAATGTATAATTAGGAGCAACAACATTAACAAGGGAGAGCTGGTGTTTCTATGGCGCTTGAAGGTTTCCCAAACACTTTACGGATCTCTCTTTGGCATTGTCACAACAGCTCCTTAAGGCAGGTACTTAATCGCATAATTTGGGGTATAAGACCCATGGGCGTGCCCAAAGGGCAGAAGTCAGACGATTTGGAGAAGAGAGAGGCAGGCCTTGGTCTCTTATCTTAGCTGGGTTCCATATCCTATCAGGGGACAGTGTGGGACTCCCGGAAGGCATTCTGAGAGAAGCCTCTGCGAGTATTGATTTCCTCTCCCCAGCGCACCCCCTGCCCTTCTCTAGGGCAGCTGCTGGTTACCACGTCTGGGGCTTTCATGAGCCTTCTGGGCTCCTTGGGAAAACTGAGCCATCCTTGGAGCAGAACCATCCACCCGCCGCAGGGAAGGGCCCCTTCTGATGGTGCCCATTGCTCCCGAGGCGTCTCCCCAAACCAGCCTCCTGACTCCTGCAACACCCCGCCGCCTCCTACCCCCCGCCCCAGTGAAGGGTGGAGATGGCAGCTTGCTTGGGAGAAGCCAGGCAGGGATCCAGCACATCCCCGCTCTCTTTAAATACCTGTAACAAATTCCTCCTCCTCGTTTTTTGATAATTAATAATATGCATCAATGATGGCGAGCCTCCGAGTAGAGCCTCCTACAAACCTGACAGGCTCCCACGGTCTCTCCTTGGAACTTGTTTCTATCCCAAACACATTAGGAATTCAGTCAAAAGCCTGTTCTCGGGGAAATTAGCCCATGCAGGGGATGATTTAAGTGCCGTTTTCGGATCAGCTGCACTAATGGGCATGATTTCTTTAATAGAAGCCCGTGGTGAGAGCACTTAGGCAGCCTGGGAGCCGTGCGCTCGGCGGCTGAGGCAGGCCTGGCCTCCCATTCATCACCAGGACACCTATTAGTTTTCAAGGTTAATGAAATTATGATTTGCCCGTGTGAGAGGCCCAGGCCCGGCTTCAGCCCCCGTCCAGCAGCCTGGCCCCACGCCTCTGCCCGGCTCCGGCTCCCCGGATTACGCGCTAAGTTGGGCATCGCTGCAGAAAGCAGCCCCCGGCCCCCGTGCCGAGCGATCCCTAAATGAGAACTTATTATCAGCCTGTCATTCTGCCGTAATTATCCAGAGCCAGGACGCTCCGACTTGTTCCCGTCTCATTCGGAATGACACCGCCTGGATAGCAGGCTTGTCTATATGGAGCGCAGCGGGCTTTGCCAAGAACACTCAGCCATTTGCATTTCGAAGGGGGGTCCAGGCCTGACAGAGATTTTTTGAGCTATTATGAAGCACTTATTAGTCGAAATTGAACCAATCCATTTCCCCCCATTGCCTTCCTCATAATCATTATTTCGAGAACTTCTCTGCACCTTCCCCAAAATTCTAGGGCAGACTGTCTAAACAGATCACCGCCAACTAAAAAAGCATTATTCATCTGGGTTAATGCATTTCCAGCTTCTAATGGGACCATCTTTAATATGTGCCTGAGATCGGAGAAGAATCACCTAGAGGGGAATTCTGCTACAGCCCGGGTTTTTTTTTTTTTTTTTGGTCCTTTTTCCTAAGCAAAAGTAGATTTTATAAATATGGTTGTGTGTGTATGTATTTATATTTATACCCCTGATAGCAGGGTCCCCGGGAGAAAGGGAAAACCCCAGTCTCATTAAAGGGTAAATTGTTAGCAAATAAAGGAAACTATATTTTTAAAAAGCCCAGTCGTGGGAGCTGGGAAAATGGAGGATTTTGAATGTTCTCAGCTACCGTGTTAAAGCATTTGCTTTTTAATTAGTCGATTTAGTTGCTGTTTAAAAATACCTGCCTGTCAGAGCTGACTCTTCTGCTTCTGCCCTGATTCCCAGAACAGGGGCAGACAAACAGCAGCAGCACAAGTTAGACCTTGTGGCTTTACCCTGCCCTCCCCCCCCCAACACACACACACACACACACACACACACACACACACAAACACACAAAAACACAAGTTTTTATTTCTTTCATCTTCAGCTGCTGAAGCTTTTCTGCCTTGCTCCCAGTTCCTTGTGAATTTCCCCAAAGAACCCAGAGGCAGAGCAGGTTTGCTTTGGGGAAACAAAGCCCCCCTCTGCTCTAACATACCCCCACCCCCAATTTCCTTCTGCCCCTTTTTTGATCTTGTTTTCGACCCTACTTCTTTGTCGGTCATGGCTGCTCCATTCCTTCTCCTCTCTCTCCAACTACAAAAAAGAAAATGCAACGGGGAAATGGCAGGAGTGTTTGACCCTAGCAATCTCTTCAGCTTCCTCACCTTCCCCCTCATTTATTTGTCTTGACCCCTTCCTGGCTTCTACCTTCTCTGAAAGAGGTGCCTCTCTGCTCTGTTTGTCTGCCTACATGGAAACACTCCTCTTTAATTCTTCTGTGTGTGTGTGCGTGTGTGTGTTCTTGACACTGTCCTTTACCTCTCATTTAATTTATTCATTCTTTTATATTTTTCCTCCTTCCATCCTTTCAACTTTCCCCAGTCTACACCCCAATAATCCACATTCTCCTCACCTTGCCTCATAAGAACATTGGGCAGTCTTCTTTCTCCTCATTACTTTTCAACATTTTTGATGGCTGTGGTTTCATTCTACTTTATTGCTTGTGCCAAGTGCATGCGTGTGTGTGTGTGTGTGTGTGTGTGTGTGTGTGTGTGTGTGTGTGTGTATTGGGGGAAATTCTGAAAGAAAATGAATATGAAAAAAATCTCTTGATGGCCATGACAATGCTATCCTGCTATGAATGCTTGTCATCTGGACCTCACTTTGAAGTGCTTAGATACAGAATGATATAGGTATAGTTTTAAAATACCCAAGTACATTATATATTAGCAAATAGATACATGATACAGTATTTTATGTGTAATTGTAAAATGCCTGTATGTAAAATATCCCAATCTTTATTTCTATCTCACTTCCCACCTTTGTCTCCATCTTTGTTTCAATCTCGATCTTATATTCAATAGTATATATCAGTGTGCAGTAGTAATTTTCCCAGGACCTCCCTCAGGAATGTCCCATGTTACATGGGATTAAATTTGAGTATCATAATTATCCCAATTATTATTTATTGAGTGTCCACAGGGCACCCTGGCTTTTTACTGGTTTAATGTTTCAATGAGCCCTTTTTTGTGGAACCAGATCCTACCAAGGTCCCCAGTTTCCAGGCTCATCCAGTCCCCATTCTGTACGATGCTTTAATGATTTCTTCCATTCTTGAATTATCCCTTTCTTGTCTTTTATTACTATATGTCTTTATGTCTCTCTAGCAAGGATTATTATTATCCTTTCACTTTTTTTTGAGAGAATTCACATTCTTAAATTTCTTTTTTTTCCTCTGTTCCTTGTGCTCAAGTCTCAGAGCCCTGGCCTCTCCTTTCCCAGCTGTCCTTTGCTCTCTCAATTTCCCTTGCTGCATCCCCACCACCCCTCACTCCCTGCCCCCTCCCGCCACCATAGGCCTTGTGGCTGAAAAATTATCTCCATTTTCTCTTTCTGACTTCCTGCATTTAAGAAATGGATTTGATCACTTCTATTCTGACATAGAGCTGGATTTGATCCAGGCCTCTAAATCAACCTTGGACTAAGGCTCTCTGATTTTGTAAGAAGCCCAGTATGATAGGGAGGGAAAGATTTTAGGTACAGTGGGAAAGATGTAGTAAAATCCAGGGTTTAAAAAAAAAAGAACCAAGAACTGTGTTCTTCTGAAATGGGGAAGGGCCCAGGAGCTGGTGGGATGGATCCCACTGGAGACTGGCACTCATTCCAAGTCTTTCCTTTCTGCCATAGCCTGGGGAATGGAGAGACTTTAAACAAGGCAACTCTAACCCTGCCCAATAAGCTTTTTTTTTTTTTTAGTTCATTAAAGAGTTCCTCAGCATTGTTTTATGCAGCTTTATTGTTGAAGGGAGTATTGAACTCATCTGGCTGTGAGGTCTAGAGATGGGCCCCTCTTGATCACAAGGCCCCCATGCTCATATTTATTGCCCCCAGAGTCTGTGCTAACACCAAGGGTACAGAGGTCACGACAGTGTTTTATCATTTTGCTGACTGCTAGGGAGAAGGAGGCTGGGAAAGCTCTGTGCAGGGGAGGCCTCTGCCTCTCCATCTTTGGGATAATTGGCCAAAATCAAGGCAAGATCAGACTGACTGGAGGCTTCTGCTCCTGGATGAGTTAGGGTTGTCCTAACCATGTTCTAGGGAACGTTGTTTGCCCCCACTATAAGGCTAACATCTATTGGCTAGACCATAGAGAGGGGTCAAGGTGACCAAAGTGTGTAATGGCAGCTATCTCTGCTCCAAAGTAGAGACCTTATCATCCCTTTTGGACTTGGGCTGCTGTAAGCCAGGCCTTGGAGCTCTCCTGTGCCTCATTCCTGGGCCTGGAATGCCCTGCCCACCGGAGCTGCCCCTGGGAGCATCCCCCTCTGGCTCGGAGGAAAAGAATTAGTGTTTCATTTTCTGAGACTGTCACACCCCACCTTAATGAGTACTTAAAAGAGATGGATGTGCTGGGAATGAAAAGATTTATTTGAGATATTTAAATAATCTCTCTCAGCTCCAACGCCTCTGACCCATTTGGCAATCACAATGAGATTTCCCCATTATTTTGGATCATCTCTTCCCCTTCTCTCCTCCCCCTCTACCTTAGAAGTTTGTTGCCAGGAAGGTACCCCCTCCCCGAGGTTGGCCTTTGTGGAAAGTGACAGAGAGGGGAAAGGACCGGCTCTGACGTCATTGGGCTGGGGCAAGGGGGCCCCGATTAATGTGTTTAATTCAATTTGGGCAGGTAAACAGTGAAATAAATATCTGGTTAAATTTCTGGAAATTAATCGTACAACAGCTCCTTAATACTTTACAACCCACTAAAAATCCTGGGGAGAGTTATGACCCCGCCTGTTACCGTCAGCCATGAAAGTACATCATGAAGTGTAATGCCTGCCGGCCGGAGGAAGAACTACTGCAGAGTGTATATTTTCATTATCAAAAACGTTAAGCCATTTATCCTGAGGAGTCAGAATAATCATTAATGGCTGGGAATTTATGGTGCCAGATCTTAGACTAATGTGAATGATTCCAGGTGTTACTAATGGCTTCAGTGAGATGTGCCAGTATCTCCGACTTCTACTAAATCTGAGGTAATAGTCGCCGCCTAATCTCGACAGATGAGCAGCAATTTCCCTGACGGTGCTGATTGGCTTCGTGAGGCTTAAATGGCAGCCGCTGGAAAGGGACGGTCACACTGCTGTCTATCCAGAGGGTGACTTGGAAGTCATTCCCCCCCCCCCCCCCCGAGTACCCACTGCCAGGCCGGGGCTTCACAAGTTGGAGGTCACAGAAACCAAAATGGGGGCATTCTTCACAAGAAAGCTGGACAGTGGCTGCCTCAGTCCAAAAACTTTGTTTCCCTCCTCTCTGTTAAAAACAAAACAAAATCGAAGATGTCCATTGTATAAGGAAGTCTGAAGAACTTAAAGGGGTCTTTGAACTAGAAGGAATTCTAGATATCCCTGGATGACAGATTGAGAGCTGGAAGAGGCCTTGCTCCAACCCCTTCATATTACCCATAGGAAACCCAGGGCCAGAGAGGGGAAGGAACCCACCCAACAACACCCAGGTAGAAAGGGACTAATCTGAGATTTGAATTTGGGGCCCCCAAATCCAGAGCCAGCTCCTCTCTCCACTGCATCCCCCAACTCATCTAGCAGAAGGATCAAGCAAAGCCAGATTCAATATTGCAAATGGTCCCAAAGCAGAACCAAAATGCAGCAGCATTCTCAGTGCTACCAAACCATCTATCTGATAAAAATTCTGAAATGCCTACTATGTGCAAGGCATGTGAGTCAACGGTGGATATACAAAGCAAATTGAAAAACAGTCCCTGCTCTAAGAGAATGTCCAGTCTGCTGGGGGAGGGCTTCCCCATGTCCTTAGATAAGCATATACATGCACATATATATGTATATACACACATATATACATGCACATATATGTACATATTACACATAGGTATATACACACATAGCTAGGGGTTCTGAGAGGTCAGGGTAGTGGTGGCACTTCCTAGGCACGACTGGGGGGTGGGGGGAGCAGCCTGTGCACATCCACAGAGAAAGGGGATTGAACTTGGTGTTACAGGAAATAAAAAAATGCCAGGGAGGCTGGAGCGTGGTGTGTGTACGGGAGATAGGGTGGGATCTTGGTAGTAGCAAACAACCTAAAATATAAGGCTGTAGTCAGATTGTCAAGGGATTTAAATGCCAAGCTACGGAAAGAGCTTCTGTTTCTTGGTATTCCTAAAGAAGGATTGGAGAAGGGACAGACTGGAGGGGAGAACTGCAATTAGGAAGCCATTGCAATAGGCGGAGTAAGACGCCTGAGGACCTGAATTAGGATGGGGGCATACGAGTTGGGGGGGGGGGAGGCGGGGTGCGGGGAAGAGGATTTGGGAAGGAAAATCCCAAAGTCTTCACAACTGTTTGGATATGAAGAGTCAGGGAAAGGAAAGTCCAGGAAGATGGTGGATGCCTAGAAGGACGGCGATGCCTTCCAAAGGAACAGGGAGTTGAATTCTTCTGGGCCTGCAGTTTGGCAGGTGCGGTGCCAGGTTCTGGAAATATAAAGGCAAAGGCTCCCCCGTCCTCACCTGCCCAGAGCCTTAGGTTTTAGTGGAATTGTAGTCGGCAAAGCCATAGGTGATGCCAAGCGCCTTAGCGTAGCCTGGGCTTCCTTGGCCAGCTGCTGGTGGGCCGTGCCCTCATTGCTCTCTCTCGGGCCATGGCTTTGACGGGGAGCCCAGCCCGTTCAGAGCTCAGCCTCGGGGTCCTGGGTGGCGATGCCAGTGGTGACTGAGAGGAGCGTGCTCATCCCTTTCTGCTCTGGAGGTCGTGGGGAAGAATGGTCTTTTCGAGGACAGCAGCCAATCAACGGGAGGCCGTCCTTTGAGCCCTGCTCGTTAACAGCAGCTTCTCAGGCAATGAAGCCTGGCCACCTGAAAACACCGTTTGCATTGTCGACGCAAGCTGACTGCTGTCAACATACTTAGAAAGCACATAAAAATAAATTATCCATAGGTTTACCTGTCGGAAAGATAGATTCGGTGCATCCGACTGTTGCCGGCACTCCGAGTGACAGGGGTGCCTATCATGCTCTTGTAATAGGGTCAAACAGCTGGATAGGGATTTAACGCTCAGCAAGGCCAGAAGGCCTGAGCACTTCCAGCGGAGGATGAATGGAGTGATAGAAGGCAGCAGGACCTGTTTATTACAGCATTTTTCTGCTTCACTGCAAACCTGTAATGATTGCCACACGGCTCGATTGACAGTCAGCCGCTTTCTTCTGGGGCCTGTGAAAATGGGTGAAAGTTAAAAAAAAAGGTGCCTGCTGCCCTATGTCCATGCCCCATAAAGAGTCCAATTTACTTCCTCTGACAAGCAGGTGATAAGTTGGTTTGGGTTGGATTTGATTGGCCTGGGTAGGTTAAATCCAAAAGGAGATTTAATTAATATTGCAAACATTAGTTTTGCTGTATCAGGGCTTTTAATTAAGAGGACGTGGAGACACACGGGGTGGTGGCATCTCCCTTTCCCGGGGTACCTCTTGCTGTTATGGGGACCTCCAATGCCATGGGGGCAGCAGGCAGGTGGGAACAGGGAGACCTTTTCCTGGCGGCCAAAAAACACATGCATGTCAAAATCTCTATGATGATAATGGAAACCTTTGCTTGCAAGAGAGAGGCTCACTGATATTCAGAAAGTCCCTGACCCGGGGAGAATGGGGTTCACACTTGGAGACCCTCTAGGGAATCATCTCAAATACTGTACAGAAGCATGAAACAGAGCAAAGCAGACTTAGCTCCACTGGTAAATCCCTGGTGGAGGAGATGCTTGTTTTCTTGCCATTGTGACTAGCCTGAATGGTGCCCTGGAAAGAGGGCTACATATGGGAGGAGGGATGCTTGAGAGAGCTCAAATCCCGCCTCTATCACCCTGTCCTCATTTCTCCTCTGCATTCATCTCTTGGGCATTACAGACACAGTGGTTCAAATCCCATCACTGACAGCAATGAGCTTTTTGACCCTGGGTAAGTCATTTGGGTCTTTGCCCCACTTTTTTTTTTAATTTACAAATTAGTAATGATAGTAGGTACTTGAAGGGTTATTGAGAGGATTAAATAGGGGAATTTGTGTAAGGTTCTTCATTACTAGTATATGGAGTGTTCACTCTGTGTACCAGTTGTTCAGGAGGCCTAGATGCTCTGGGGTGAGGGCTACTCATTCACCTTTGGTATCCCTCTGATTCACCCATCTCTCACCTGTGGCTCTAAAAAAGCTCTAAAAAGCTGTGCAGTGGATACACCCCGATAAACCAGCTTGGCAGACCAGCTAGGCCAGGTTGAGAGGAGCCAACAGGCCTCAAACCTGGCAGGGCTGTCTGCCCCAAGCATGTGAAAACCTCCAGCAACAGAGTAGGCATATGAGAACAGTTTGTGCCAACAGCCATGAGGGTGGCTGAAGCAGGTTCTGTGGAGAGCCTAGAGTGTGGTCAGACACTGAAGATATTGAAGATGCCAAGGTCATCCACTGCATACTGGGCCATTGCCAGCCATTCTGACTCTTGTCCTTCTACTGGACTTGGATAACACTGGAAGACAGAGGCTGACAGCCTTGTGCAACTCTGCCTCACTTAAATCCAATTCATGCCCAAGTCAAGACATCACCAGTGATGCCACTGGTCCTTTTCTAAATGAAGAACAAGCAACTTCAGGATGATGTGTCACTTGTCATCATCATCATCATTGCCATTTTTCCCAATGAAAAGCATATAAAAATCTCCCTGGGATTAGTCACTAATCTGCTCTTTCTCCCTCAGAGACAATATTCCATGGATTATATCACAAGTGGATAAAATAACAGCCTGTTATAGTTGAATAAAATTTTTGGCACCTCAGTTCACCTTTGCTTGGCTCCCTGAGAGTACCCTTGGCACAACTCTAGTAAGAGGATGGACATTCTTCCTTTCTTTGTCCATGAAATTTTATCCTCAAAGTTTTCAATTCCATGAATTGAAAATTGGAGCTGATAAGTACTTGGGATTATGATATCTCTTGAAAATGTTGTTCTTAGAGCCAAGCTTTTGGAATAAAAACTCATCATTTGACAAAAGCAAAAACTGGAAAAGAGTATGGCAGAAACTGGGTGTAGACCAACACTGTATACCAGGATAAGATCAAAAGGAATACATGATTTAAACATAAAGGATGAGGATATAAGGAAATTAGGGGAGCATAGAATAATTCATTGTCAGATTTATGGATAAAAGAAGGATTTAGTAACAAAGAAAGTATAGAAAGCATTACAAAATGTAAAATAGATAATCTTGATTATATAAAATGAATGTTTTTTCACAAACTGAACTAATGCAATAAAAATCAAAAAGGAAAATAGAAAATTGGGAATTTTTTCTTCACAGCCAGTATCTCTGATAAAGGCCTCATTTCTATTAATAATAGTATTTATATATATTTGAAACATTTAATTTTAAGACCTCGAATTTCAGATCCATTCCCTTCCTCCCTTGTCACCCATTCCCTCTGGGGAGATAAGTAATTCAGTATATGTTGTACATGTCTAGCTATGCAAAACATTATCATAGTAGATATATTGTACAAGCCTGCTTATAATTCCCTCCCACTCATCTCACCCCCCACCTGGCCCATTCCCTACTTGATCCTGTCCCTCTTCTATAGTGGGTACTTCCAACCTCCCCTCCCCCCAAGAATGCCCTCCCATCCATCATCCCTCCTCTCATCCGCCTTCCTCCTATTCTGCTGCAGGTTGAGATATCCCATTTAGTATGTATGTCATTCTCTCCCTGAACCAAAAGGCCTCATTTCTAAAAAAAATAGAGAACTTAAGACAAATTTATAAAAAAAAGTACATCAGTACCCATTTGATTACATAGTCAAAGGATATGAACAGGCAGTTTTCGGACAAAGAAATCAAAGCTGTCTGTACTCATATAAAATGCTCTAAATCACTCTTAATTAGAGGAATGTAAGTTAAAACAACTCTGAAGTACCACCTCACACCTATCAGACTGTATAATATGACAAAAAAGGAAAATTATAAATGTTGGAAGGGATGTGGGGCAACTGAGACACTAATGCCCTGTTGGTGGATTTGTGAACTGATCCAACCATTCTTTAGAGCAATTTGGAATTATGTACTAAGGGCTATCAAACATGAACACTCTTTGATCCAGCAACACGAAGGCAAGACCTATACCCCAAAGACATCACCAAAAAGGAAAAAGGACCTATTTGTACAAAAATATGTATAGAAGCTCTTCTTGTGTTGGTTAAGAATTGGAAATAAAGAAAATGCCCATCAGTTAGGGAATATACCACAAGCTGTGGTATAAATGATGAGTAGGATGCTTTTGGAAAAACCTGGAAAGATTTGTATGAACTAACATAAAGTGAAGTGAACAGAATCAGGAGAATGTTGTACACAGTAACAGCAACATCATATGATAAAAGGGGCAGCTAGGTGGTGCAGTGAATAGAGCACCCACCTGGAGTCAGGAGGATCTAAGTCTAAATGTGACCTCAGACACTTTACACTTACTAACTGTGTGACCTTGGGAAATTCACTTAACTCCAATTTCCCTGCCTTCCCACCTCCATAAAAGGATTGTATGATGAAGAATTATGAATGAATTAGTGATTCTCAGCAGTATACTGATTCAAGAAAATATCAAAGGACCCATGATAAAACACTTCCAAAGAAAGAACTGATACTGTCTGAATACAGACTGAAGCATGCTATTTTTTCACTTCCTTCCTTCCTTCCTTCCTTCCTTCCTTCCTTCCTTCCTTCCTTCCTCCCTCCCTCCCTCCCTCCCTCCCTTCCTTCCTTCCTTCCTTCCTTCCTTCTTTCCTTCCTTCCTTCCTTTCTCTTTCTTTCTTTCTTTCTTTCTTTCTTTCTTTCTTTCTTTCTTTCTTTCTTTCTTTCTTTCTTTCTTTCTTTCTCTCTTTCTTTCTTTTTGGTGTACAATTAGCCCTTCAGAAATGAAGTGATTTGGTTCTGCAGGCAAAGCACTGGATCTGGTCAGGAAGTCCTGAGTTCCAAATCTATTTTCCTTCTTGGGTGTGTAACCCTAGGTAAACCACATAACTGTTGTCTGGAGATGAGAGACAAAGTGTCACGTGTGATGAATATAATGAGGCCATAAAAGTGGACCATGGAGATGGAGGATGCTTGGTGTGAGTAGTCTGCAAAGGTAGGAGGGACTGATGATATCTTCCTGGTTTACCACAAAAACATGGCATGTCATTGGAAGGTTCAGTTGAAATAATATCAGAGAGAGAACTTCTAGGTATGATCATGGGCATTCTCTTTGTTCTGCTTTATCTCCAAATAGGGAAAATAGAAGGAGAGGCAGACGTTTTCTAGGTGCAACAGTGTCAGGAATGTGGGAGCTCAGAACGAATGGAGGCTGGTGAGGAAAAAATAGCCTCTATCACCGCCACGCCACCAACCTTTTCAATGTTTTTAGTTCTGCCTTAGAAAAGAGGAGATAATAAAAGGGGGAAAGATCCTGGCTTCAAGATTAAGGGCAGATGACAGCCATGGACAGAGAGGGAAATCAGAACTACTCACCTCTTATTTTGCTTCACTTTTCTATGTCAAGGAGAATCATATTTGAAGCAGAAAGAAAGAATAAAAATGACTTCCCAGGAATTGGTACTGGAGGTAAGCAAGGTCATTGTAGGAGCATTGTGGTATGCTGGACTAGAAATCTCAGAATCCTGAGTTCAAACTCTGCCTTAAATACAAGCTCTGTGACCACAGGCAAACAATTAACCTCTCTGAATTTGTTTTCTCATCTGAAAAATGGGCATAATAAGACCTTTAGTGACTCCCTCTCAGGATAAATGTAGGGATCCAAGGAGAGGCTCTATCAGTAAAGCCCTACGTAAGTGTGAATTGTTAATATTTCAGCAAGCCAGGAAGCAAAGCATTGCCTTTGATGGCTCCAAGGCCTCTGGACTCTTCCCTTCTCACCAAGGACATCAGGACAGCCCCATTTGCTCTCCCCACCTTTCTTTGTGTCTTCTCCCTCCCTTCATTTCCTCTCTACTCTCTCCTTGACTCCTGCTAGTTGGAACTAACTTGTTGCTCTCTACTCCTCTTCATATGAGATGGATGGCAATCGAGGACTGAAAATAAGGAAGAGATGCAGAAACACCAAAAGCAGCCCCATGCCAATGACAGCCTCTCTCTAGTCTTTATCTGGGGTTAACAGGTAGACTGTATTACAATGCACTTAGGGAGCAAGAAACATGGGCTATGGTTACACGGGAGAATCTGGCCCCTTTCAAGCATTAGGATGTTTTACTATTGTGCGTTTGACATCAACAGGAGAAGCTGTCCTTTCTCTCCAGGGGGTAAGGACACCTGTGAGCATGCTGCCTTTAGTGCTCACCTGGTGAAGGAAGACCCAGCAGGATCTGGCCATGGTGCTGGACACAGCTTCCCTTGTGCCATGTGGGCATTAAGGGTCTCTGGCTGGGGGCTTTGGAAGCCCCAGCTCCTGCTTTCCATTGGCCTGGCCACTGCTCCCCCTCCCCCCAGTTCCCTGGTCAGTGTCTCTCCAGGAAGGCAGCTCCTTTCAAGTGTTTTGAGGGCTGCCAGGTCACTGGATGCCTGAATGCTCTTTAATTGGATGTGAAATCTAATTGACTTTTGTCTTCCATCATGTAAGAGATGGACAGGTGTGAGGAGAAAAAAAACCTACAAAGACCTGGATCCCCAGGGAGACTCAGATTTCTGCTGGAAATATGGCCTGGGTATTCCTAACTGCTACCCCCATTTCTCCATCACCTCCCTCCCCATCCTCCATTAGCCTCAGAAGAGCCTGCAGCATTGACAGGGGCAATGGGATCTGGGCAGATTCGGGTTTCGACATGCCAGGAGTCTGTCTGCTTGGCTATCCTTGGCCATATCATAATCACAACAGACACCTCATTACCTTCAGATTGTTTGAGGAGAAAGTAGTGGTGGGGGGCAGGTGATATGGCACCTCCCCCAATCCCAATAACAGTCGAAACAATAGTTTCCTGGAAGGTGGGCCCGAGTGAATCAAGTGACTGATTGGAAGAGAGTTTTCTGTTACTGACAGGATAGGTGTCCTTCGATTTCAAAATGACTGGTCCCTTTGTTAGGGCATCAGAGGGCATCTCCTTGGTCTTTCACATCTGCTCTAGAAATTGGAATGCACTCCTCATGTACTAAGAACTTGGGGATGATGATTAACATGCTCTGTCTATACCAGGCACCTGTCTCTCTCTCTCTCTCTCTCTCTCTCTCTCTCTCTCTCTCTCTCTCTCTCTCTCTCTCTCTCTCTTTCTCTCTCTGTCTGTCTCTGTCTTTTTCTGTCTCTGTCTCTCTGTCTCTGTCTGTCTCTCTTCCTCTCAGTCTTTCTCTTTTTCAGTCTCTCTATCTTTCTATCTCACTGCGTCTCCCCACTTGGAATTGCAACTGGGAAACCTATTGTCTACTGAGTGCCTGGATTTATGAACAAGGTATTAGACCTGAAACCACCAAAATAATGAATTAAAATTCAATTGATGACACTTACAAGTGGTGCTGACCTCAGACAAATCACTTCATCCCTTGGAGGCTCAGTTTCTTCATCTATAAAATGGGAATGATATTACCTTTAGTAACAATTTCCACTCTTTTACTTTATGATTATCCCATCTCCCATGAATTCTATTGTCATTTTTATGAAGATGCCTCAAATACATTTATCTAATCCTAACCTCTTCTAACTTCTGGTGTGCATCTCTAACTGCCTATTAGGCATCTCAACTAGATATTCCATAGCCATCTTAAAGTCAATGTATCCAAAACTAGACATATCATATTTCCCCCCAACCCTTCTCTTACAGCTTGCCCTATTACTATTGAAGGCCCCACCAATCAATACCTCACTTTACCTTATAAAACCAGATGCCAAGTTCCGCCATTTCTATCTTAACTCCATCTCTTTAATATGCCCCCTTCTCTCCACTGACATGGCTGCAACCCTGGTACAAGTCATAATCAACTTTCCCCTGGACTATTGAAAGTCTTTTGATGGGTGCATTACCTCAAGTCTCTTCCCTTTCCAGTCTCTCCAGAACTCAGCAGTCAGATTGATCTTCTTAAAGTGCAAGTCTGACTCTGTTATCCTCCCTCCTCTCCCATTCAATCAACTCCAACAGAAACCTATGCACAAAGCCTACCAAGTCCAGTGCCATCTGTAGTCATGCTGATAAATATCAGACCACTGGAGCCCGCTAGCTCTGGAGGGGAAAGTGAAGCTGGTGATCTTGCCTAGCCCTTCCTCACTTAAATCCAATTCACTTACATTTCATGGCAACACTTTGATATTGTTGTGTTCCTCTTTGAGAATTAAGGACAGACAATAACAACGATTATCTCCAGGATCAAATAGAAAATTCTTTTTTTGGCACTCAATGCTTTTCATAACTCAGTCTTCCTCTCCTCCCTTCAGAGTTGTTTTACACTTTATGCACCCCATGCACTCTTCCATCTAGTGACACCAGCCTCCTTGCTGCTCCATAAACAAAACCCCCCAAATCATGGCTCTGGCCATGTTCTCTGGCTACACCCCCCAGAGTGTTCTATCTCCTCCCTCCCTACTGACTTCCTTGAAGTCTCAGTTCAAATTCCATCTTCTATGGGAAGCTTTTCCCACTTCCTTTGAGTTCTGGTGCTTTCCCTCTGAGATGCTCCCCAATTTTCCTGTATATCTCTTGTCTGTCCGTGATTGTTTGCCTGTTGTCTTCTCATTAAATTGCCAGGTTTTCTAGGACGGGGACCTTTTATCCCTTCTTTGTATCCCAGCACCTTGCATACAGGCACTTCATGAGGACAGTTGACTTTTGACTTGACTCCTTGACTCCTGAGGCTCTAGAGAGAGAGGGGACCTAAAGAGCTTTGCAAGCTTGGAATTTATACGTTAATGCCACATCGTCGTTGTCATCATCATCATCATCATCATCATCTTCATCACCATCACCACCACCATCATCATCATCACCATCATTGCTGTCATCATCATCCTTCTCATCATCATCGTCATTGCTTGGCTGACAAGCTAGTTGCTGAGCCCCGGAGGAGAGAGTAATTCCATTGTTTTTGAAGACTATTTCTTTGTCCTTGATCTTCATATCTTTAGTTTAGAGAATGGATGAACTACAGGTTTGTTAATAAGCTAGAAATTTCCTGACATCAGTCCTCATTAAAACTCTCCTTCACTCTGAACAAAAAAAAGTTGTTTATTCAGTTGGTTCAACCTACTGGCTAACCTATTGTCTGAGGCAAAGAGAACAACTTGAGAGAGAAGGACATATCCCAGAAGAGAAAGGCTACTTACTCTGTATGGGTGGGATGATGCTGAATAACAGCAGATGGCAGGGCATCTCCTACATTCTCATTTGGATTTTTTTTTTCTGCCAAGGTGAGCCAGGTGAGTCACCTTTACACTGGAAATCAGTTTAAAAAATTATTAGGGAGTTGATACCCAAGATAAGCAAGGAGATAGGTAGCAAGAGAGAATTTAGCTGTGTTTAATGAATTTACGTTCCCTGAAAAATTGTGCTTTGGCCACAGTAGCTCAAGAAATAACTTACAAAAGTGTGGAGGAAGTTGTGAATCATGCTGAAGAAGGCAGCTTCCTATAAAGTTGAACTCAACCCAATGGAATCTAAGCAACTTGCAGGCAAGTACTATTTATATCTCTGGAAACTAGCACAGCAATAGAGTAGGTATTTAATAAATGTGTGTTTTTTGGGGTGGGGTTGGTTGAATTTCATTACAGATGGAGGAGTAAATAGTGTTATTGCTATAATGATACACTTCCTTGGAAATGAGCTACTTTTCATGGGATTAGAACAATTTCCTGGGGTCATGGAATATTATGTGGGAGAAAATCAGTTCATGCTAAAGATGATTTTATCCATTGCTGTATTGATTAACCTGTGAGTAGGAGTGTGTGGGCATTGGATGGGTATGGGAGAATCACAGAATAAAAGAACAGTGACTTCTTGGTGGTGGTGCTCAGCCTAGCCCAAGGATGCAGGACAGTGGCATCACCTGCCTCAGTAACTAGCTAGCTGTGTGACCCTAGGAAAGTCATTTGGCTTGGCTCAGTTTTGTCCATATGTAAGTGGGAATAATAATAACAACCACTTCATAGGTTTGTGGTGGGAATCAATAAGATAGTGGGTAAAATGCTTTGTTAACCTTAAAGGGCTACAGAAATTAATGATAGCTATTATTATAACTTTTAATCTTTCTTTTTCTGAGAATGGGAAATTATCCATATTTCCAGGTCATCACTGGATGGGTCAACTTCTGTAGAGTGCTCTTCTAATGTCAATGACAAGCCATCACCTACAAGAGAACATTCTTTTTTCATGTAATTCAGATGGCAAATCATATTGACTTCTTCCCAAATCTTCAAACTCGTTATACTAAGAGCATTCTAATATTTTTCTCTTTTTCATGACTAAATTTTATTTTTAATTTATGGAATAAAACAAAAATTCCCATAATATAGTACAATAAAAAAGATGATTGCAAATGAAACCACAAATCTCTTATGCACAACTTGCTATCCCTTTTCAAATATACAATGAAGTTGTCATGTAAATTTCCCCCCACACACACATATATAAAATTATTCTATACATACTTCTATTTATTAGTTCTTTCTCTGGATGCAAATAATTTCCTTCTCCATATGTTAAAGTTAATTTGGGTATTTATCATAGTCAAAATAATATATTCATTCAAAGTCATTTTTTAAATTAAATTATTTTTTTTAGTTTACATCATCATTTCCACAAGATTTTGAGTTACAATTTTTCTCCCCATTTTCTCCCTACCCACCACCCCAAAACAGTGATCCCATTGAATATACCCTCCCCCAGTCTTCTCTCTCCTATGTCTTCTCCCATCCCCCATCTGACTTTCTAATAGGGCATGGTGGATCTCTATGCCCCAGTTCCTGTATATCTTATTTCCCAGTTACATGTAAAATAATAATAATTATATATATGTATATGTGTATATATATATATATATATATATATATATATATTATATATACTACATACACACACACACACACACACATATGTATTAAACATTTGATTTTAAACCTTTGAATTCCAGATTCCTTCCCTACCTCCCTTGTCACCCATTCTTACTGGGAAGACAAGTAATTCATTTGTTTGGATCTGTTTAATAGTATCTTGATTTCTCACAAAGTCACTAACTTCCATTTGCTCCAGTCTAATTTTGAAGGAATGATTCTCTTCAGTAAGCTTTTGAGATTCTTTTTCCATCTGGCAAATGTGGCTTTTTAAGGCATTCTTCTCCTCATTGCCTTTCTGAGCCTCTTTTGCCATTTTAGTTAGTCTATTTTTTAAGGTGTTATTTTTTTCAGTCATATTGTTGACTCTCATTTTATAATTTTCTTGCATCACTCTCATTTCTCTTCCCAATTTTTCCTCCACTTCTCTTATTTGGTTTTCAAAATCCTTCTTAAGCTCCTCTATGGCCTGTAAGCAGCTTATTCTTTTCTTGGAAGCTTCTGATGCAGGAGTTTTGACTTTGCTGTCTTCTTCCTGTTTCAGGTTTTGATCCTTTTTGTCCCCTAGAAAGGCATCCAAAGTTGGATTACTGTGCTTTCCTTGCTTCCCTCATTTGCTCATGTTTCCACTCAATTACTTGATTTCTGAGCTTTCTGCCACAGTAGAACTCTGATACCAGAGGGGAGAGCTTTGTCCCAGTCACTGGGGTTTTCTCAGCTGCTGGAGCTATTAGTTCCGTGTCTTCTCTGAAGCCTCCCCACACTCTGGCAAACTGGTCACACACCCCAGGACCTCCACCCTAGATTGCAGTACAGACTCAAGCATGTTAAAGCAAGAGCAATTACCCCTAAGACTGGTTGTATGGTCCCCCTGCAATCTACAGGCCAGGCGCTATTAAGCAGCCACAAGGCAGTGGCTGCATAGATGCAGCACCTCAGCCTCATCTCACCCAGGAGGCAAAGGCTGACCAAACTCCCGAATTCCCAGGTCCCAAAGTCCACATTGCACTGACCTCTCACTTTGTCCTTAGCATCTACTCCTTGATAATTCTGCAAACCACCACAGCTGCTGATGATCTGAAGTGCCTCCAGCGAGCAGCTGGTTGTGGCTGCCCTGAGGTTAAAACCTGTGGTCCTGTGGGGCCGGGTTGGTTCTCAGAGTGCTATTCTGGCCCCTTTCCTGCCTGCTTGCCGGGCTGTCCTCAGTGGGAGGTTAGCTTCTCTGTGTCATTTTGTGCGTTCTGTAGCCAGCTCCATCCAGTCCCAGCACTGCAGTGATAGGCCTGGCAATGGTCCTTGTAATTGGGGCGTTAACTTGCCGTCACTTTGATCAGGCCTCGTCAGGGCCTCTGAGCACCCTGGCATCTGGGCCTCTACCTCTTTTTTTCAAACCTTAAAAATGATTTCATTTTTCCTTAAAATATTTGACAGTTCATAGCACAAATATTTATAATTGTCATAGTAGTAATTGTCTTTTTACACTTAATAGTATTTTTTCCAATTATATGTAAAGATAGTTTTCAACATTCATTTTTGTAAGATTTTGAGCTCCAAATTTCTCTTCCTCCCTTCCCTCCTGCCTCCCTAAAGCAGCACACAATCTAATATAGTTTAGACATGTACAATCACGTTAAACATATTTTCACATCAGTCATGTTATGAAAGAAGAATCATAAAAAAAGGGAAAAACCACAAAAAAGAAAAAAAAACAAAAAGACAACAACAAAAAAAAGTGAAAATAGTATGCTGTGATCTGCATTCACACTCCATAATTCTTTCTCTGGATGCAGGTAGCATTTTCCATCATGAGTCCTTTGGAATTATCTTGGATCATTGCATTGCTGAGAAGAGCTAAGTCTATCATAGTTGGTTATCATACAGTGTTGCTGTTACTGTGTACAGAGTTCTGGTTCTGTTCAATTTACTCAGCATCAGTTCATATACGTCTTTCCAAGTTCTTTTTTTTTCCTGAAATCCTCCTGCTCATCATTTCATGTAGCACAATAGTACTCCATTACATTCATATACTGCAACTTGTTTGGTAATTCCCCAATTGCTGGGCATCCCCTCAATTTCCAGTATCTTGCCACTACAAAAACAACTGCTATGAATATTTTTGTCCATGTAGATCCTTTTCCCTTTTTTATGATCTCTTTGTGATACAGACATAGTAATGTTATCAAAGGGATATGCTCAGCTTTATAGTCCTTTGGGCATAGTCCCAAACTGCTCTACAGAATGCTTGTATCAGTTCACAACTCCACCAACAATGTATTAGTATTCCAGTTTTCCCACATCTTCTCCAGAATTTATCATTTTCCTTTTGTATCATATTAGCCAACCTGATAGGTGTGATGTAGTACCTCAGAATTGTTTTAATTTGGGTTTCTCAATAGTTATTTAGAGTGTTTTTTCATATGACTATAGATATATTTAATTTCTTCATCTGAAAATTGCCTATTCATATCCTTTGACCATTTATCAATGGGGGAATGGCTCTGTTCCCTATATATTTGAGAAATGAGGCCTTTACCAGAAACACTGGTGGGCTTTCGTTCTAATCTTGGTTGCATTGGTTTTGTTTCTGCAAAACCTTTTTAATTTAATGTAATTGAAATTATCCACTTTACATTTCATAATGTTCTCTATATCTTGTTTGGTAATATATTCTTCCTTTAAAAGTCAAAATCACTATATGCAGTGTTCTCTTGGTTCTGCTCATTTCACTCTTCATTATTTCATGCAAGTCTTCCCATGTTTTCCTAAAACCATTGAGCTCATCATATCTTATAGCACAGTAGTCTTTCATCACAATCATATACCACAAGTTCTTCAGCTTTTATCCAATTAATGGGTATCCCTGAAATGTTAATTTCTTTGCCACCACAAAGAGAGCTGCTATAAATATTTTAGAACATACAGTTCTTTCTCTTTTTCCATAATAATGAGCAGAAATAGACCATATAATGGTATTGTTGGGTCAAAGGGTATAGGCAGTTTAATAACTCTTTGGGAATAATTACAGATTACTCTCCATGATGGTTGGATCAGTTCACAATTCCACCAACAATGAGTTAGTGTCCCAAATTTTCCACAAACCCTCTAACATTTGTCACTTTTCCCTTCTATCATTTTAGCCAGTCTGGCAGGTGTTAAATGATATCTCAAGGTTGTTTTAATTTGTGTTTCTCTAATCAATAATGATTTATAACATTTTATCATATGGTTATAATTGTTTTGATCTCTTCATTGGAAAACTGCCTGTTCATATCCTTTGACCCTTTTTCAATTGGCAAATGACTCATATTCTTATAGATTGGACAAAGTTCTTTATATATTTGAGATGAGACCTTTATCTGATAAACTGTCTATAGTTTTCCCCAATTTTCTGCTTTCCTTCTGATATTGGTTACATTTGTCTTATTTGTGTAAAACTTTGTTAATTTAACATAATAGAAATTATCCATTTTATACCTGACTTTACTCTCTACCTCTTGTTTATTCATTAAGTTGTTTGCTTATCCATAAGTCTGATAAGCAATATGTTCTGCGTCCTTTTAATTTTCTTGTAAAATCTCTCTTTATATCTAGGTCATGTGTCCATGCTATTTTCCACTTTTCCCAACAACTTTTATCAAATAATGAATTCTTTTCCCCAAATCTTAAGCCTTTATGTCTACTCTATTCCACTGATCTACCTTTCAATTTCTTAGCCAGTACCAGATAGTTTTGATAATTACCGCATTATACTATAGTTTGATATCTGGTACTATACCACCTTCCTTTGCTTTTTTCATTATTTCCTTTCATATTTTTGCCTTTTAGTATTTTTCTAATAGTCTCTTCATTACCTGATTACAGCTCTCCAGCTTTCTCAAATATCTCTTATTAGCTCAAGGATAAGTACATCTGTGGAGCATAGATGTAGGAAGGGAGGTTAACCCTGCCTCATATCCTTTCCTATCAGCCACTCCTATTGATAACAAGACATTGGTTTCAATAAAGCAATTTCTATTATTTGCTATTTGTTCCCTTTCCACCTTTGATCATGCTATTCTCCCCTCACAAAACCTTTCTCCTCTCTTTATTCCTCCTGTATGACTTTGTGCTTTTTAAGACCAGAGTCAGTTTTTGCTCTTTTTTTGTATCCACAACACTTGGCACAATACCTGGCACATAGTAATCACTTATTAAATGTTCCTTGATTGAGCAATCGGTTCATCCAAGGTAAGACTCAAGAACTAATTCTTTCACAAAACTTCATCTGACATTTTCAGGCCACCATGATTTCTTCCTTCTCTTTGGTGAATACCATTACAATCAATCAATCAACTAATAAACAAATATTAACTATATAGGCACTAGGGATGTGAAAGGTGCTTAGCACTAGGGATACAGAAAGGTATAAAAGAGTTTCTTCCCTCAAAGAGCTTATGATCTAAAGGGGGAGACAACATGCAAATATATGCTCCCCACAAAACTAAACACATGACACATAGTAGATAATTAATAGAAGGAAGGCATTAGAATTAAGAGGGACTGACAAAAGCTTCCTGGAGAAGATAGGGTTTTAGCTGGGCCTTGAAGGACAAGAAAAAATACTGCAAAAATGCAGAATGAAAGAATTTGACTCTTGAGGATCCACAGTTGGGATCACATGTTAGGTAGCAGATACCATTAAAAACAAGAAGAGAGCTTGGGAGGAAATATTCCAAAAGTCAAAAAAGAAAAAGAAGCTTAAAAGAAGGAATAACTTAGTTGGCAAAACTGAACACAATTCTACAGGGGCTAAAAAATGAACCTTTAATGAAATAGAGGATTTCCAAACATTTCTGATGAAAAGGCAGACCCTTTGAAGTACTAACACAGGAGTCAAGAAAACCAGAAAAAGGTAAATACAAGCAATCAATCAAAAGGTGCTAAGCAAGGAGAAATCTATTACCTGTTCCCTCAGAATCCTACCATCACAAAGGGTCAGAGAGGGAATGTAATTAGACAGACAGCCTGTGACTGGTTCTGTCATATTTTGATGATCTTAAAAGAAAAATGGAAAGGAAGGGGAAAATGAATGCACTAGGGGGGAAAAGAGAGAGAGGAAGGATGGGGAATATTCTCTCATATAATCAGAATACACAAATAAAAGTCTACACAAACAAGAAGGAAGAGGTAGAGAAAGGGCTGAGAGGTGAATCTGCTTCTCATTTGAACTGGTCAAAGAAGGGAAAAATATGCATAAGGAGTCAGGTACATTTCATTCACAAGGGAAATAGGAGGGGAAAATGAGAAGTGGGAATTAGGGAGACATAGGTTAAAGAAGAGATTAATCCTAAGCAAAACAAACTCAAACTAAGGCTGAACAAAAACCATTTATAGTAACTCTTTTTGTGGTGGCAAACAACCAGAAATTGAGGGGATGCCCATCAACTGGGGAATGGCTGAACAAGTTATAATATATAAATGTGATGGGATAGTATGGTGCTGTAAGAAATGGTGAAAGAGGTAGTTTCAGAGATACCTGGGAAGGTTTGCATGAACTGATGCAGAGATGAACACCACTAAGAGAAGAGTTTATACAGTGATAATAATATTGTAAAGACAAAGGACTTTGAAAGACTTAGTAAATTTGGTACCTAGTATATGCTCAGCTTATATGTATGGCAGGTAGGTGGTATAGTGGATAGAGTACTGGGCTTGGAGTAAGGAGAAAATGTGTTCAAATCTGCCCTCAGCAGCCAGCTGTGAAATAGCAAACAACTTTAGTAACTTTGCCAGGAAAATCCCAAATGGAGTCCCAAAGAATCAGACGTGACTAAAATGACCAGACAACAACACTATGCTCAGAGACAACTCGGTGTAAAGCACTTTGGACATGGAGTCAGGAAGACCTGAATTCAAATCTGGCCTCAGATGCTTAGTGACTGTGTGACCCTGGACAAGTCACTTGACCTCTGCCTATATCAGTTTACTATAAAGGAGGGATAATAACAGTATGTACCTTACAGAGTTATTGGATCAATTAGCTGATGTTTGTGAAGCTCTTAGCCCAGTGCCAGGTAAATAGTAAGATCTTAATAAATGCTTGTTCCCTCCCTCCCTCTACCATATTGTCTCTTGTGTATACATATATACCTATCAGTATGCCAATAATGTATACATATATGTATGTATACATGTATAATATCTACACATTCTATGGTGATTGTGTTAGCCTGGGAGCATCACCGTGAATGGAGATCACAACTGCTTCATGGCTAAATAGCTTAGTCCTATGAAGGGGCCAAAGGTGGGTATAGAAAGACAAAGTCTAATTCCTGTTTCATGGTAACTTTATGACCACGGACAATTTAGGAAGATCAGTGAGATCCTGGATGGAGAATGGATTGGCTCTGGGAGAGATGGAGGCAGACAGACCAGCCTATAGGCTCTCTCTCACAATAGTGATGAGACATCAGCTGAATTTTCCATATTTGGGGCTTTTCAATTGTATTGTTTAGCATGAGGTGTAGGGAGAAGCCCCTAGAATACTTCCTGCTCTCCCTACCTTCCTAGGATTTTTACAGCTCTCCATAACTATAAATTACATATGGACTATTTCTGGAAGGAGTTTCCCTACTGGGAAATGGTAGTTCAGAGCTCTGAGTTCAATCTGAGATGATTCTGAGTGATCTAAATCTGAATGATTCCTCAGATGCTTGCCAGCTGCACCAACCTAGGCAAGTCTCCTTCAGCTCTGGTTACCTCAGTTTCCTCAGAGAAAGAACATATAAAACTGGCATAATAACAATGCCTTCCTTCCAGGGTTATTGTGAGAATAAAATGGGATAATAGTTGTAAAGTTCTTTGAAAACTTTAAAGAGCTTTAAAAATTAGAGATGATAGAAGAAGAAGAAGAAGAAGGAGGAGGAGGAAGAGGAGGAGGAGGAGGAGGAGGAGGAGGAGAAGGAAGAGAAGGAGGAGAAGAAGGAGAAGGAGAAGGAGGAGAAGAAAGGAGGAGGAGGAAGAAGAGAAAGAAGAGGAGGAGGAGAGGGAGAAATCACAATCCAGACTAAAATACCTGGTATGCACTTAGTACATGATCAAGTGACCTTCTGTGCCCTCCCCCACCTCTTTACTTTGTGACAGACCTGCAATTTCATCTGTGTAGGGAGATCCCAGGGAAGAACTCTTTTGCCACAAAAGACTGACACCTGGGCTGCAGTTCCATGCCAGAGAACTTCCTGGGGCACTGAGGAATTAAACTGCCTGCCCAGAGTCCCAGGACCAGGATGTATCAGAGGCAGAATCGTATTCTTATCTCAGAAGCTGAAGGGAAATTTGAGAACATCCAGTCCAACTTCTTCATTTTACAAATAAAGATACTGAGGCCCAGGGTGGCCGCTACTTGCCCAAGTTCATGCAGCTAGTAAACATCAAACTCGGGGTTTGAACCCAGGTCTCTTCCAATTGTATATCACTGCCTCCCCCCTGACTTGAGATCAGCTTTTCTCTTTACCCTGCTCTTCCTGTTTCTCTCTGCCTCTCTCTTTGTATATGCAAACGTACATATATACCCACCAACACCTGGACACGTGTGCATATTATATATTATTTACATAGACAAACTCAGTGGGCTTCCTACTCTTCTGAATTAGCCCTATGCTCCTTCCTTCCTTCCTGCTTCCTTCCTCCCTCCCTCCCTTCCTTCCCTCCTACTTCCTTCCTTCCTTCCTTTCTCCCTCCCTCCCTCCCTTTCTTCCTTCCTTCCTTCCTTCCTTCCTCCATCCCTCCCTCCATCCCTCCCTCCCTCCCTTCCTTCCTCCCTCCCTCCTTTTCTTCCTTCCTTCCTTCCTTCCTTTCTTCCTTCCTCCCTCCCTCCCTCCCTTCCTTCCTACTTCCTTCCTTCCTTCCTTCCTTCCTCCCTCCCTCCCTTCCTTCCTTTCTCCCTCCCTCCCTCCCTTTCTTCCTTCCTTCCTTCCTCCCTCCCTCCCTCCCTCCCCTCCCTTCCTTCCTTCCTTCCTTCCTTCCTTCCTTCCTTCCTTCCTTCCTTCCTCCCTCCCTCCTTCCCTTCCTTCCTTCCTTCATCTCTTCCCAGCTATCATCTATCTCTCCTTCTACTCATCTACAGTTAATTAACAGGTAGTTATAGAATACCCTAAGAGACTTGTGGTTTTCTCTGTGTGAGGAACTCTTGGCATGGTGACCACCACAACCAAGGCATATCACATCCTATCTGTGATTTAAAAGATAAGTTGTAGGGGGCATCTGAAGTACATTGGGGTTATATGGCTTAATCTGAGTAATGTACCTAGTATTCAGAAAAGGTATAATTTCCCCTCAAGTTTTCCCGCCTCCTACTACCACACTTCCAGTATCCTTCACTACCCCTCCCCTGTCTCCCTGTGGACACAAACATACACACATCTATACATACACACATACACACATCTATACATACACACATATTACACATACACACATACATGTGGGTGTTTACATGTATACACACATACACACATACATATGGGTGTTTACATGTATATACACACAGAACTCTTGACCCAGGGGCTTTCCCACCCTCCCAGGCCACCTTTATGCTTCTGCCATTTGTATCCATAATCGCAGACACTACGAGACCTTTTCTTCCTTTTTTAATGGGTTGAAGGTTGCTAAAGGAGCTGAATGACATAGACTCTGCTGTCTTCTCTTAGCAGTGAATAGAAATTGCTGATGGAGTTTCAAAGGAATAAAGTGGCAGTTTGGAAGAGGGAGACTCTCATCAGGGAGCTAGTGACTCTCAGTGATTGACTCTGAGCTGGGAGCCATGGCAGAGCTTGTCTCTGAGCAGGGATGGCCAAACACAGCCTGTATCCACCATCTGAGTTGGAGAGGACTCCTTCACTTCACTCATCACTTCTGATTTCTAACTATGAGTCTACAAAGTCGATGCCCATACTGAGCACTAACTGTAACTCATTACTCTCGGGGAACACAGACAATGGACTGATGACTCCATGCCCTAGAATCCTTTCTCAATGTCTACAATGAACAGGATCTGCTCTGAAGTCTCCTGATCCAAAGCACCTAAGGCAACTTTCCAGAAGAGCTTCATTAAAGCCTAACAATTAATTAATCAACCAACAAACCTTTATTCATCATTTACCATTTGCTTGGTAGTTTGCTAAACACTGGGGAGACAAAGACAAAAGTCCTCAAGGAACTTACGTTCCATTAGCAAGGTAGACACCTTTGGGTCATGGTGATAGGAGTTTGGATCCCAGTGACCTCCAGGAGAGTAGGGGAGCCATAGGCTAGTCCATTGTCACCAGCTCTCCAGAAGCAAAGACAAAGCTGATTTTATTGTTGTTCTCATAGCATGAGTGGGTGGGAGTTGGGGGGAAGCAGCACCAATCATACCTGTGCAGGGGCAGGGCGGATGGCATCATGAATGGGAGAGCTTGTATTTCTTGTCTGATGACTGGCTGGGGCAGGACTAGCTGAATTATGGTTTAAATATGTTTACACTCCCTTCATTCACCTTTCAGGAAATTTTAGCTCCAGGGACATGTTATCTTCTGGACAGCACTATTCCAGGCTGCCCCATTCCTTACACCACCCAACAAATTCTGCCAGGAAGGGAAGTTCCACATTGTTTGCTTCCCCCTTCAAATATCCTGATTTTCCTTGCCCTTCCCTCTCAGTAGCTGCCTCCCCTCTTTTAAGCTTCCCTCCATCCTTTCCTACTCCTTAGTCTATTGTCTCTGAATATCCAGCTCATTCTGCCTCCTTCACAAATAAGGTTTTCAGTCTTTTTCATTGCCTTCAAATAGCCTGTTCTTCCAGTTCCTTAGTCTCTACAACTTTCGTGCCTTTGTCGATAGACTTCTTGTTTAATAATGTTGAGAAGTGTTCATACCTTGGCAACCTAACCCAAATCCCAACTAAATCTGACCCAAGCAAGAAAGCTCCTAGTTAAATCCTTCATGGTCATCAATTGAAGTCAAGGTTCAACTCTATCTGATGTCAACAGATGGTAAAGTGGGCTAAATCCCAACCACCCAGTCCTAGGCTCTATGGAAAAGTTTGGAAAAAAGAGATGGTAAGCTCCTTAAGGCCACCAATAGCTCTATTGTCCAGGCCCTTGCAAATAAAATTCCCTCCCCTAAGGGAGAGGAGTCTGAGACTTAGACCCTTAGGCATTGTCTGGAGGTACTGACCTGGTGATGTCCTTGGTCCTCCCTGAATAGGAAGGACTAAGGAAGAGCAATAGACCCTGACACTCAAAGTGGCTTGGCCACTGTAAGCCAGCAGGACCTGAGCCCAAGGCTTGTTGACTTCCAAGCTAAGCACTGCCCTTCTGAGCCAGCCTGTCATTGATCTGGCTCCCAGAACACAATGTATGCAGAATAATTTGGGAGATTTAAACCTCTCTCCACAAGTCAGTTGTTATTTTCCTTCTCCATTTTGTGTTAGATTGAGTTCATATGGAATTGTTTTTGGCACAAGTTGCCATGCTGCTACTATTCTATGTTTAGTGTTCATTCAACTACTTTACAGGAGGAGAAAATGATTAATTTGGTGACAATGAAAATATCATGATGTAGTTTCATCCTGTTGTACACTCACCTAAAGCATCTTCAAGAAAACTCTAGTAGTAGATGAAGTGATGGTGGAGGCATCCTGTTCTCACATGGGTTGATTTCTTTTGCTAGGTCTTTATGTTTTGAAAAGTTTTCATTCTGATAGTTTAAAGGTTTTGTCATTTTCAATTTTTGTGAGTCAATGTTATGTCCAGGTGATTAAAGGTGACTTTTTTTGTGTGTGTGTGATCATGGACTGATTCCAGCACCAATTATTTATTGTTTTCTCAAGGATTATTTTAATGTGTGTATTTATGGGCATTTGTGGTCTGTCAAGCAAAATCTCTGAGCTCCTGGTATATAATTCTGGCCAAATTGATGGTGTCTTTCTAGGTATTCAGCAGGTGCTAATTTTATGCATGATGACAATGATGATGGTTCATACTTGTTTTGGATCAGTTTTTTTCTGTGTGGTCCAGATGTTCTCCCCAATGTCATTTTCTTTATTAATATTTCTGCTTCCCCATAAGGCACATCGGGTACTGTTTTAGGTGCCTAAATATGATCATTAGAAGAACTTGCTCTAGGAATACTAGAAAACCTGTTTAGTTTTGAGTCTAAATATTACCCTTTTTGCCTCCCTATTTGTATCTCCTTTGGGAGATGATCTCATTTGGATGGTTCCCACAGGAATTTTTTCTGGAGAGTTTTCCCCCCTTGCTTTGCTTTTCACTGTTTGGTGGGACATTCCTTCTTGAAATCTTCCACTAGCTTCCATCCTAGAATTTGTAAAATCAATTTCTCCTCCAACAAGTTTTGCCTGTGACCGAGTCCCAAGTCAAAGAGCTCAAGTGTTGGGTGGTTACCATGGTTTCTTGACTCTTTGCATTCCCTCAATGTCATACTTGCTATATAGTAGCTAAACTTCTCTAAAGAAATGAGGAGGAACAGAATCCAGGCCTTTTCCATTCTCCATGTCCCAGCTTTCAGCATGAGCAGCTGAGGAAGTCACTGTTGTAATTGCCTGTAGTGTTGTCTCATCTCTCTCCTCTCCTCTAAATTAATGGTAATTTTGACCTTTGTTCTAACTAATTGATAGTCTGCCTGTACGCAGACTCAGAGACAGATATTCTGTCTATACCCACGATTTCCTGTCTATTACAAAGAAATTCCATTTATGTGCATGTGATATCATTTAATGCCAAACATGCCCAGTTTCTTCAGACTCTCTTCTTGCTGATATCGTCAAGAGCCAAATTTCTGAATAATTTGCAAGCTGGAGGTTTCTGAATAATTTTCAAAGTATTCCTCTCCTTTCATTCATTGATTCTGAATCATATCTTCCCAGACATTTTTATGCTCCTGTCTTTGTATCACAATTAATAGTGATATACCTGAACTTGTTTTGAATGACCCTCTAATGTTCTTCACAGAATCTTGCCACTTCTGCCTTCTCTGAAGTGAATGTTGGTAGATGGGCTGTATTCATCTTAATTTTGGTGGTTTTGCAAATGTGTAACATGATATTGTGAGACACAATGAGTGAGGGCCCTATTAAATGATGCTTCTGATCACTTCCTGATTTACCATTAAAGGGACCCCCCCCCAACTTTACTTATTTTCCAAGCCCAATCTGTGAGTCAATCTTCCTCTCATCTACAGTTCCCTTTTGTCTTTGGGTTTCACTTACTTCCTAGAGAACATACTGGTCAATGGGCAAAGATCTAATACTTATATCCCTCTTAGATTAATGTTTAAAAATGTGCAAAAATTGCAAACTATTTTCCACCATTACACTACCCTCCCTACAGATGTAGAAGGGGCCCACTAGACTTATTGCAATTTTACAATTTTCTTTCTTTTGTGAATTACCTTCCAAAGAAAGCATTGCCAAGTTGACTGGCCTTCTGGTGGTGAAGTTCTTTATACCCAGATTGGCTGGTCCTTGGATAGTATATTTATTCTGTCATTGACTCTGCCATTGAAGCTTTTTCTGTATGACATAATCATCTAGAGCTTGGGCCCTATGGGTCTAGTTCTTGACAACATAGGGTGAATTTAGCTGTACAATGAGATACTAGAGAATGACTTTTAAAGAAGGTGGGCATCATGAATCTTTGTGAAAGAATCAATTTAATATTGTTTAGAACATTGAGCTACTGGGGCAGAGAATTTTCCAACTTTCATTTTAAAAGATGCTAGATCCCTATCAGGTTAAATTTTTGGGTCCTACAAATTATTCTAGACCAATGGTCTGTTCCCTTGGGTCTTAGAATTAAATTAGAAGGAACTTTATGGATCCTGACCTACTCATTTTGTAGTGAAAACCTTGAAACCCAAAGAATTTAAGTATTTTATTATAACTTCATAGATGACCTAAATATGAACCTTTAGTAAAAAAAAAAAAGAAAATGATCAACATGACAAGGATTTGGATTGTTCCTTAATTGAAATTCACTTATAACATTTGGTTTTAAAGATCTGTCTGAAACCCATGGCCATAGAGAAAATGTCAGAAGAGAGATTTGAACCTTGGCCCTCCTCATTCCATGTTAAGCACATTATTTACTTTTCTATGTTAAGCACATTATTTACTTTTCTATGTTTTCTATTAAAATATCCACTTTGCATTAATCCAAGGAGAATGCTATCTCATCAATGTGGGTTCTCCTACTGATTCTAATGACAATCCAGCCAAGCCTTCACACCCCGGGCAACTAGTGTCCATGACATCTCATCAGTGGGTCATGAAGCCCCACACCATAACCCAGGGCCTTCCTTTCTCTCCGCATTTTGTAGATGCCAATGGAGCCCATAGGCAGCCATGTTTCTCCCTCCTTCTGACCATGTGACCTGCTGAGCTGGACCTCTTTTCTTTCTGGTGACTCCTTTCTCTGGCAACATCGTTTCCATTATTTCTCCTTACCTAATTCTTCCCTTTAGCCATTGACAGCTTTGCACACCCATTCTGCCCTTCCATTATCCTTTGGGTGATCCACAGCTTTGACTATATGGGAATAATTTTCACAGGTTAAGGGAGCACTTGTTGATGGTTCAAGGTCAGAACAGGTAGGTTCTCACCAACCATAGTTCAGAGGAGAGCACACCTTTACAATCCCACAATCCAGTTCAATTCAATTTATTCCATTTCATTTGATTCAATTGGCATTATTAGGTAGCTCCTATGTACCTGTTACTGTGCCAAATATTGAGGCTACAAAGGCCAGAATAAAATTGTCCCTGCTCACAGGGGTCTTGTGATCAGTTTGTGGAAACGTTCTACATATATGCATGCAGCATACATTCATACACACATATCTACATACATGTGCATGTGTTCAAATGCTTCCTCTAATACAACTTGTGGGAACCTGGGCAAGGTTTTTATCTCCTCACTTCCCACAGTTTCCTTATGTCTAAGTAAGGTGACTGGCCTGGATGGCTGCCACAGTCCCCTTCAGCTCTCACCCCATGCCTATAAGTGTATGATCCATTTGAACACATCCTTGTATAAGAACTTCTTCTACAACATCCCTCCCCTAATAAGTGGTGACAGGGTCTTACATTGGAAAGGGAATTGGGTCCTGAGTCAGAGATATGGGATCAAATCCTGCCTGTGGTTCTCAGTATTTGTGTGACCTTGGATAACTCACTTCACTTTCTCAAGCAAGCATTGGTCCCTTGTGGGGTTGGCCAGTTGACTTCCAAGGTCCCCGTTAGCTGGAGATTGATGAACTATGGGTTTTTTTGCCTTTTTTTAGAGGGGGGAAGGCAGGGAAATCGGGGCTAAGTGACTTGCCCAAGGTCACACAGCTAATAAAAGTGTTAAGTGTTGGAGGCCAGATTTGAACTCTGCTCCTACTGACTCCAGGGCCAGTGCTCTATTCACTGAGCCACCTAACTGCCCCTATAATCTATGATTTATAAGCAGCTGTAAAACCAGTGGATTGATTGAAGGTGCAGAGAAAGCCAGTTATGACCTTTGTTGTTTGCTGCCTGTAAGAACTGATCAAATGTCATAGACAAGTAAAATGACCCAATGACAGCTGTCCAACAAGGCTATTTCTTGTGCATTTGGCAAAAATAACCACATTCCTTAACAAATTAAAATTGTGATTTGGAAAGCAAACCAAGGACTCTGTCAAGGTAGAAACTGCTTCAGTCCTGTGAAATTATGGTCCATGTTGGCCTGTGGTCTAGAGTTGATGGAGTGATTCTTCATGGCCTCAAGTGTGGCAGCCCGATCACTCCCCTCTCCCCGACCCATCTGGGCCTCCCAGTCATGGGCTCCACAGCAGGTGTCTCCCGGAACGAGCCATGCCCCAATAACCTGAGAAGAGAGGGAGGAAGCTGGCGTGCTCCACTCCTCCCTCCCTGACTGCCGCCCCAGTAGCCTCAGCATCTTGTGCTAACTGTTAATTACCCCCGCAGGAGCTCACCTACAATCCCTCCTGCTCGCTTCCTTTTCATTCTTACTTTGCTCCGGTTGCCTTTCTTCACAAGATTTACATTTTTCTCCCTTTCCTTCACCTGTCCCGTCTTCTGGCTGCAGAGAAAATGTTCCTTTTATCTGGAGAGTCATTAGTGCTTGTTTGGGCTTGAGGTCAGAGCATGTGAATTCCTTTCAGGCTGTCCTCCTTGGCTACATTTGCATAAATCTTAATTTTGATATATTCACACCTTGAAGTGAAACTGGAAATAACATGTTTCTGGCACCTGCTTCCCAGAATGTCCAGCTTTTTCTGAAGATATCTGATGTTGGCCTTGACACATATGGGGCCTGGAGGGTCCAGCACATGCCTCACAGAGGTGGGGAACTTGAGGGTGACCGGGAAGTACCCCATAGTTCTGGGGATACAGACACGGCCAACTTCTTAATTCTGAGGACAATGACAACAATTTCCAGGGAGTCGTGCAATGAACACAGAACCAGCCTAGAAGAGGGGCAGTGGAGGCAGTGCACACCAGTTCAAATCTTGAAATTTTCCCTCTAAGTCTGGATGACCCTGGTAGAAGATTGCCAAAGCAAGGGAGACATGGGTCAAGGACCCTGAAATAGCTAAATTGGTCAAATAAAGGATGAAGATTGGAAGGAGTAAGTGGCCTCCCATCTCCTTATCTGTAAAACAAAAGGATTGGACTCACTGGCCCCTGAAGTGCGCGATAGCTCTCCAAAGCCCACATCTACTATTTATTGTATGTGCTGGATACACACCTGCCATAGGCCCTGGCTCCCACCCTGTTCCATCCATCACTGAAGGTTGGGGGAGGGACTTCTTAGCACCACAAGACAGAGCAGTGAAGGATGGATTTTTTTTTTTCCAATGTGGCTATCTCTTCCCTTTTCTCATATAAACCCTGCCCTTTCCCAGTTCAGAGCAATAATAAAGCTGGGTGGGTAGTTGGAGGGCATTTACACAAGCAGGTGGAAATGTCAAATGTGATTACGTGACATGTAGTTTCCAAAGGGAGCTTTTCTATATCGGTGATAGGTAGGATGGAAACAATGCCGAACCTTGCTCATAAAGTTGTGATAAGGGCCAGATTAAACATTCGTGGGATGGGGCTTTGGGATAATGTAAACTGTTGAACAACTATAAATTGTTGTCATTATTTATTATGTGTATTGGGACCTTGGAGAAGATGATTGTGCTAGAGCAGCCCCTCCCAACCATGGACACAAGAACGAAGGTCCCCCTTGGCTGCAGGCCAGCCTGTCTTCTGATCAGGGAAGAGAAAAACACAGGTAAGAAGATGACTGAAACAACATCAATGGCATCAACACCAGCTGGTCTTTTGGAAGCCATACTGGCACCCCTCCCTCTATGGTTGGTCAAGTCCACCATTTTTTGGTGGTTTCCATACCCTTTTCAATTATTATTTGAAGAAGACCTAAGTCTCTGGACAAAAATATGAGGATAATGATGCTATTTTGGTACATCGTTGGTTTTACCCTGTTTGATTCTATTTGTTATAGCTTTATTATATCCTGTTAGAGCTTAGCTCACCTTTCAACTCAGATAATATTTCTTAATCTTTTTCCTTGGGTCAACATGCAAATCAGGTGATTATCCCAAACCTTGTAGACCCTGGTTTATGTGACTATTAGCCTTTCCCCTCATTCCAGGGCTTCTTTGTCCTTATGCCTTGAAAAAGTCTTTTTTCCCTTAAACTCAGAGACTTCCTTTCATCACCTCCTTTCTGCAATGCACTCACTCTCCTCTCTGGCAAAAGCAGAAATATACAGCACAGTGGGTTTGCTTGTGATTTAATCACAAATAGAAAGATTGCAATGCAAGTGAATCACCAGAGGCCATATTTTAAAATTGAAAACGACATAGAACATGATGTTTGTGTTGGCAAGGAACATGTGCATCTTGGAAACTTAGGTTTTGGGTTTGTTTTTCTGTAAGAGCTTCTTTTTAATGTACCAAACTCCTTTCTTTTGAAATAATCAACATTCTAATGTACTTGTGCCTTGATTTTTGGTTGAGCATGAGCTAATGTGCATTGCTGGTAAATGTCATAAATGTCGAAGACATACATGTCAGCAGACCACAGCTGAGGGGTCTGGAATTCAAATCAAGAGAGACTGATCTTTATCTCAAATGATGTATGTGCTGCAGGGTGGATTTCTAGGCAACTCTAAGGCACATGGAGTTTCTCTCTCTCTCTTTCTCTCTCTCTCTCTCTCTCTCTCTCTCTCTCTCTCTCTCTCTCTTTCTCCTTCAATCCATGTAGGCTGCTATCAATAACTTAATGAGTTAGAATGAAACTATCAATATGTTCAATTAAAGCCATCTTTGTTAGGTACCTACCTTGTGCAAAGCACTGTGCCAGGTATTGGAGCTACCAAAACAAAAATGAACGCACCACCATTGGCCTTGAAGAAGCTTAGCTTCCCTGAAGCTGGAGGAGGGGAGACATGGAGAAGTACTCAGAGAAGTCAATGCAAAATTTGTCCACAGTAACACAAAGTGATCAGGCCAAGGCCTTACCTGACCCCTCTCTAGTCTGTTGTGAAGGATTCAGCTGCCTCATTGACCAGAAGAGGCCCTCTTCCTTCCCCAAGCCTTGCACCCACTGCCCAGTCCTCTTCCCAGACATTTTTTATAGCTTGGCTTTGAAAACGTTGCCATGGATATGGTAAGTATGTTTAGGACAAAGTTGATCATCCGTCTTCTTCATCATTTCAAAGTAACCCGAGCAAAGCTTCATGCCTGTATTTCTCAGTGTGTTCCATTTGGTCCTTTTCCACCCTTATGCTCAATGCCAGAAAAATTCAGGAAATCTGAAAGCCATTGGAGTGTGACCCAGGGACAGTGCATTTGCAAAAATACCCAGTAATGTTTGGAAGCCAAGAAAATGACCCATATGGCCAACGGGCATGTGAGTGTGTCACAAGTCAATGTTCTCGCCAAGGGGGCACATGGGACTCTCTGCCAGTCCCTGGGTACTGCAGTTGTGTCTCTTTGGCCAAATGGATATTTATATATTACCATATGTATTTTAAAAAGCCAATTCGGTGACTGTCAGGAACAGCTAAAGCGCCTATTCATGATGCTGGAGCCAAGCAACGACCCTGGGTTATTTTTCACTTGCTTCCATTCCCACGTTGCTTTCCAGTGGCTGATCGGATCCCTTTACAATTAATTGTTCTGACCTCTGTACAGGCAGCTCAGAATCTATTGCTTCTTGTTTATAAAGTAGGTTCCTTTCATTTAGTTGGGGGGTGGGGGCTGCTGAGCAGCACAAGAGGCTGTGCAGATGCTGCCTGATGCTCAATGAGCCCCTTCAGAACGGCTCTCACCCACCCCTTGGAAGTGCTGGGTTTGGGTAGAGCTTACCAGCCTCCAGGATAAGAGAGGCAGAGGACATTTTGCTTCTCCAAGTCTTTGAGGATACAGCAGCTGAGGAAAACACCAGACTTCACCAGCCTTGAAAAGCTGCCTTGAACTCAGTGTGATTCAGAAAGCATTTAATAGGCACCATCTATGTACCAGATACTAGGCTAAGCCTTGGAGAGAAATACACAGACATGAAAATAGTCCCAGCCCCAAAAGCCTACATCAGACTGGAAATAAGAGAGTCAGCTGAGCAGGGACAGCAGCCCAGCCTCCCAGGGGGCTGTGGCAGCTGTGAAAACACAATCCTCTTTCTTTCCTGATCTTAGACAAATTCCAAGATGGAGGTGTCCAGGGGACCTGAATCACAGAGATCAGAGCTGAACGGTGGGTGGTAGCTCTCATTCTAATGGTAGTGGCTGCAAGTCCCCAGAGACCAGTGCCAGGTACACCCAACAAACAGCTGAAGTTTTACAGGAGGTCATTCTTGAGTGCCCTTGGCTGGTCCCTCACTCCTCCAATTTTTCAGTCTATGCTTCTTTGTTTATACATTGTATTCCCCTAATAGAATGAAAGCTTATGGGGGCAGAGATTGTTTTCCTTTGGATAATCCGTGTCTGGAACATAGTAGGTATTCAGTGAATGCTTGTTGGATTGGCTGGGTTATAATGCATGCATTGATCAGAGCATGACCTCGTGAAGGACAGGGTGTGGCACACTGAGTCAGAGACCAGAGTTAAAATCCTGGGCCTGATGCTTCTGACCTCTTGGACTTTCAGATCCCTCTCCCTCTCCCTCAGTTGTTGGGGCTCTGGAAAAGGAGGGTCTGGGCCTGGCTGACTCTGTACTCTGTCCTCCTGTGACTTTTGAAACGTTTCACTGGGTCAGCCGTGAGGAATGAAATTCCAAAATATGAATATTAATCTTTGAAAAACGAATTTTCACCTGAGGTTACATCTGTAAGCAAGTTCGCAAATTACCCTGGGGGTGGGGGGGTGTCTGCTTCTCCTTTGTCCATTCTCAAAGCAAGACTAACAGCTCAAACCCCACTCACCCCACTCTGGCCAGCTGAAGTTAATCAAGGGCCTGTGGAAGCCTGGGGCCATCTGACCTTGTTCCTTTAACTTTCCTCCTCAGGAGTAGATGTGAAACAACATGTTCCCTTTAGCTCTTTGGAGTCTGAAGACACTTGCTCTTTTGTAGAACAGACATATTTGGGTCGTGGGCAAATGCTTCTGCTTAAAAATACACTTTCCTAAAAGAACAGCACACCTTGTACCTTTCAGGTTCCCCTGGCATTGAGGACAAGAGGAAGGAGATGACATGACAGTAGCAATCCCGAGACATAGCACTGCTTGTTCACTAACTCAGCCCGACTCTGCCCTCCAAGGCCTCCTTGGCAAGGAGCCGGCAGGCAGCATGTGCTCCCAGGGAAGGTGCAAAGAAATGAAAGGGGGGGGGGGCTTTAAAAAAATCATTTTTATTGATAAATTTTCTTCTTACATGACTTCAATTTCCCCCTGTACTCCTCCACCTTTCTAAAAGCCATCCCTTATCACATTTTTTTAAGAAAAAGAGGAAGAAAAGGAGAATAATCACAATCAACACATTAAAAAAATCTGACAATGCCGGCATTTACCCCTGTCCATTCCCCCCTTCCCCCACCCAAGCAAAGGACAGGGGGAAGGGAAGGATCTTTGTGTCTATTTTGTTTAGGGACAAGCATGTGTATGTGTATTCGAGTATCTGTGTGTGTGTGCATGTGTGTGTGCTTGTGTGTATTGTGAGTGTGTGTTTTGTAGTTTTGTAACACTCATTTTAAATCATTTTTGTGCTTTTTGTGTTGTTCTTTCCATCCCCATTGTTGAAGTCACTGGATATGTTGTTTTTTCTGACTCATCTGACTTCAATTACTTCACTTATTTATCCAAGTTTGTCCAAGGTTCTCTATCTACCCAATATTAGCTATTTCCTACACCAGAGTGATGTTCCATTACATGTACAGAACACAATTTCTTTAGCCCTTGCATTTCTGAATGAATGTATTTTGTTTCTAGTACTTGGCTAACATAGTAAATACTGCTACAAATATGTTTGTATTTCTAGGGCATTTTTTGGGAAGGAAGGCAGGGCAATTGGCCTTAAGTGACTTGCTGAAGGTCACACATCTACTAAGTGTCAAATGTCTGAGGCCAGATTTGAACTCAGGTCCTCCTAACTCCAGGGTCAGTGCTCAATTCACTGCATAACCTAGCTGTCCCACTTTTTTTGTTATCAATATACATTCTTGGAATATGAACCTAGCAGTTGAATAACTGGATCAAAGGATATGGGCATTTTAATTCCTTTCATTTACATAATTCCAAACTAATTTCCAGATCAGTTTGCTAATTCACAGCTCCTCCAACAATGCATCAGTGTGCCTGTCTTAACATAACCCCTCCAACACTGAATTGGATCATCTTTTGTCATCCTTGATAATTGATTGTGTGAGGGTAGGGTTTGATTTTTTGTTTGTTTGTGAAGTGAAAGTGAATGTATTCTACTTGTTGGGTTGACCCACTGCCAATTAGTAAGGTTTGATGAGTATGAAAACTTGTCTTTCTTAAACCAGTAGATTTTAAGGTGTTTAAGCTTAAGGCATATTTTTGCCTTTGTAGCCCTGGAGCCTAGTGAAGTGCAGTGGAGAAAGTAGGTGACTAATAAACCTTAGTTAAATGGTTTGTCCAATTCTAACAAATGGATCCGTTGTTCTATGAGTTGGATCTTATATGCCAGAAAATCTTATTTATTGCAAAGTAAATGTTCAAAATATATTTCTTTCTTTGTTTCTTTTAATATATTTTATTTCATTAAATATTTCACCCCCCAATTTAACAATCATTCTTTAAAAATGAGTTCTAAATTCTCTCCCTTCCTACCTCCCCTTATTTCTTGAGAAGGCAAGCAATTTGATATCAATTATACATGTGAAGTCATGCAAAACATATTTCCATACATAATACATTCCTAATATTTCTCTAGATGTTGAAGGATTTTCAGGTCATGACAAAAATGACACCTTAAGTGAAATTGTGTGTGTGTGTGTGTGTGTGTGTTCCTCTTCTTTGATTCCTTCTCCTCCTCTCCTTCTTTGTCTTCTCCTCTATATCTTCCTTCTCTTCTCTTCATCCTCCATTCTTGTTGGTTTTTTTCTCTTCATCTTTAAATCAAATTTTCAAATTGTGCAAATCACCTCCTTTCAGCAGCCAAAGTCTCCAAATAACCCATTCACTATAAGTGTGTCCTTCATGGTAAACCAGTAATAGAGGGAGAGATTTGTTCACAGTCATCTATCCTGGGAAGGTGGGGAAGGGGAGTCACATTCAATTAGTTGAAAATCAGTTGAACATTTTATTGTATTTGTTTTTTAAAGTAAAGATTTTCTTTCCCAGTTCCACCAGTTATTAGAAGGAAAAACTGGCCTCAAACCAAATACTTCTAACTAACCCATCTCTTCTATCCTGAAATTTTGCTTCATTCAACAGAGAAGTTCTTGGAGAAGTAGGCCTTGACTCCCTTTTGAAATCTTCACCTATGGATAAAGAATTTACAAGTATGTGGAAAGGATGTTCTTCCCAAAAGTCATTCCCTAAGAGAAAATCAGTGAGAATGACATTTTCTGATACATTGCAAATTATGAACAACCATGTCAAAGAGGTCACAAATTCATAATCAAAAGAGACACATAGATCCAAACAACTCTGAATTTTCACCTTATACCAAGCAAATTGACACAAGATGAAAGAAGTCAATGTTGGAGATGTTGTGGCAAGACAGGCACAATATCACACACGGTAGAGCTGAAGATCAGTCCAACCATCCTGGAAAGTAACTTGCAATTGTGTGAAGAAGGGGACTTAAAGTTCCATAGCTTTTGATCCAGAGATCCTACCAGCTAAGGTATAATATGCTTAAGGATTTCATCAAAGTATTTATCACAGCACATTTTGTTGTAGCAAAGATCTTGGGGGAAGTGGGAAGGGAGGAATAGATTGTCTTTGACTGAGAATGACACAACAGATTGTGGCACATGCAAGTAATGAAATATCAGTGACCTGTAAGAAATGATACATATGTTAAATGTGGTGAATCTGCATTTGTGCAAAGTGAAGTCAGCTGAGCCAGGAGGATAATGCAGTGTCCACTACAATGTCAATGGACAAACCAAAAACAACATGACTGAAACACAATGCTATGGAATTATAATGAACACGCATCTTCCCATAAAAGGATTAAGTGGAAGTGCCCCCTCCTCATTTTTTCAGAGGCAGGGGGCTATGGGTTTGAAACATTGTACATAATGCAGATTTTTGAGGTGCTCATCAGTTTAACTGAACTGTGTGTGTGTTACACACGTGCATGCGCGTGTTACCTTTCTCTCCTTTATAAGGAATGGCTCTCTGGGAGAGAGGAGGCAGAAATGATATGTTAAGAAATGTAGGTAATTTAAAAACAGAATGCATCAATGAAAATGTATTTTTTAAAGGTAGGCTTTTTGGTCCTCAAAAGTAAAGTGATAACAGCAATGCCTAATGCTAGTTTCTTATGACCAGAAGCATTTGGATTCTTGCTTTATTTAGAAAATTGAGCCAATATGTTCCTGGACTGTTTTCTAGATGGCTAAAAGGCACTCAGCTCTTCCACTAGCCTGCAGAGTAGTTTCCACTCCTCCCCCCATCCCAACCCTGACCTTGAAATTGGTGCCTTGGTGCTTTAACACACATTGACTTTCCTGCTCATACTTATATTCTGTATCTTTAAGACGATAATTGCTGAATTGGAATTTGAGGGTGTTATCTTAATAACCAATTACTCAAATAACTTTGAAATTGGCTTAAATTGGCTCGTCATGCTACATTTACCTGAATCCTTTTTTTTTTTTTTATGAGAAAGTTAGGAACAAAAAATGGCAAAAAAAAAAGAAAACCTTGGCAGTCTGGTTTGTTTAGGATTGCTGGAGGTCCTTGTTTGTGCTGGACCAGCCACTCAGCTCACCTTTCCACAGACCCCCTGCCGGTGCACCCTTCCATCTGACATTGGAATGCAGGGATCAGCCAACTAGACTGAACTTTGTCAGCTTTGGACAGACTTAGTAATACCCGTGTTCTCCACACTTTGCTGAAACTCAAGCTCGGTGACTTTTCACCTACTCCATGTAGACTGGGAGTATTCATGTGTGTTTTTTATTATGAAATACATTTCCCACCTCTTAGTAGGGCATTTGTTACCTTGCCATCCATCTTTTTTACCCCCTCTCTCGGTACATGGCAGGAGATAGGATTGATTTCATTATTTTCCCCCTTCTGTTTCCACTCTCCAATTCATGAAATCTAAAACACAAAAGCCAGAATCTCACAAATCTACAAAATGACTTCCCTTTTTATTAGCAGTTGGGATAGATAGAAAGAATAGCTGTATGGCATGCCTGTTAGTTGTGTTTTAGCTATAGTTGAAAACTCAATAATAGAATATTAGCTCTTTTTCTGTAATGTCTCCTTTATTCTTTCTCCCCCCACCCCCTGCCCAATCTTCATAGTCTAAAATAAAGTAATGGGAGTCAATAATGCTGCAGCTCATGAGAAGACTGCATGCTATTAAGCTTATTCAAAACTATGACTTTGGCAAACATTTCCAGTGTTTTTAAGTGGCTAATTCATTTCATTCTGGAGGAGGAAGAACAAGATCTGGTAGTTTTAAGGGCATTCGTCACTTCAGGCATTTAACAAGCAGGGGAGCTGATGCTAAAAGTCCAAGGCTTTGCACTCTCCCTGGACACCCCACTTTCCATCATGCCCCATGGCCTGGCTATCTGCCAGAGGTAGGATAGACACTGGATCAGAAAGTGGCAGTCAGAAGGGACTTCTTCAGCCACCCTGTATGAGCTATGGTAGCTAAAGTCTGGTTACTTCATTGAGGTCAGAATCAAAGACCCAGCTGGTACTTAATAAATGCTTGTTGACTGGTCATCCATTCTTCACAGGAAACCCCTCAAGGAAGGGGATACACCAACTGTTGGGACTTGGCATCAAGTCTCTCCTCTTGCTTACCCCCCAACCCATTACTACTGGTTCTGCCCTCTGAGACCAAGCAGAATTCTTGTCTGATTCATCCTCCGTGTAATAGCCTTGTAAATACTTGGACTAATATAGCTTTCCCAAGTCTTCTCTCATCTACGTTAAATGTCCTCAGTTCTCTCAGCTGGTTCTGACAGTGAGGGGTTGCAATGGAGAGAGTGCAAGGGTGAAGAGTCAGAAAAACCTGACCCTGGACAAGTCATAAAACCTCTCTGTACCTCAGTTTCCTCATCTGTAAAATGGAGATCATAGCAGGACCTCTCTTCCAGGATTGGTGTGAGAATCGGATGAGCTGATGTTTGTAAAGTGCTTTGGAAACCTTACAATGCTCTATAAAGGCTAGCTAGATCATATATCATACATCTGTATGCACACATATATAAGTATTATTATATATGCACGTATATAATAAGGACTAAGCAGAGAGAAGCCATTGCCTGAGGGTATCTTGAGAAGAAGTCAGGGGTCCTATGATGCTGTAAATCAAACCTGAGCCTGCTTCTCTTCAACTTGGACCAATTGTCTCTTGCTCTGTCCTTGGCAGCTGACTACAAAGGGCAAATTTCATCCCTCATCCCTGCTTGAAATATGGGAAAATTATGATTAGGTCTCCCCTTCCATGACTTCTCTTTTGCAGGCTAATCATCCATCCATTAGTTCTATCAACTGTTCTCCTTCATAGGACATTCCTCTCTGACTCATCAGCATCCTTCTGACATGTGGCAGAATCCCCTTTCTCCAGGTGTTCTCTGAGTTCTCAAGGTATTCTACTTCTATCTTGGGCGATGGCTGTTTGTCTTGATGGCTTAGTGCTGTGAATGGAAGAGCAGTCTTGGAGTTCAGGGATCTGCCCTTCCCCTTGCCAACCTGTGGGCCTTTAAGCAGGTCAATTCAGAGTCCATTCTTTCTTCCTGGAATATGGGCATCATCATGTCTGCCTTATCTACCTCCCACAGCCATAAGAAGTAAAGACAGGCAGTGTTGTGTGGTCAAGTTCAGGACATTGAAGAAGGAAAAGATGGGGGCAAATGTTTCCTCTGACACTTAAAATTTATGTGATTGTGGCAAGTCAACTCAACTCTCTGAGTCGCCATTTGGACATTTGGATGAAGCTGCCTTTGGCCCTTCTCTCAAAGGGGTAGCAGAAGGCTCAGATGGAGTAAAGACAGTTAAAGAACTTTGAAAAACTCCAAGTTCTCCAAATGTGTGGGATGCCATCATCATCTTTGTTATTATAGTTATTTCATGAGGAAATGACTATGGAAGCAATTTCTACATGGAGAAGTGCATTAATTAGACCTTTGGTTGTGTTTGAGGGGAACTAGAATGAAGAAGGAAGTCTGATTTCCAGGCTCTTCCCTGCTCATACCCCCAAACCCTGATCTTCCCACTAACCTTGTGCCTGCAGTCTAGGAGAATGACCTGTTTAGAACATCGGGGAAGCTCAGTGAATGTTTGGGCATGGCTGTTGTGCATGGCTGCATCTCCTGAACTTGTCAGCAGAAGTCATGAAAATGTTGGAGGGTTTGCTAGGGGCAGGGCGATAGCAAGGACCATGATTCCTTACCCTTTGACCCAGGAAGGAGTCAGCTCCTCCGTCCCTGATGACCACTGCATTTGTTCTCTCCTTTCCCTGACTAGGAGACTCAGGGAATGGTTTCTACACCAAAAGGCATCTCCTTGGGGGCAATGGGGGTGGGGAGGGAGCTGGAAAACAGAAGCAAAACTTGATTAATTCCAACACCTGCAATTCCAAATTTGTGTTGGTTTGGACAGGGGCTGGGCTCAAGCTTACCTTTGAGCTAGCTAAACAAATTAATAATGTAAACATGATTGTAAGGTGAATGTTGAAACCAATTAACTTTGCAAGCACCTTTTGCCAGTCAGAATCTTCCATTTACATACAAATAATGCTAATTACAAATCATTCTTACCTGCTCATTAAAGCAGGTCCCCTAAGGCCCTCTCCAAGGTAACACTTTATTATTGTAGTGGAAAAGGTTCTCTGATACTTAAACACAATACAACTATCTATCTTTAACACTAGAGTAAGACTCCACATTTTAGGAATCCAGGCTGGTCTTTCCACATGAGTCTCCACATTAAATTGCACTAGGTAGAGGCAATTCTCCCCTAATTGGGAATCACCAGAAGCCATGTAGTCAAAGGAAATGGATGCCTACAGGAGCAACTCTCTGGAGGCAAACATGGGGCTTTGTGGAGTGGAGGCGCTGCGAGGGACCTCACTCTGCTCAGCAAGAATCCTAGTTCCCATGTCCCCATTTGCTGGGTGCCTGGCTTGTGCTTGAATCCCTGCAGTCGTAAGCAACTCACTTCCCATAATTCAACCTATGCCATTTTTAGTGGACTTGAACTCCAGGCCACCTTCCCCGGCTGTCCTGGAAATGTGGCTTTGCTTACTGTCAGACTGCCTAGCTTCCCAAGTCCTTTAAGAGCAGATGGGGAGGCAGAAGCCCAAACTCTTTCCCACCATCACAGGGCATCAAAGATACATGACTTCCCTCCCTTTCCAGAGCAATGTCAGGCTCTGGGAAGCCCAACTGGCCTTTTCTGGCAACTTTGTCCTAAGCCTGGAGATCCAGTGGCAATTTAGGGAAGACCTTGGGGAACAGGATGGACCAGAGAAAGGCCAGATTGATTGTCCTGCTTTTCTAAAAGAGAACAGAATCCATGAGGAAGAGGTCAATCAATGATCTTCCCTTTCATTTCTAGACAAATTATTAAGGGGAAAGACAGACAACATGTGGAAGAGTATACAAGCGTATTTGTGGCACCTCTTTTTGAAGTGTCCAAATCCAGAGGATACAGAGAGGGAGGCCCATTCATTGATGGAGGCACGGCCCAATGTGCTGTGCCTATGACTGGATTTTACTATCGTGCTGTAAGAGATGATTCTTGGAGAGACAGGGAAAGCCTTGTATGAAGCCAGGCAGAGAGAAGGAAGTGGAACCCAAAAATCTGGACATGGGCGCTGGAAAAAGGAAGAGTTCTGAAGGCCTCTAGCAACTGATGACCAAGAGGACGAGAGACCCAGAAGCACCACTTCCGCGATGACAGCCTGGCTCTAAGGCCAGCCCCCGAGTCTGGAGAGCTCTGCAACATGGTGCCCACCTCCCTTTAGAAGAAGACGTGCATGTGGCCGCAGTGGGCTGCTGGGGCATTTGACTGACTCTGCATATTTGTAACAAAAAAACTTTCAGGTTTTTCTTTTCCTTTTTCCTCAGTGGGTTTGGTGCAAGGTAAAGCACATGCATCTGTCAGTTAAACAACACACAGAGAAGTGGGGGGCTGGTCACAGACATGGCATGTTGCCTGCACTTTCAGAGGAGGGCACTTTTGTTCATGTTACTTAATTGTCTGCCTTTGCTCTGAGAGATCTCTCACAGAGGGAGGGAAATCTGTAATGGTCTGTAATATTAAAACAAACCACAGCAATAACGCTTCCAAAGGGAGAGAAACAAAAGTGCGGGGGTGGTAAGGACAGCGGGTTGGACTGACTCTGGCAAGAATGTGCCCTGAGAGACGAACTTCCTTTTTCTTTTGACAGGGTCACAGACCACTCTCCATCCAGATTTTGGTAATGAACTGGAGAAAATAACTTGTGCACTTCACTTGGGTAAATCAGAGACAGTGAGTTAGAGACAGAGAGAAGGAGGCCCACTGTAAACTGCCCAGTGCCCTTTGTGCCCACAGTCTAAACCCTGGCACAAACTCCCATCCCCTCTCACCCAGAATATTGTGATGGCCCCTCCTGGATCTCCCTCCTGCATGTCTTTGCCCACTCAAGGTCACGCGCCCATCTGCTGCCCAAGTGATTTTCCTAAAGCACAGATTTGCTTATGTCACACACACATACACATACACAGACCTCTTCCCCTCTGTCTTTTCCCCCAATGGCCTTTGCTGGCTCCCTTTGACCTCCACAATCAGATCTAACCTTCCCTTTGGGGAATTAAGAGCTTTTCACAACCTGACCCATTACTGCCTTTCCAGCCTCCTTTTACTGTAGTCCTGTCTCTGGTCCACTTCCATGGAGCAACTCTCCTTTCCTCAAGCCTGACTCTGACATCCTGACTCTGGCTCTGGGATGGCCGTCCTGATTCCTGGCATGTGGCTCCCCTGCCCTCCAACTCTCCACATCCTGCAAGACTGAACTCCTTCTGTCCTCTGCAGGAGGCCTATTCAGCTCTATCCTACTGCCTTTAGCTCTCTCTAGCATTGCCTCCCAGCTACCACACATGGACACTCGCATCTATCCTGAGACATATATTGTTACACGTTACCTTTCATCACCCACTATACATACATAAGCATATGCACATATGTGTATACATGCATACATATATATGACAAAAACAAGTCCCTGCCCTGAAGGAGCGCCTATATATGTATTATATATGTGCATTTGTAATACACATATACAGACATACACATGTATGCATATACATAAAACACATATATGTACATAGGTAGGCACACACATTTATGTGGCATATGATTATTTATACACATGCATATGTATATCTTTCTATCTATCATCTATCTATCATTTATCTATCTATCCATCCATCTATCTATCTATCCATCTATCATCTTTTATCTATCATCTATCTATCCATCTATTCATCTATCTATCCGTCTATCTATCTATCTATCTATCTACCTACCTACCTATCTAATCTGTATAACAGTTCCTGGCACACAATAGAGGCTCAGTTGACTGATTAATTCAGCTTGGAATGAGGCCCCCATTGGTATGCCCCAGAGAATTGTGCTCGGCCCTGTGATGTTTAGCATTTTAATCAATGAACTGGCATGCTTAGCAGGTTTATGGATGGCATCAGACTATGGAGCATAATTAACATGTTGGATGATAGAGTTGGGATCCCACAAAGACCTTGAAGGCTGGACTGAGTCTAAAAAGACCGGGATGATGAGAGAGAGGGCACAGACAGAAGCAGAGCTGGAGGGCGGAGATCCAGCAACACAAGAAGGGTCTGAATGGGGAGAGACAGTGCCCTGTCCCTCCCTCCCAGACTGCTCTGGCTTCAGGAATGCCCCCTCCCTGGGTGCCCTCCTCACCCCTGGCTTTCTTTCCTTTTTCCGTGTTGTCTCCCTGATCAGTGTTGAAGCTCCTTGAGGGCAGCAATGGGAACGCTCTTTGCTTGTGTTGTTTTCTCCAGAGCTTAGCCCAGGACCCAGCACACAGTAAGCTCTCAGCAGATGGTTGTTGCCTTCCTTCCAAAAAGGGCTTTGGCTGGAATGAGGTCTGTGGTTTAATGGGTTGGAGTTTAATGGTGTTTAATTCGAGTTTGCTATGAGTCAACAGTATGAAATGGTGGCTTAAAAAATAAACTTCTGTGATCCTGTCCTGATTAAAAGCCATATAATAACTATCCAGGCCTGGCAAGATGAGTGGGCGGCGTGACTTTGACCAGGCCCAAAGTGCCCCATGTGGTATTAGCCATCCTTGTCCAGCTCCACTATTTTACTTGGGGCATTGATAACTTGTCCTCTTGGATGGGGAAGGGTTTCCAGTTCTATAAGCCAGGAGTGTAGTGAAGGAAGAAGGGGCATTTAGCCTCAAGAAAAGACTGTGGGATGAGTGATGCTGTAGGTAAGATGACCTCTGAGGGCCCTTCCAGGCTGAAGTCCATGATTCTAAGGAGCATCAGAGCAAAAGGCTGACACTAAAGCCATCTCCTGAGGAGACAAGTTCCACCTTGAGAAGCATTAGGGAACCTTTAAAAACCTTTCTTCAATCCTGCTGGCCTGGCCTGGCCACATTTATGATTAAACTAAATCAACTCTCCATGGTGTATCCTTGACAAAGACAAAAACAAAAGAAAAAGCCAAAATAAACAAGCCCCCCAATTTCATGTGGCGCCCCCTCCCATTACTTCAGCTTGAAACTATGGAGTAACCCAAAGTTGCATTGCTTTTAGTGCAGCAATCTATGTAAAACTCCAAAAGGAAATTACTTTCTTATAAAAATGACTTGGAATAGAGATGTGTTACTCTTCAGGACCAAGAATCAATTCAGAAAGGTTTCCAAAAGAAAGGGATTGTAAAACTCTGCGAGAATCTGGCTTCTTAAACCCTTGAGACCCAGTGGACAAAGTTTTAGTATTTGAGAAAATTCAGCCAAAGTTTTTCTTTCTCATGTAATAAAACATATTTTGGACAAATGAGATAATATCTCATAAAACTAGCTTAAGCCAGATCTCTAGAGCATGAAGCTGGAGACCTTTTCTCCCCCTCTTGGCAGGGCCTTTTGGACACTGCCACTTCTCTGCTTCCCATATAGCAGGAGAAACTTATTCTGTTCCCCCTCTCTCCTCCCCCAATATTCTGTTACTCACTTCTCTGTCTCCTTAATTTCTTCCTTATTTTTCTCTCTTTTCCCTCTTTTTTTCCTTTTCATTTCTTTTACTAGTAAATACCTGATCACCTTCCCCCCATCTGTGTACTGAAGACATAAACTGTGTTTTGTGCCTTGACTAATGGGTGGGTTTGTTCTGGCTCACGTAGCCAGCAGCTGCAGGTACATGATGGTCATTCTTTGAGAGCCTGCCCTAGAGGATGGTAAAGACAGGGAAAGGGGAGGTGAGAGGCAAATGAGAGGGCACAGGGAGGGAAGGGGAATGTTTGGGTTTAAGGCCTGACCTTCAATAGTCTATGATTCATGATTTTTGGCAATGGCACTGTGACTTGGGTTTGGCAAAATTTTGCTTTTTTTTCCCCCTTACAAACTTTTAATAGAGGAAACAGGTCTCCATCTTTAACTGTGATCCAAGAACAGGAATTTAAGATTCTGTGGGCCTTTAAAGAAATTTTACAAAGGATTCAGGCCAATGCAGTTATAAGTGTACATATGAAATATGGGCAATTGGGAGTCATTTCTTCCACCCAAAGAAAGACAACTGCATTAAATCATAAACTAACATTCATTTAAAATGTTAAAAAGTTTGCAGTTTGCTCTGAGTACAAAACAGTCCCTAAGAAAAGGCTGCTTGAGTAGCATGAAATCCTAAGCTATCACTTTGTGGGAACATGGCAGGGCTGCTGGTAAATCTGGCCATGACAGTATATGGAGAGGCATTTGGTGCAAAAGGAAAAATCAGTAATGGGTGAGCTTGGAGAGATGGGATTAGCGTCTAGCATAGTTGCAGTAATTGAATATTGCTTCATGTACTGCCAGGATTCATAACCTTGTCCATTTGGGCAATCTCCCAACCAAGGCTGATTGCAAACCCTTTTCACTTTATTAGGTGATGCTATGGTTGAATAAATCAACCCACTACAGCCACCCTGGGGATCAGCATCCAAGATCATACCCAGGGGGGTCCTCAGGCAATGCATATTGCCTGATGCCCCAGTCCATCTCTGGGACTTTCTAGTTTGTTAATAAAATGATAATGGTATAATAATCAGTTAACCCAGGGAACACATGCTTATACCCCTGATGCTTTTATTTAAGAAACAAAACAAACCCCCACTCATTTCTAACAGCAGAACCAGGACCAAAACTATCTGTATCAGAACAATAGGAAGGCAGAGCTATGTCCTTGGACCTTGAACTATGGTGTACATAAGAGGAACAACAAGAATGATGGCAATGATGATGAACTCTGAAGCTCTGCCTTACGTTAAACATGCCAAAGGCTCCCCTTGGAGTCCCTTGAGTCACAGTGACATTGGGATGAAGGAACTGTGCTGTCTCTTGTTCCCACTTTACAGGTGAAGTAATTGAGGCCCAGAGCCCAGGGTCACTCATTCAGTAAGTGTCTGAGGCGGGGTTTGCACCAGACAGAACTTTCACTGGCATGGCTCTGGACGACTCAGACTGCACTCTGTGCCCTGACGAGGCTTCACGGAGGGGGGGTCACCAGGAAATGATGCCACTGGTCTCCAGTAATACATGATATTAAACAGGAACAGCAGGGCTACCACCATCAGCTTCATCGATGAGAGGACTCAAACCAACAAACATGTATTAAGGACCTACTATGTGCAGGCATTGTGTTAGGCATGGGAACATAATCTGATGCCTGTAACCTGAGTGCCAATCTGCCAATAGCCTCCCCCCATAAGGGTTCCTACCAGGGGAAGGTCTCTTTGGATGAGCTCTCTACGAAAGCATGGAGCAGCAACAGGGGAGACTGCTGCAGGGAATACCCAGAGAGATGAAATCCCAGCTCTATGTGACTGTGTGTGTGTGTGTGTGTGTGTCAAATTCGGCTTGACAAGCCACAGTATGTCTTGCTGCAAACCCCCCCCCCCAAGTGGTGCTGGCTTATGTACTGGAGTCACAAATCTCGGCCAGTAGAGAGTTTGCAATGCCTTCCCTAGGGATGGTCAGAATGGCCTGGAACTTCACAGACTTGCTGGGACTTGGAGCTTTGTTGCTCTTCTTCTGAAGCAATGACATGTAGTTTGGGAGGGAAGCAGGAATAAAAGTCTAAGTCCAAGTAGCCTGTGTAAGTCCAAGACAGTCTTACTGCTGGTGGAGGGAGCATTTCAAATCCAACAAGAATTCTGCCTCCAGCACCTTCCTGACCAGATGGAAAGATGGCCATCTCTCAAAGCACAATTAATCAGGACAATTCCCATTGTTAGGAAGATTGTCTCTCTCCTCTTTGCCACTCCCTGGAGCTCCAATCTGCCTCTCCAAAGCAGTGTCCCCCGACCCTGGATCCTCACCCTCCACACTCTTGTCCTAGCTTTTCCCAGAGTATGCACAATCCAGCAGCTTGACCATTCAGGCTAGCAAAGGGACAGGAGAATGCAGCCAGTGCTGAATGCTTCTCAAAGTATAAAAAAGCAGCTCTGTTGAGAGATTACCATGTGCCTCAATGGGCTGTATAGTGTCTTTGCTCTTGTATTATGGGGGAATGAGGTCCTCACTAATCACCTGCTATGATCTGGGCTTGTGCATGCAAGGGGGAAAGTCTTCCAGAGTCCTGGGCTGCTCCCCACTTCTTCCTGTGCTGTTCTGATTTGTCTGCCAAAGCAGCAAAATCCCAAAGGAAATGAAGACCCCCTAGGCTTCAGAACAAACTTACCTTGTGAGGAAATAGGCACTAAATTCTGGAATGGCTGAGACATTAGGTGCTTTCCTTTCAGTTTGAATGTTCCTTTTTTTTATAGTTAGATCATTGCTTTTTGTTCTGATGCCAGAGCGATTTCCTCTTAATCCACAGCCACTCATTGAACCCTTCACTGTAACAAAGCAGAGGTGACCAGGGAGTGACGCCTCTGACAGCCTGGCTGCATTGGCAGTTATAGCGGCCCATCTCTGGAGAGAGGTGAGGGCCGGGCCTTGGCCCTACAGGCCCCAGTTCATTCACTGCATCCCAGGGTAGACTAGACACTGTTCTCCTTCTCTGATTGGCTTCCTTCATGCAGTCTCATTTCACTGAGGCCTGCCATGTTCCTCTGAATTCCACACATTCATAATATTGGTCAGATCAAAAACAATCCATGACATAGCAGGCATATGTGTATATGTCATTTCTATACATAAACATATACATGTACATGTATATATGTATATATACATGCACATGTATATACCATGATATAATAATAATACCTACTATGTTCCAGGCAGGATGTCAGGCACTTCATAAATATTACATAATTTTATCCTCACAACAACCTTAGATGCTGTTTTAAATTTCATTCTACAGTTGAGAAAACAGACAAACGGGGTTAGGTGCTTTGCCCAAGGTCACACATCTAGTAAATGTCTGGGGCTGGATTTGAACTCATGCCTTCCTGCCCCTGTGCCAGAGCCCTACCTACTGGGCCACTTAACTGTCAGAACTTTTCTAGTCATTATGCCCTGGGAGGAATTCTTACCATAATTCTGCCTGTTGGGGGTCACGCCTTCAGAACATGAAAGAATTCGTTCCTCAGTCCTTCCCAGCCACCATCACTGCTGGGCCTCAAGGAGCTTCATATGAACCAAAGGCCCTGGATGCATTCTGCTCTGACAAATGGCCTGGGCCTCCTGGGCCCAGAATGGTCTCCTTCCTCACCCATACCTTTAAGTATCCTTAGCTCTCTTCAGAGGCCAGCTTAGCAGTGACCTCTCACCTAAGGCTCTTTTGTAATCTCCACAGATAGCAGTGTGTCCTTCCTTGAGCTCCCTTTGAATAATTTTATGGCCATTTTATATTTCCTGTCTGGAAACATGTCCCCCAACCCACCCCATGTAAAGGGGCAAGGACAGTTCTTTTTTCTGGAACTTCTGATTACCAAATGTAATGCATGGCACACAGTAGGTGATTAATAGATGTCTCCTGAATTTAATTGGATGGATTAATCAATAGGTCAACTGGCATTTCTTAAGCATTTACTGTGTTCTAAGCTTGGGTTGAGGAGAACTAGCTCAATTCCTCCCAGAATAAGCCGGACCCCATTCCCAAGCCAGGAGGGTTTGAAACTCACAAAGGCATCTCACCTGCAATGCATTTCCAGTGCTCTGCCCATCTTCCCTTCTCCGCTGTGAACCTTCCCAGTTCCTGGCCCCTCTGATGTCAGAATCACAGTGGCAGATTGAGCTATTAATAATCACTCGATGCATTACAGATGTTGCCTAAATGAGTGCTGCTCTATCACCATTTCTTGACACTGGGGCCCTTGGGGTGGCAGGCTAAGACCCAGATCTCTCTACAAACTTCCTGTTCTGGAAAATAAAATATTTTGAAAAAAAAATGAAGAGATGGAGAGGAGAAGGAATGAAGGAGAGAAGGAGGAAGAGAGGGGGAGGAGGAGAGGAGAAGGAAGGGGAAGAGAAGGAGGAGAGGAAGAGGCATGAAAGAGGAGGAATGAAGGAGAGGAGGAGGAGAAGAGGAAGAGGCATGAAGAAGGAAAGTAGCCCCTGTGGGCAGTCTCACATTCCAGCTCCGCAACCCATATTTCACATGTTCTCTCCTTCCTGTTCTGTGTTCCTTCACTCAGGCCTCATCTGGCCACAATGAAAAATGATGTGATTTTTCCCCCTTTTTTTTTATTCCGTGCCTGACGCTCTCAGGGAAGGCAATGTGGTTCATCGGTTCCAAACTCTACAAAGGTCAAGGAACTCGCAACAAGCTTTTTGGAAGCTGCCCAGGAAAAACTTTCCACTTGAAGCACACAGACCCAAGAAAACAAAACTGCTAATTGTTACCCCTTCTGTTTCGAGGAAGCTCCGAAGGAGCCTTGAGCATATGCTGGGTGATCACGAACTTTTATATTAAAACATTCTGGAGTCACCAGGTGAAACGTGTGCACGAGGGCCCAGCTGCAAGGAGGCAGTGGGTCTAGTGTCTGACAGCGGACAGCTGCAGGAGTTCCAGATTTAATTCAAATAATGAAGCCAATAGGCTTTGCTACAGTTTCAAGTTTCCCCTAACAAATGTATATGAAAAATGATATTAATTTGTCTGTGGTGACTTCAGCAAAGGCAGGGATTTTTCTCTGTCACTTCTGAAAGGCAGGGAGAAAACAATCTGAGGCCAGGAGATGGGGTCTGCATAACTGGGGGCTTTGAGGGGCGGGACGTGATGAACACACCAACTTTTCGTTCTCCTTCAGTCGATTTCTCTGTTTACGCACTCTAGAGCTGGGGTGAATTTTGAGATGGACTGAGAGGAGGTGCTCTCTGTGGTGCCCACAGATTGGGAGAATGGGCCAACTCCAGTTTGTTCACTTTGCTCTTAGCAGTGGGGCTGGTCAGGAGGCTTCAGAACCCCCTGGAGGGGGCTCACAGACTTAATGGTGTCCTGCAGATAGATAGGTTTGGTTGGACGCTTCTGTGGAGTGTCAAGGGGGAGGCCAAACAGGAAAACTTTGTGTTCAGTGTTTCCTAGGCCACCCTTGCCCACCCGAGGGCTGGCAACCCTGGGATTCTACAGAATTCTGTTTGAAAGGAGAAGCTCAGTCTGACATTCCTCCTGGATGATGTGAGTGGTAGAAACTTGACTGGCTTGCTGAATCACTCATATAAAATATTAATGGAACACCTACCTATCAGCAAGGCAGGGTGGGCCGATGGAAGAAGCACTGGGTGAGGGTGAGACCGGGGGATAAATCCTGCCTGGGGATCTCTGGACAAGGCACTGAACCCCTCTGAGATTCAGTGGGGCCAGCAGTACCTTGGGTCCAGCCCCGAGCTGGAGTGGCCTTGTTGGAAGGAGAGTCAGGGGGTGCTTGCTCTCGGTGAGATATCAGGGTCACTTAGAAGTGATATAAGATCTTTACCTTCATCATCTTCCTCTCCCTTTTTTGTTCCTTTTCTTTATCTTCACCATCATGGCTAATATGCTTTGGAAGAGCTTCACAATCATGAGCTCATTTGATTCTCATAAACTGATGAGGTAGCCCATTTTATACATGAGAAAACTGAGGCCCAGAGGGGTAAATGACTGATTCAGTCAAATATCCGGGAAGTGCAGAAAGGATGCTTTGAAATGTGCCTCTAAGTCCGGCTTTCTGCTAGAGAGAAGTAGTTCTGGACCTCTTCTGCCCCAACGTTAGGTGTAGGCGGGAGGCTACATTTCACAGTCTTGTGCTGGGATGGTTTTCCAAATAAAAGAACTCCTTTCTGGTTTTGTCTTATCGGTTCACACAACCTGACTTGTGTCACTGATCACTCAGGAAGGGGACAGCTGGAGAGCTTTCAGCCCCATGTTTGGGGATTTCTTTGTGCGTTCCACCGTGAGCTCCATAAGGTGAGGGACTAGGTCTTTGCTAAGCTTTATTCCATCCTGGGGGCCCAGCAGAGTGCCCCACCACCTGCTCCCCCCAAACAAAGAGGCAACTTCAATGTTTCTTGTCTGTGTCTTTCTGTAGTTTGGTCACAGAGCTAAAATGGAGGCAAGCAGTGAGCCAAGGTTCTGGCATTTAGAAAGGTGCCAAACTCCTGTTCAATCTTTTAGGAGCGCAGAACAGCTGAACTAGTGAGGACGGAGTCAGTCCAGACAGTTGATGAGCGGAAGAGCTACTGCATGGCTTCTTCATCATCTCCCTTTTGGTCAGCCCAGCTGGCTTCCTCTAAAACCCTTCCCACCTAGCTCCCTTCTCTCCTTGCACCCTAGCACTGGCCTCCCTCATGCCAGAGTCACCCGTGGAAGTAGTGCCTCTAGCCCAGATACTGCAACTTCTAACTGTAACCTTATTCTGGCTTCCAAAGAGAAAGAACAGGACATACTTGGGAAAACCCAATTTGGGATTTCTTGACTCTTAAATGTGGTTCTGCTCAGTTACTCATTGAGAGACCCAGGAGGTGAATCTTTCAGGTCCATTCTGATTGATACCAGTTCTCCTGAGGATGCATCTCCACTGGAGAGTGGGGGTCATACATTTCCGGGGCCTCCTGGGCCCTCAACGGCCAGCTGTGCTACTTGATACCAGTGATTTAATCAAAATCGAGATATTCCAATTCTCACCCTGGTCTGTCAGTGACATTGCAAAGCCAATTCACCTGTAAAAATCCACCTGGGCCCTCATGCCCCTAGGCCTGAGTGATGAGAAAGTGACAATTCTATCTGGGATGGCTTGCCAAAGCTTCCTGGGCTCCTCTCTCTGAGTCTGCTCCAAGGGCAGATTCTGACCTGTTCCTCTTTGCCTCAGGTGGATGAACCCTATTTGTCTGTGTCAAGTAAAGAGGGGCTGTTCTCTAGGCCACACTATGGATAACTCCTTCTCCCTCCCTTTGTTTATGGCATGAAACAATCCCCTACAGGCAGCCCCAGATAGAACAGGCACCAAGGAAGGAAGCCAATCTTGTTTAAGGAAAATTGAGAGCTTTGCCTCGTTGCAAAGTCAGCTTGACTCATTCTCTTTCTCATTTGTGGGTGACTTTAACAAATGTTTTCAGCCAAATTCAGTGCAGCTGGTTTTCCATAAAATGTTGAAACCTTAAAAAAAATTGCTTGGTTTGGTGCCTTACCCAAATAAACAGGCGTTTCACCCTCTTGCTCTGAAGGAGTTGGGCCTGTTGGCTCGGGTTACATAGAAACTGGTGTGTGCTCGGGATGGATGGGGTCAGGCTCGTCAGGCTGGAAGACCACGTTGGTACCCCGTTATTGTTTCAATGCAATTTATAGATATTTCCTTAGCAAAATAACTCCTAGGACTCTCCCAGGATGCTTGTATGTAGCTGAGCTCGTGAAGGATGCTCTTGGGGATTTGGAGTGGTGGGGGTGGGGCAGGAGTGTGGGGATCTCCAGAGTTCAGAGTCCTCCTCCCTTCAGCTTTGGAGGCCAGCTCCATTTGGCCTTGGGCCTAATTATAGGCTGCAAGCTAGTTATTGCTTTGTAAACCTGAGCTTGGGTTCCCTGGAATAAGGTTACAATGACCTTCCCCCAACCCCATTTACCACTGTCTGCTCCTAGTTGGTTTCTTTCCCTCTACTGCTCACTCTTTTCTTTCTTTGTTTCTTCCTTCCTTCCTTCCTTCCTTCCTTCCTTCCTTCCTTCCTTCCTTCCTTCCTTCCTTCCTTCTTTCCTTCCTTCCTTCCTTCCTTCCTTTTCTTTTCTTTTTTTGTCTTCTCTTTTCATTTCTCACATATTAATATCTCTGATGTAGAGCTTAAATATATCTATAGCTGTCTCTTTCCTGTGTCTTAAAACTGTGAACAGATTTGACCTAAGAGCTGACCAAATTCCCTGAAATGGGAAGAGGGTACTCAGAGATTTTGCTTTTTATTAAATGTGGGGGAAAATAAGCTCAAGGTTTCAGTTGTTCTGAGAGAAGTCCTTTTTCTGTCTCTGACTCTGACTCTCTGTCTCTCTCTCTGTCTCTGTCTCTCTGTCTCTCTCTCCGTCTCTGTCTCTCTCTGTTTCTCTGTCTCTCTTTGTCTCTCTGTCTCTGTCTCTCTGTCTCTCTATCTCTCTCTGTCTCTCTCTGTCTCTCTCTGTCTCTCTCCCCCTCCCCCCTCTCTCTGTCTCTCTCTCCCCCCTTCTCTCTCTCTCTCTCTCTATCTCTCTCTCTGTCTCTCTGTCTTTCTCTGTCTCTCTGTCTCTCTCTGTTTCTCTCTCTCCATCCTTCTCTCTGCCTCTCTCTGTCTCTCTGTCTCTCTATCTCTCTCTGTCTCTGTCTCTCTTTGTCTCTGTCTCTCTCTGTCTCTCTCTCTGTCTCTGTCTCTCTCTGTCTCTCTCTGTTTCTGTCTCTGTCTCTGTCTCTGTCTCTCTCTGTCTCTGTCTCTCTGTCTCTCTCTGTCTCTCCCTTTCTCCCTCTCTCTCTCTCTCTCCCACCCCTCTGAAGGTTTGTTTATGTTTCTATTCTCCTTGCACCCCTTACTTGTTGATATGCCAGGAATCAAGGGGCATGGGCAGAGATCACTGCAAACACATTTATTAGCATAATAGAGCAAACTTTGGAAGGCTTGTGAGCACTGCCAGGGGCCACAGGGCTGCTGCCACACAGGCAGGCTGCAGCATTTGGCAGAGCCTAAATGAAGATCGTGTGCTTTGAGCAGGGCTCACAATAAAAATGAGGAGGAAAACATCAGGGCAGAAAAAGCCAAGCCAGAGGGGAGGAGAGTCATTCTAAAGATGCCTGCTTGTAAACAAGCTCTCTTTGCCAGAAAACGAAGCACAGGAAGTTTTGATGATTAAGCCCCTTCTGAGGCCTGGGGTCTGGGACGTCTGAGGTCTGGGGTCTGGGATCTGGGATCTGGGGTAGGCTCACGTTTGCGTCTTGGGGCTACTTTTAAAGAATCCCAAATTTGCCCATGTGTGTATGCCTGCAAACTTGGACCAACAGAATCCCAGACTCTCAAGGTTCTAAGGATCTCAGTGGCCATCAGGTCATGCCTTATCTGAACCAAAATTCTCTCCAGAACATACAACAATGAACACCTATTAAATGCCAGCTAGGTACCAGAGACTCATCCAGGTATACAGTGATTCATATATCTAACGAGAGTTACCATATCCCCTAAAAACTTTTCCTGTTTACCAAGATAGTTATAACAAAGTAGATTCTGCCTTCAAGGAGCTATCAGTCCACCAAGAGCTGAAATACTCACTATACAGATGGCTATTATTTCAGGTATGGCCCACAATGGCAAAAAGGTATATCAGACAATCATCTATTTAGTACATAAATATTTATCCAATGGTGACCATGTGCTGAGCCCTGCTGCTGGGCCTAGGAAGCAGATATGAAGGGAAAGGTCTGTTTGCTTGTTCCAGAAGCCTACAGGGCTGTCTAAGGAGGGAAACGATACTGAGTGTGTACACCTGGGGAAACCAGGGCACAGCAAAGGCTGTGGCAATGAGACTGAGTATTGAGGCTGGACTAAAAGATTTTGAAAAGCAGAGAGCTTTATGGGAATGGGAGAGAATATGAGGAATTCATAGAGACAGAGAAAGGTGTGGCCAGTTTGGGAAATAGCAGTCATATGAAGTCAGGTTGAAGAGGTGAGTAAGAGTTCCATTCTGGAGAGCCTTGAATGCCAACTGAGTAGTTTTTATATTCTCCTCAAGGAAATGAGAATCCCAGTAAAGGCTTTTGTGTGGAAGAATGGCATGGTCATTTCCCAGTGGCCAGCATCCCAGAACCAGCTGGGCCAAAGACCCAGGATTCCTTGAGGAGTGTTCCAGCCAGAACACTTGGTCTGATGGAAGGAGCCAAGGCATAGGCTGATTCCCCAGGTACACAATGTCCCTGCACGTGCAGACTTGAACTTCAGAAAGGTCATCTTGGCAGCTGTGTAAAGGATGGCTTGCAAAGGGAAGGACCAGGTGGTCAGGAGATCAAGGGTGAGGATTATAAATATCAGAATGACTGATGATATGTGACTCATCTAACCTTGTGGTCATGCTAGTGGGGAAAAGGGCATAGATTATGAGAATACTGTCAAGCTAGAGTCAATGGCACTAGGCAAATATTCAGTGTAAGAGACATGAAAGAAGGAAGTTTGAGTGATTAGGAGGTTGGTGGATGTCTCAAAGGATAAAGAAGCAGGAAGAAAGGTATACTTATGGAGAGAAAGGGTGATCTGTTCATTCAGGACATATTGAGATGCCTATGGGATGTCCTGGTGGGCATGTTCCAGAGGCAGATGTATCTAGGTTTATAGTTTAAGAGAGAGAATGGGGTTGGATCTGTCCATTGGGGATTCAGTTATATAGATGTGATCATTAAACCCCCTGGGATTAGGTGAAACCACAAACGGAGAAGACATAAAGAGGAGAGATGGCAAATTTGAACAGAGCTTCCACAGAGCTCTGGACCTGAAGAGTTGGGTGTGGATGGTCTGGCAGAGATGACAGGAGGCAGAGAAGAAGCCGTCTGAAGCAGGTACATCCCAAGTGTTCATCCAACCTCTACCTGGAAACCGTCACCAAGGGAGCTCCTGAGCTTTCATGGTCAGGAAGTCTTCTCCGGCTCAGCCCTAATTCCCCTTCTTGGTAAATTCTTCCCATCACTCCCAGGAGTGCCCTTGGAAGCCAAGGGAAATGTAATATCCCTACACATAACTGAGGCCAGTCACCATGCCTCCAGCAGTGACCTTCTCTGTTTACAAACAGAATGCCAGAAGTTGGTTCACTTCCTCCTGCCATTTCTATCCACCTTCATTCAATATCTCTTGTGTGTAGGGTGAGGGAGAAGAGGCCCACATGGTGTGTGACCTCTCCAGAAGCTCCCAGGCCAGCGGGCACATTCTGTAATCCACCATGCCCTGGTTATATAGCATTCCACACCATCTAATTCTCCTGTTGACCACAGGCTCATCAGTCTAGAGTCAGAAGGGACCCTAGAGGCCAGCTCATGCGTCCTCAGTCTTTTACTAGATCTAAGGAGTCAGAGACCTGAGGAAAAGTCATATAATGTGCCCAAGCACAGAGTCAGCATCAGATGTGGGATGTGGACCCAGGGCCTTTGACTCCAGAATCAGGGCTCTGTCCATTGGCCTACGTTGGAGACATTATTATTCATTCTCTTTCCTACAAGAGCATACTGAGGCTCAGGCTCAGACTTTTAGCAACTTGCCTAAGATGAGCAATTGCAATTGGCCATGAGGCCATAGCCCCCCACCCAAAGACTTGTGGTCTTTCTGTTTCACTGATATCTTCATGATGCTCCCAGGAGAGGCTCAGAGTGAAGCTCATTGTGCATCATAGGCCACATTTACAGAATGACCAAATAAGGAAAAGCACATTGGACCAGCTTGTTTCAGCTGAGGCACATGGCCTCGGCTTCCACATCTGTATAATGCAGACGATAATAATGTCACCAGTCAGTCTCACAGGGAATGTTGTATCCAATGAGATAATGTGTATCTAACACTTTGTAAACCTATGTGAACGATACAACATGCATTGTACAGATGCTATATATCATGAAATACGACAAACATGCAAATACCATGTTAACACAAATATACTTAACATAGAAATGACATTTCTATAAATTACTGCTTTGTTTTTGTTGCTGATGCTGTTCCATGGAACGGGAGGCAAAGTGATGGGTTTGGAGATGAGGAGAGTTGAGCTCAACTAATGCCTCAAACCCTCATTAGCCATGTGACTCTGGCCAAGTCAAAGGACTTGTTTCTGCCTCAATTTCTTAATTTGCAAAACAGTGAGTGATCTCCCCTATCTCCTGCTCCTATTATGGGGATCAAATACAATACTATTTATTAAATGATTTGCCAAGCATCTAGAAATACTGAGTACAGTTTGGTTTGGAGGTGAGAAAGGCCTGGAGATGCACATTATACTCACGTGTACATGGATGGAGGCTTATCTGTTTCTAAATGTTGCATCTATTGTAGCTATGATTATATCCATGGAGAGAGAAGCCCCCACTTTAGTTTTTACTTCTGTCCTAGGAAAGCACACAGGAGCACATATGTGAGCCCATGTGTGAGCCCACAAGACTACATGGACTTCAGCACATGCACACACAATGCTAGGACGAAGCCAGATTCAATATAGGAAAAATTGGGAAGCAATCATCATGCTAAATGAAAAAACAAGGCAAAGCCAACTGGAACAATCCAAATCCTGCTTGGAGAGCACAACTCTCCTGGAAACACCTTGTCTCTAGCTGATCTGCTAACACATCCTTATTCAGCGAGCAAATCACTTGTTCTTGGAGAGGAGCCCCACTCCAAATGATATCTTATAGTCCAAGGAAATAGCAAAGGCAGCCGGCCAAGTCTGCCCATATAAATCTTTATAATCTTATTTCAATGTTGACATGCAAAGAGGAGAGAGAGAGAGAGAGAGAGAGAGAGAGAGAGAGAGAGAGAGAGAGAGAGAGAGAGAGAGAGAGAGAGGAGACAGAGAGAGAAGGAGAGCCAGAGAGAGCCAGAGAAAGGGACAGAGAGAGTGACAGAGACAGAAAGAGACAAAGAGAGACAGAGAAACAGAAAGAATGAGACACAGAAACAGGAAAGAGGGGAAAAAAGGGATCAGGGAGGAAGAGGGAAGGGGGAGAGACAAAGTCCAGAAAAAGACAGAACAAATTGTCAAAGAGCAAGTGTGGAAGACAGAGGCAGAGCAAGAGATACCCACAGAGAAAAAGGAGACAAAGTTTATTCCAGTAAGAATTCTATGATTTTGTCTTTCTCCCTTGATGAAAGCTGCAGTCTTAGAGTCAGGAAGATGTGGATTCAGATCCTGCCTCTTACAAATACTAATTGAGTGACTGGGACAAGACAGCCTCTTGGTGCTTCAGGAAATTCTCTAAGACTTGACGTTACAGAGACATTATTGCTGAGCATTGATGGAGACAGTTTTCATGCCATAGAGATCATCTGATTCAAATGTCCAATTTTACAGATGAGGAGACTGAAGTCCAGAGAAGAAGAGATTTGCTCAAGTTCACATTAGTGTTAAGAGGCAGAAACCAAGTTTAAACTCCAGCTGTGTCTCTCTCCTTGTCCTCTATTGCACGGCCTCTCATTAACAGAGTGTGATTGCTACATAGAGTGGGGATTGGATGTGTCAATGAGCGATTGTGTCCCTGGACTTGTTCTTTCTAAAGGGTGAGGGGAAGGGCTGAGTCTGCCCCCCGAGGTCACTTTGAAGCCGTCCCTGACACACTTGGTAAGATATGAACTATTCTTGACAGTAACCAGTGGCCTTTATCTCAGACTCTCTTTGGAGGAATGAGGGGGAGGAGGCTCAGGGGCCATTGACATGAGGCAGACAAGGCCCCCTCTTGTTTCAGGAGATGCTTATCTAGGTCCAAGCAGAAAACATGCATTTCTTTATTTTTACATTTTGTTTTTAATTATGGACTTAATAATAAACAAAGCACTATTTTAGTATGCAAAGGAAAGAAAAATGAAAAAAGAGGATTGTATATGAAATCAAATACATGCTAACTATAGTCCTTTGGTAAAAGGAAATATTCTATTAATGTGGTAGGAGGAAAGTGACTAAAGTCCCTCTAGCCTTTGGTGCAAAGACCGTACCTTGAGGCACATACCCCAAGGAGGTCAATGTCAAAAAGAATGATGCCAGGTACAGGAATATATTTATAGCACGACTTGTAATGGTGGTAAAGAACTGGAAATAAAGCAGATGTCCAGAGATTGGAGGGATGACTAAAATGTTGGAGTAAATGAATAGGACAGACAAGAAGCAAAGACCCAAGCATGAGCTGATGTGAAATGAAATAAGGCACTCCAGGAAAACAGTGAGCCCAATGCAAAGACAGCGTAAGGAAGGAAACAACAACAACCCTGATGCAATAGATTGTGTGAAATTCAAATGACCAAACAGCCCAAAAGAAGAGACAGGGGGTGATTTCTATCTCCCTCACATCTCTGCAGAGACAAAGGACAATGGTGTGGAGCATTAAATGGAAGGGTACACTCCACCAATATGGTAGTCAGTTTGGCTGAACTGATCCCTCCACTTTTTTGTTGCTTTATATAAGGGAGAGTTCTATTGGGGAAGGCTGATTGGTGGATATGCTGGGAAATGCAGGAAATACAAAAATGAAAGATATTACTACACATTTGTTTGTTTTTAATTTAGCAGGTTAGTGACACAATTGCCTTGATTGTGCTGTTACTTTCAAAACTGTTTTCTTCTGTGTATTTTGAAAAGCTTTATTGATGTTTAATTTCCTTCCTTTCTTCCTTCCTTTCTTCCTTCCTTCTCTCTCTCTCTCTCTCTCTCTCTCTCTCTCTCTCTCTCTCTCTCTCTCTCTCTCTCTCTCCCTTTCCACATCTCTTTACCTCTCTATCCCCATACTTTCTCCATAAATGTTTATTCCAAAATAAGGAAGGTGTTGACTAGAGGTACAAGCTTAGACACGTATTTTCCGTCATGGTCAATGTGTGAGTGAATTGATTTGTTTAGTTTGACCATGCTTATTTGAAAACAAATTGACACAGTCTGCATGTCTCCTTCTGTACCTCTGGCTGATCCCCTCTCTGCTAAGCAGCAGGAAGAATTCTTTAGCAGTAACCTTTTAGAGTTGTGATTGCTGTTATGTATACATTTTTCTCCTGGTTCTTCTCTTTTCACTCTACTTCAGTTCATACAAATCTTATCAGGTTCTTTGAATCAGTACTTTTTGTCTTTTCTCATGGAACAATAATATTCTATTATTTTCATGTCTAATAATTTGTGTAGTGTTCAGTCTCCCAGGTTAATAACCTAAGAATCATCCTTGACTCCTCTCTTTCTCTTAATTCCCCATAACTGGTCTTTCACTAAAGCCTTTTTAACATCCCCAAATATTCCCCTTCCTCTTCTCTGACATTGCCCTAGCCCTGGTGCAGACCTTCATCTCCTGTCTGGACTATTGCAGTAGCTGCTGGAGGGGGAGGTGTCTCCCTGCCTCAAGTCTCTCCCCACTCCAGGCCATCCTTTCTGCAGTTAAAGCACCAGTCTGTCCATGTTGCCCCACTACTCCACAAACAGTGGCTCCCTGGAACATCCAGAATCAAATAGAAAATCCTTTTTTGATGGTTTTTTTTTTACATTTGTAGACTTTCTCAATCTTTTGCTTTATACATTTTTCAGTCTTCTTACCCATTTCTCCCTTCCACAAACTCTGCTCCAGTGACACTGGACTCCTTGCTATTCCTTCCATGTGACAGCCTATGTTCCCACTTGCAACTTTTGCATCATTGTCCACTGTGTTTACCATACTCTCCTTCCTTTTTTCAGCAACCTTGGCTTTCTGGGTTTCTCCAAGTCTCAGAACAAAGCCTAAGAGCTTCAGTAGCCTTTTTCAGGGCTGCTCAGTGTAGTTTCCTCCTTATTTTTACCTGGTTGGTTTCGAGTTGTTTCTTCCATGAGCTCCTTGAAGGCAAAAACTGTTTTTTCCCCTCCCTCTTGTCTCCCCGGTACTTCACATGGACTTGACACATACATAACCTCATAGGTGTTTGTTCATGACTTTGTTGGGCATTTGCTCTATTTCTTTATTGCTACAATCAAAGATGCTGTAACGTTTTGTCTGTATGGGCCCTTTCCCTCTGCCCTTAGTGTGGTAGCAAGGATTCAAAGACTATATATTGTTTAGTCACTTTTTTGATTTTGTTCCAAGTTGATTTCCAGAATGGTTGGTTTAAGGCTCAACTCTACCAATTGTCCATTAACAGATAAAGTCATTTGTCCAGTAGCCAAATGCATATTTGATCTAAGGCCCTGAATGCTAAACTGGAAGTCTTGGCTGATGGAAGTTCTTCAGGAAGCAGGCAGACCTTCGGGATCCCCCCACACCATTGAAAGCAGAGACATGGTTGTGACCTGACCATGAAATCCATAAGTACCACATCATGCTAGTGCCTGCAATAGCTTAAAAGCAATAGAAAAGACACATGGAAAACATTAGAGAATGCATTGATGTTTTAAAAGTTCTTGGGATTTTAATCTGTTCTCTAATCAAAGAACTGAAGCTTTTAGAAATGGAAGATGAGAAACAACTCCAAAGGTCAAGCCAATACTTTCTTACTCCTGACAGCCATGATCATGACTATAAATGCAGAATGTGAATCTCAGTGTGTATCCACATACCCACCAGGCTTCTGGGAAAGCAGGAAGTTTCGTTGCATTGAGATCATAGGACCATCCACCGAAAGCTGAAAGAGGCCTTAAACCTCATCCAATCCAAGCCTCTACTTTATGGATAATTCTTTAGTGAAATAGATTCGTTAGTGGGGGCCCTCCCTTCATTAATTCACAACACATCTAGGCCCTCATATTTGGTATGATTCCCAAGTGCACTTTTCCACAGGGCCTCAACCTAGGTGCCACCTTCACTCCAGCAGCCTTCTCTTTCCCGTGTCTATTTGTGATATTCCACAGATGTGACTCAAATTGTTTAGCTGTCATCCTGTCCCCTTGGTACATGTCTGTCTTACCATTTTTATGGAAATACTCATCCTTGATGGGATTTTTCATGCAACATATTACAAAGAATTCATTTCTGATGATAACTTAGAGGCTGCTTTTTGGCTCCTTGTCTGCATTTTTCCATTGCCTTTTGGACCATTCTATTGCAATTTTGATTCTTTCCTGGTGATAACAGATAGGACTTCAACATCATTAGAAGATGTGAAGAGCACATTAAATAGCACTCTGTGGGAAGTACAGGAATTATTCTGCCTATTACACAGATAAGAAAACTAAGGGCAAATGAAATCAAAGCACTTTTCAGTGATCACTGAGCTGATAGGTTTAGAGGACAGGGTCTGAATTCATTTCACTCCTGATTCCAAGTCAAGAATTTTTTTCAGTCCATCATAGATAAGGATAGTAACTGGAGCTATGATTTAACTGACTTAAGCAAGTCCTAGATGAGGAGACTTCATTTATCAGGCAAGACCAGAACCTGCTCTGAAACTTCCACTCTGAAAGAAGCTGATGCCAATCCCTGAGAGTATGTGACTTTCTCAGGGTCACATAGACTGTAGGAGGGGAATGGAACCCAGGTCTTCCTGCCAACAAAGCTGATTATCTAACCTCCAGGTCACGCTGACTTTTAGTGTGCCCACATTAGGGTGACTTATAATTGACAACCAAGCATCAGCAGGAGCATAGGTGAAGACTTCAAGGTAACTGAGATCTCCTTGCTGTTAGCATTCTTTCCACTGGGACAAATAATAGCCTGACTTTTCCATCCTATGAAGTTCTTCTGTGTTCTCCCATAATTTCATAATGTAATTACTCGAGGTGCTGGATGTGGACTTTCCTCCACATCTCCTGGAAGGTGTGAGTACCAGTGCAGCTTGGAGCTTGACCACCTGTTAGCCTTAGTACTCGAGTCATGACCAGTCCATCTCTTTTGTGAGGCATATATCTCTCTGATAGTCTGCTCTGCTCTTTCCCTGCACTCAGATCACCATTGCTGATGGGATACAGCCTATTTATGAAGATTGTGCATCTTTCTATTGTCCTCTGGGTGCATTTTACTTGGCTTATTAGGGAGAATAGTTCTTGTTCAAAGGATGGACTTTTGTACCGAGGGGCACCTGGGGAGCATTGAAAGTGCTTCATAATTCCCCAAAGTGATCTAATCTACTCACCTTCATTTAAAAATTTTAAATTAAAAATTCTGAACTTAAATACCATTTTAAGTGAGCATTACTATATGCATAGCAGAGCAGAAAAAGAAGATTACGTGTAAATCTGTGGGTCTTTAGTATGTATAGCTTGCTTTTAAGATACACAATAAATTCACCATTGAACTTAAAACACTGCACAACTTGTCAGTGGTTCTTTTGGAGCCTTGCTTCTGTTCTCTTCTGTTAATTGTTTAAAAGACATTCTGGCTGCCCTGTTTGCTTTTTTCATCCTTGTTTCTGTTCTTTTCACTTCTCCTTTTCCCCCTTTGGTTTACTCTTTATATATTTCCTTTCCTTTCCATCCCACCTCTAACTAGGCCAAAAGAAAGATCTTATAACAAATAAGCAGAGTCAGATAAAAGATAAAATCGTTTTGGGTATATCCAAAAATGTTTGACTTACTTTGAAGATTGTCAATATGTGGGTAATGTGTTTAGTCACCAGCCTGGATTCTTACAGTTCCGTTTAATTGGTTCAAGTCCTTATGTTTTTCAAAATTGTTTTCATTTGTTATTTTGTTTTTGCATAAATTGATATTCTGGTTTTGCTCAATTCACTCCTATCAGTTCATAAAAGTCTTCTAAGATTTCTCTGAAATATTTATTTTTCCACCTGCATCCAGTGCAATAACATTCTATCTCATTCATTTTGCTTACTTGGCCATTCTCTAGCTGATGGGCAATCCCTTGGTTTTCAGTTCACAAAAATGCTGCCATAAATATTTTTGTGCATAAAAATGACTCATGGTATCATTGGGTTGAAGAGCACACAATGTTTAATAACTTTTTATATTTCATTCCAAAGCATTTCAGAACACTGGGTCCAATTCACAGCTCTACCAATAATGCATTAGAGTGCCTGTTGTCCTACATCCCCTCCCACATTTGTAATTTTGTCAGCTTTGCCAATCTCATGGGTATGGGGAATAACATCAGTTTTTTTTAAATTTGCATTTTTAGTTATTATTAATTTGGGGCATTTCAACTATTGGGAGCTTATTTTTTTTCTTTTTAAACTATCTGCCCATACCATCTGAACATGTATTTATTGGGGAATGGCTCTTATTCTTATAAATTTGAATCAGTTCTTCACATGCCTTAAATCTGAGACTCATAGAAGAGAAAACTGCTGCAAATCTTTTCCCTTAAAGTATCTGTTTCCCATCTTGTTTCAGCTTCATTTAAGGGATTTATACAAAACCTTTAATATATTATAAAATCACAATTGTTCATTTTATCTTCTGTGATCTTCTCTATCCCTTGACTGATCATGAATTCTTTAGCTATCCATAGATATGAAAAGTTATTTCTTCCTCTTCTAACTTATTTATAATGTCATCTTTCATATCTAAGTCATGTATTCATTCAATCTGTCTTGATATGTTATGTGAGATGTTGGTCTATACCTAATTTCTGCCATATTATTTTCTAGTTTTCCCAGTAGTTTTTGTGGGATAATGAGTTCTTACCCTCAGGAGCTTTCAGACCCACCCATATGCCCACTCACATTCACACCTGCATACCCACCCACCCATATACAGTCATATCATGCCACACACACACACACACACACACACACACACCACATCTTGGAAAAAAATAGTGTGTCTCAATTTGATGTTGGAAGGGTCTTGCCTCAAATTCTGCCTTTGCAAGAAAAAGTTCCCTTTTCCACAGTAGAAAAATTATGACCTTCTCTATGACTTAAAATCATCATCTATAAAATGCAAAAGATTATGGAATCCTCAGATTTGGAAAGAAACTCTGAAGCTATCTTAAATAACTCCTCACTGATCCATATTCTTCTCTGCATTATGTGCAGAAAATGTTCATTCCATCTTTGTTCTAAGACCTCCAGCAGCAAGGAAGGTAGTGCTCTTCCTCTCCCCCGCCCCCAGTCATTTCCACTTGTTCAACTTGTTAGCAGTAGAGTTTCCTAATATCAAGTGGCATTATTTGCTCTTTAAGGTATCTTCTAACTCTTAAATTATATGATTCCCTAAACTCCTAATTTGGGTGATAGGCTGGAGAGACTCACCCAATGATTGGCCCATCTACAAATCACAAACCATTTTCTGGAGGCCTTTAGATTTCTTTTTCTCTCTGAGCATTGGTGACCAGAAACATTCAGTTACCTTTAAAAATGCCTACCGAGTAGAGAACGCTATACTGGTTAACATGCAGCCAGTGGGGTTAGAAGCAGGATGCCTTTGGCTGAGCATGCCAAAATAGGTTTGACCATTTTCTGGAGAATCCACCTTGTCTTTCATTAGAATTCCTTTGATTGATTCTCAAACACTGTGCCCAGAGAGCACACTTTGAAAAGAAAAGAAAGAGAAAGAGACAGCCACGATGCTCCCAGCAGGCAATTCTGCAAGTCAAGGGAGCAGCTGAGGCCCCATGAACAATGACTGGGACTGGGAGTGATAAGCCCTGTTTTCATGTCCTCATTCTGTACTTGCTGCTTTTGAATTCTTGGGTAAGACCCCTCTCCAGCCTCCTCCTTTGTAAGTCTTTGGATGAAATTACTTCCCTGTTCTCTCCCAACTCTTAAAACTATGGCGCTATGTAATACCTTGCCCTGCCTGGACCCTTTATTTTTGTTGTTAAGTAGTTTTTCAATTGTATCCAATTCTCTGTGAGCCCATGTCAGATTTTTTTCAAAAATAATGGAATACCTTGACATTTCCTTCTCCAACTCTTTTTTACAGATGGAAAAACTGAGGCAAACAGGGTGAAGTGACTTGCCCAGGGAGTTTGATAAGTGATAAGTGACTGAAGCCAGCTTTGAACTCATGAAGATGAGGTTTACTCCTTCCAAGTACATCACTCTGTACACTGTAGCACCCAGCTCTCCCCTCTATCCCTCCATCTCAGCCCTTCACATCTTCCCCCAACCCCAGCTATATTCACAGATCTGACTCCCGCCCATTTGTAGAAACATCATCGGTGTCCCTCTGTCTGGGCCTTCCTCACCCATTGCTGATCTTATCAAGTGCTTTCTTCTCCTGGCCATGTGCAGATTACTTTTCATCTCATCTGTTCTTTTAGTCAGAGGCCAGTTGTTTCTGTTTGCTGATACCATGTTAGAGCTGGAGGTGACCCTGGCTCCAGCCTCCGGCACAGTGTCTGGCACAAGGTAGGCACTTGACAAATGTTTATTGACTGATAATAATGATAGCAAGCATTTATATGGTACTTTATAATTTGTAAAACACTTTCTTAAAGTCTTTTGATCTTCAGAACAGTCCTGGGAGTTGGAAGCTGTCACCATCCACATTCAATCAAGAACAAAACTGAGCCAGACATGGAGTGACTTGCACAAGGTCACACAATTTGGAAGTGTTTGAGGCAGAATTTGAACTCAGGTCTTCTGGACTGCAGGTCCGGCACTCTATCCATTGTCCCATCTAGCTGTTGTACCAAAAGAACAAGTGCCCAATTTTCAGTAAGAGCACACTCTGATAGCCAGAGGAAGGTAAGGATAGGGCAGGTCAGCTATAGAAAGATGGCTTCTTCTTCCCTAGGGCTAAGAAGACTTGGTGAGGAATTGACAGCTGTGTCAGGGATCTGAAGAAGTATCATATGGAAAAGCCTGGGCAAGCAGAATCAACAAATATTTATTAATTCCTCCTATCTGTCAGGCTTTTTGATGAGCATTGCAGAGACAAAGAAAGGCAAAACATGGTTCGTGCCCTCAAGAAGCTTACATTTTAATGGGGGAGACAAACCATCATCTTCTTCATCCTCCTCCTCCTCTTCAACAACAGCATTTATATAGTTCCTACTATCTCCAGGCACTGTGCGAAGCACTTTACAATGTTATTTCTTTTGATTCTCCCAATATCCCAGAGGAAGGTGGTATAATTATCTCCAACAGAGGAAACTGAAGCAAACAGAGGTTAAGTGATTTGCACGTGATCACACAGGTCCTGACTATCTCAGGATATTCTGACTTCAGGTCCAATACTCTTCTATCCACTGGGCCCTCCATTTGCATACAAGGCAAATGGTAGAGAATCTCAGAGGGAAAACACTCAATGGAAGGGGTAGGGATTGTTTGGCCTCAAATGCCATGACTATGAGAAATAGGTGAGGGGGGATGTGAAAGTTGCACACAAGTAAATTTATGTTTGATGTCATGAAAAATTAATCAAGAATGTGAGCTTTCTTCCATGTGGTGCAAAGAACCACAATTGGTTGAAGAATTGAAGAATTTGGAAATTCCCCATTAATTAGGAAGTTCCTGAACAAGTTGTAGGATATGGTTGTGATGGAATATTATTGTGTTATAAGAAATGACAAGTAGGATGGCTTCAGAAAAACCTGGGAAGTCTTATGTGAACTGACGCAGAAAATAAAATGAGCAGAATCAGGAGAACATTATACAATATTGGCAACATTGTAATTGATGATCAACTGTGAAAGACACACATATTCTGATAAAGGCAAAGGCCCAAGACAAGTCCAAAAGACTCATGATGAAAAATGCTCTCCACTTTCAGAGAGAGAGAAAACTGATGTACTAAATGCAGACTAAAGCAGACATTTTTCACTGTGTATGTGTGTTTTCTTTTGCAACATGGATAATAGGGAACTATGATTTGTATCACTTCATATCTATACTGAATATATTGCTTGCTTCTTCAAGAGGTGAAGGTGGACGGGAGGCAGAGAATTTTGAACTCAATCTAAAAGCAATAAATCCTAAAATGTTTAAAATGTAGTTGGGAAATATTTAATGAAATAAATGAAATATATTCAATATAATAATACATTAATTATCAACAACAGCAACAGCAACAATGTAAAAAATGAGAGAGATCTGTCCAAAAGTAAGATGGATAGCCTCAGGAGGCAGGAGGTTTGCCTTTCCTGGTGGTCTTCAAACAGAAACTAGTTCCCATTTGCTAGGTATGTGGTACAGGGTAGAAAAGATGGCTTCTGATACCCTTCCAGGTCTGAAATACTGTCGATCCCTGAGGTGCAAACCTTAGACATCCAAATATTAAATTCTGAAGTCAATTTCAATTTATAAAACAATCCTTTCAGCATCCCCTATCTTTAGGGATGGAACAAGACCACATTCCTCAGTTTGTTATGCAACACCTTGAACAAAATGACTCCTAGCTATGTTTCCAGGTTTATCTCCCTGTTGACTCCATACAGACCATACAAGCCAATCAAACTGGAATATTCACAGTCTTTCATGCATGAACATGCTTTCACATCTCTGTGTCTTTACTCTATTCAGAATACAGGCCTTCCACTTGTGTCCTTGTAAAAATTGGCCTTATCCTTCAGTAAGTGGCCTGTCCTTTATGTTGCTTTCTCTGATCCTATCCCCCCCTTCTACTTCTGAAAGCTCATAGAACCTTGCATGGCCACCCCTTATTATACTGTATCTAAATGTACCACAAGTATTTAATTTTTTTGTCCAGATCTCCCTTCTCCCATCCCCCTTCCCCACACAATGTTAGAAGCTCCAAGAGTGCAATGGCAATGACTCCCCTTTGTATCCACCCTGATGTCAACCATGACCTCTGTCATCTGACAGATCAGATATAACCGACATATTTGTTCATGGGATGTTCTTGGGTAAGATGTGAGGGTGATCATGCAAAGAACACTATTCAGGGAGGAGATTGCAGCCATGATGGAGAGGTGGTGATGAAATAGGAATAAAAAATACTGAACAGGACAAAGAGGCAAGGGTTAGACAATGGGGGAGGGTTGGAGTGAGCGATGGAGACCCAGGGACTAGAAACAATTTCACATTGTGATCTGAAGAGCTTGGGAGAGCAGAGATGCCCTTAGGACACTATATACAAATATGGAAGGACCCTCAACTCTGCTGGTCATCCAGTCTCACCTCCATCATCTTTCAGATGAGGGAATTAAGACACAGAACAGAGAAGAAATTTACCCAAGGTCTCACAGGTTGTAAGTGGTAGAGGCAGTCTTTTGAATCTAAATTACTTGCTTTTTTATTGCTTCTATCAGAAGAGAAAACTCTGACTTTGGAGTCCAAAGACCTGAGTTTGAATTCTGGCTTTACTACTTACTTTTTTTTTTCCATTGGGTAAGTCATTTTCCCCTGGGCCTCAGTTGTCTTATCTGCCTAAAAGAGGGAGATAGACTTAATACTCTTTCCCCCCATTCTCCCACCCTACCTTATTTTAAAATTCAGCACTCATTAGGAGTGATGGGAAAACCCAATTTAGGCAAACTGTTTTTTTTCCTTTTCCTGTAAGTCTCCAAAAACTCACCTCCAATCATATTTGTAGGAAGTCACTTCAATTTGCCTTCCAATTTGCCACAGGTGCATTCTGTCATCACATCCTAGACTGTCAGGAGGATTTGTAGCTTTGGAGCGAGAAGTCAAAGACTGCTCCATTTCCTCTCAAATCCATTGCCATCCCAAGCATGCACAGCTGGCAGCAGAGGCAGCTAGAGATCTGATGGCATCAGAAGGAGCGAGCACAGCTCCAGAGGCAGAACAGGGGGTGTCCCATATTTCCTTTTCCCTTTGACTATCATTTTTGGGAATCTCTCTTCCAAAGATCTATGTTGTCCACTTTTCTCTATTTTTCAAAACTGCAAAAGTGGTATGGAGGATAGACCACTGGATTTGTAATCAAGATGGTTTGGGTCCAAGCCCGGCTCTTAGATAATTAAAAGCTATGTGACCCTGGTTAAATGTCTCTGCCTCAGTTTTCATGTGTGTAAAATGTTAGATTTAAACTCTATTTACACAGAAGTCCCTATTCTACTTAGACCCTGCAGTCAAGAGATCAACTTTTTGCCTGGAGTAAGTGTGTAGGCACAGAAATACTTTTGTGTGGCTAATATACATTAATAATCTCCTTGAGAGTGACACTGATTTACCCAGGAATTAAAAAATACTGCCACGAAGATCCAGAGAATGCCACGTTGGATACATCATCAAAAACCTGAAGCTAGTCACTGACGAGACTTCCCTTTAGTTAATTTGGAAGGAGACCAAATTTACCGAAAGACTGGCCAATGTTCAAAGCACACATTTTTTTTGAAGTCATCTTAGCTGTCTATGACTAAATTTAATTGAGAGGAGCTAAGGAGAGCAAAGACAAGTCAGAGTAAGCAGAGCAGCCAAACTTGCCATGACCGACCTTGCTAAGAACGCTGAGCCTCCAATTTCACAGCCTTGCATTATTGCCTTTGAACTCTTGCCCACCTACTGATTATGAACAGCTTCCCAACATACCAGTCTTTGGTGCTTGGTTTCCCCAAGGTTAACCCTCACAAAACTTGAAGGAGGTAGAGATGAAAGAAGGTTTGCTTGTTCTTTTCCTCTTGCACGAATTCCTGTCAGTCTTATTTTCAGTCTATGGCCCGTTATCAGAGTTTGAGTTCACAGGCATAGATCACAAAATTGGGGTGGAATTTTTGGTGTTGAATGCTCGGAAAATTTGATAAGGCCTTGATCTCACTGAGGCAAGCTCTCCCCACATTGTTGCTTATGACAATACATCTATGACTTTTTTTTCTATTCTGTCCAATTCTTGCCTATATCTGTTTTCAATCTTCCATAGACAATTGGTTTTTAAATGCTAAAGGCCTTCCCCAGGGACTTTACTACACCATAAGCCCCTGTGTATCACAAGGGCTTTCCATCTGTTGTCCTCAATTGGTTCCCTGCTACCTTCTGGGCACTTGGACTTACAGATATCTTTCACAACATCTAGTCTTTCACCTAAATCACAAATGGGAAGGAGATGCTATCTCCTTGGACAACCATGTACATATCTAATGCTTTCTGGGTCACTTGCAATTTAGCTTCTAAAATTGAGATGTACGGAAATTTCTTCCTTTTAAAATTGCAGGAGAAGGTTTAGGTTTAAAAAATGGGGTATTGCTTTTCCATCTTCCTCGGCCCCTTGGCAGTTGCGCGACCTCCTGGGCCACACACTGCCCCTCGTCCTGCCGCCGCCGCAGCCATGCCCTGAAAAATTGAGGAAATAAAAGACTTCTTGCTCACAGCCAGGAGAAAGGATGCCAAATCTGTCAAGATTAAGAAAAACAAGGACAATATAAAGTTTAAGGTTCGCTGCAGCAGGTACCTGTACACGTTGGTTATCACAGACAAAGAGAAGGCAGAGAAACTTAAACAGTCTCTGCCTCCTAGTTTGGCTGTGAAGGAGCTGAAGTGAAGGAATCATTCATTGTTAGACCTATATTAAAATGTAGGAGAAAAAAAAAAGAAAAAATGGGGTATTGGCAGGTGAGAGTAGTTTGGGACCATTGGAAATTCCCAAAGGCAATATCATCTTGTATCTTCCCCCTATTTCTATTTGGGTCCAGCTTCTTGTCAGCCTGTATTTCACATTTAAATATATGTGCTATTGGATTAATTCATGGGATTCCTCATCCTACTTCATGGAAGAGTCTGGATAGTGCTAGAAGCATCATTCCACCAGGGTCTTGAGTTTAGGATCAAAGGACTAACATTGGGATTTTGACTTACATAATGTTATAGAAGCTATTTCACATCTCTGTGACTAGACTAGATGATGTGTAAAGTTTTTTTCATCTAGCTGTGAATTTATAATCTTAAGTATTTTTATTCATTGAAGAAATAGATACAATAGGTTAATAAAGCTACCAATGCTCTGTATGGGGGTGGGGGAGAGAAAGAAGAGTAATATATACCAGGTAAGTTGGGTTACCATCACCATCTTGACCTCCATCTAAAACCCTATCCATATCCCAAGACTCTCTGAACCCCAAAGCCTTGAGAATAACAATGTTCTTCAGATCACCAAACCAGATTCTAGTCTAGTTACCGTTGTTGAGAGAAGAGGTCATTGTGGAGAAGGAAGCCAAGGGCTTTTGTGCCTGTATTGCTTTCAGCTCAGTTTCTGCAGCCATCCTCCTATGAAGTAATCCTTGTGGGAATGCAGTCAGGCATCTGTTTCTGTAGGTGCTACAGCTATAGTTACTAAGACTCAGAATAGAAATTTCTTGCCACAAAAGTCCTTTGTCTTGTCAAATGGTTCAACCTTGGGCGGTGAGGTGGCACAGTGAGTAGAGCGTCGGCCCTGGAGTCAGAAGGACCTGAGTTCGGATCCGACCTAAGACACTTAACGAACACACAAACAATACCTAGCCGTGTGACCTTGGGCAAGTTACTTAACCCCAGTTTCCCTCCAAAAAAAAAAAGCAAAAAGTGAATGGTTCAACCTCAGAAATTGCTATGATTTTTATCCTTGGAAATGACATTAATGAAAGGGCAGATTCTACAATCTGCTCTGCCACAGCACCTTAAGAGCCATGGGACCTTTCCAACTGACCTGTTGAGTCTTCCATATGTGTTTTAGTCTCCATTATGATGTGAGTTCCTTGAGATTAGACAATGGCGTGCTTTTATATTTGTATCATCAGTGCTTTGTACATGGTAAATGCTTAATAAATGCATCATTCATTCATTCATTCATTCATTTATTCAAGGGCTATCTTGTTTTTCCCTTTGGAAAATGCATTTCTTTTCCATCCTAAATTTCAAACCCTTAAATAAAAATATTTCCCCAAATTTAGCACCGATATAAATGTCAGTCATACTAAGTTTGAGAAGAAGTGAGTGTGTGTGGTAGAGAGCATCAAGTCCATACAAACTATGGTCCAAGTTGTCACCAATGTGGTGTTTGGGATTGAAAGCAAGGGGCATCTCTAGTTGGGTCATTTACTAGCCATCAGTGATGCTGCCCCTGTAAAAAGCAGATTAAGTATTACAGACTAACTCATCACCCATGGCAGACAGAATAAATGATGTTTTTTACCCATAGTATTCCACCTGTTTTTATTTTTAATTAAATATAATTTAAATTAACACATTGTAATGGAAATGCAGATTTAAAGATCTTCCCTGCCCCTAGCTTAAGTGCACCTGGAGTCTGTGGTGGGAGGCTTGTTTTTCAGGAAAGCCCACACCTTGATACTTTTGTGATTGGGCAGTGGGTCAAGGAGGTTGTTACATTCTCTGAGCCAAGAGAAGGCTATATAAGCCCTGAGGAGAGGCTTTGCTTTGGGGCTCACTTTGAGAAGTGCTGTGTGATTTGACCAGATGAGACTCTGGGAAGCCGTTGTTGAGAGCCCCCCGGCTTTGAAAACCCAGATGTTGATGCTTCCCTCTCTGGTAACTGTGATTTGGTATTGATATAATGGGTGGACAGTTTGGAAGCCTGTCTGTTTGATCTGTAAGTTCTGTAACTCTGAAGTTTGGGTGCTGACCTTTTTCCCCTGAACTAGGTAATGTATGTTTGTTTGATTAAAGTAAGCTTGTTAACCCATTTTGAGTTGCTTTCCTTTTGAAAAGCAGATCTAAGAACCTGTGTTGGCAGTCACCCTGGGGATATTGGGGTGCTTGCTGCTACACACATTTTCCACCATCTTCCACTCCTTTCCCCACAATGAAAAGAAAAAGAAAACTTTTGTAACAAATATATGTAGTCAAGCAAAAATCACCTAAAAATCCCAAATTGGCTATGTATGTATGTATGTGTGTATTTCCATTTGGAATATGTAGTCTATTATCTATTTGTCAGGCCATATGTTTTAAATATTTAATTAGACTGTAATCTGCCTAAGGCTAAGAGCTATTTCTTGTAGTCCTTCTCTATTTTCTTTTTTTTTATTTTTTTTTAAACAAATGCTTTATTAACTTCTGTTTTACATCATTCATTTCCGCCAGATTTTGAGTTACAATCATTTTACCCCCATTATTCCCCTACCCAACCTCCCAGAATAGTAATCCCACAAGATATCGCTTCCTCCAATCTGCTCTCTCCCATGCCTTCTCCCATACCCCCATCGACTTTTCCATTAGAGGAAGGTGAGTCTTTGCATTCCAATGCCTGCACATCTTATCTCCCTATTACAAGCAAAAGAGTATTAATAATAGTATTTATATATATTTGAAACATTTAATGTTACTACCTCAAATTTCAGATCCATTTCCTTCCTCCCTTGTCACCCATTCCCTCTTGGGAGATAAGTAATTCAGTATATGTTGTACATGTCTAGCTATGCAAAACATTATCATAGCAGATATATTGTACAAGGCTGCTTATAATTCCTTCCCACTCATCCCACCCCCCACCTGGTCCATTCCCTACATGATTCAGTCCCTCTTCTATAGTCGGTAATTCCAACCTCCCCTCACCCCAAGGATGCCCTCCCATCCATCATCCCTCCTCCCATCCCCCTTCCCCCTATCCTGCTGCAGGTTGAGATATCCCATGTCGTATGTATGTCATTTTCTCTCTGAACCAAATTCAATGTGAATGTGGTTTTGCCTTTTTAGCCTTCCTTATTCTCCCCCTCTTTTGCAACCACTTCCCCTTGCTTCTTCTGCATGGGATATTTTACACTACCCTGTCTCTCCCCATCTCCTCTTGCCACGTTCCTCTCTCACCTCATAATTTCATCCCTTGAGTATTCTCCCTGCCCAACAAATTCAACTTATGCCCTCTATCCATATATAACTGTAACCATATACACACACATTCACATATGTATCCATATGACCACACCCCCTTCTTCCATTATTTTCATAGTGAGAAAGATATCATCAGTCACCATTATTGCTTTTCCATATAGGAATGTAAATAGTTCAACTTTGATAAGTTCCTTTTGATTTCTTTTCCCTGATTACCTTCTCAGGCATCTCTTCCTTCTTGTGTCTGGATGTCAATTTTTCTATTCAATTCTGTTTTTTTTCCTCAAGAATGCTTGGAAGTCCTCTATTCCAGTGAATGACCATATTTTCCCTGAAACAAAATACTCAGTTTTGCTGGGTAGGTGACCCTTGGGTTCATTCCCAGTTCTTTTGCCCTCTGGAATATCATATTCCATGCCCTTCGACCCCTCAGTGTAGAAGCTGCCAGGTCCTGGGCTATTCTGATTGTGTTTCCACAATATTGAAATTGTTTCTTCCTGGCTGCTTGTAGTATTTTCTCCTTGATCTGGGGATTCTGGAACCTGGCTATAATATTTCTGGGAGTTTTCTTTTTGGGATCTTTTTTCAGGAGGTGATTGGTGGATTCTTTCAACCTCTATTTTGCCCTCTGGATCTAAAACATCAGGCAGTTTTCCTTGAGAATTTCTTGAAGGGTGATTTCTAGGTTCTTTCCTTGATCATGGCTTTCAGGTAGTCCAATAATTTTTAAATTGTCTCTCCTGGATCTATTCTCCAGGTCAGTTGTTTTTCCCATGAGATATTTCACATTGCCTTCTAATCTTTCGTTTGTTTGGATCTGCTTAACAGCATCTTGATTTCTCATAAAGTCACTAGCTTCCATTTGCTCCAGTCTAACTCTGAAGGAATGAATCTCCTCAGTGAACTTTTGAGATTCTTTTTCCATCTGGCAAATTCGACTTTTTAAGGCATTCTTCTCCTCATTGCCCTTTTGGGCCTCCTTTGCCCTTTGAGTTAGTCTATTTTTTAAGGTGTTGTTTTCCTCAGTCAGGCTGTTGACCTCATTTCATACTTTTCCTGCATCCTTCTCATTTCTCTTTCTAATTTTTCCTCCACTTCTCTTATTTGATTTTTAAAGTCCTTCTTAAGGTCCTCTATGGCCTGCAACCCACTCATGTTTTCCCCTGGGGCTTTTGGAGCAGGACTTCTGACCTCACAGTCCTTTTCCTGCCCTATGCCCCCAAAATAGGAGTCTAGGGTTGCATTTTTCTGTTTCCTTTGCCTTGGCATGTTGCCACTTAATTGCTTGACTTTTGGGCTTGTTGCCACACTATAGCTTTAAGGCCAGATAGAGGAATTTTCGTCCCAAACGTGTGGGGGGCAACTTCCGTTTCTGGCAAGCTGTAAACTCACCCACAACTTCCACCCTAGATCACAATCCAGATCCAGGGAGGTTAAAGCAAGAGCGATTACCTCCCAAGACTGATCGCTGGATCTCCCTACAAATTTGCAGGCTGGGAGCGGGAGCTGCCTCTGAAAACTACAAAATGGCGTTTGTCCTCAGAGGCTTCTATCCCCCAGGGGAGGGAGCAGACGCATTCCCTAATACCAGTCCCAAAGTCCATAGGACACTAACCACTTACTTTGTCCTAGGCAAGTCTATGTTGATAATTCTGGAATCGCCACAGCTCCTGGTGTTCTGGGGTTCCTCCAGCCGGCTGCTGGTCCTGCTGCCCTGGGGCTAAAACCTCGGCTAATGCGGACCTGGGCTCGGCTCAGCTTGGCTCCTGCGCTCTGCGTGCTGCACGCTGCCAGGTCCCAGACCACTGCGCTGGTCCTTCCTGCAGGGCTGCTGGGCTGTCCTCAGCGGGAGTTTACCTTCTCTGTGTCATTCTGTGGGTGCTGGGGCTTCAGAAGTTGTTCAGAGTTCCCTTTTATATCGTTTGGGGGGAATCTGGGGGCAGAGTGGCTTGGATGAGCTGTTTCTACTCCGCCATCTTGGCTCTGCCCCTCCCTTCTCTATTTTCTACAGTGATATGTTCTAGGTTTGCACATCTAGTCACTTTTCAATCATGTCCAACTCTTTGTGACCCCATTTGGAGTTTCCTTGGCAAAGATACTGGAGTGCTTAGCTATTTCCTTTTCTCTACAACTATTAGAAGCAACTATTTGAGGATTTGATTTATTGATGTTGTCTCGTTCTAAATTAAATTTTATTGGAAAATAAACATAAATTGATTTTCTCTTCCTCACATTCATTCAACCTGTTATAATAAAGAAAAAAAAAGTCCTCATAATAAGTAAACAGAGTCAAGTAAAACAGATTCCCTCCTAAGGTTGTGTCCATAAAATGCATGCATCATTCTGCATCCCTTGTGTGTTACCTGTCTGGAATGGTCAGCGTGTTTCACACTGGTCCTCTATAACTGGGGATGGCCACGAGTCAGCAGAGTTCTCCCGGTTTTCAAAGTCATCTGTTTTGACAGGGGTGTTGTTATGGTAGAAATTATTCACTTAGTTGTGCTCATTTAGTTCTTAAATTTATTAAAGGCTTTGATATTCTTCATTTTTATATTGATGTTATGGTATACATTTTTCTTCTGTTTATTCTCACTTCACTCATCTGTTCAAATAAGTTTTATCACAACTCTTTGTAATGATCTCTTTCTTCATTTCTTATAGAACAATAGTATTTTATCTCATTCATTGACCCCAGCTTACTCAGTCATGAATGCCTCAATTGTTGGATATCCCTTAGTTTCCAACTTTTTTTGCCACCACAGAAAAAGAGCTAGACTAAAACTATGTGCATATAAGACATTTTCCTCTTTATTTCACTTCTTTAGCGTACTGACTTAACAATGGTATAGCTAAGTCAAATGGTGCACACCATTAACATATATAATTCCAAATTGCTTTCCAGAATAATTGCACCCATTCATAGGTCTACCAACAGTGTATAAATATGCCTGTTTGTTTGTTTCCCACAGCTGCTCTAACATTTGCTAATATTTTTTTTTGAAATCTCTGCTAATCACTTAAGTATGAATTGGAACCTGAGAATTGTTTTACTTTGTATTTTTAAAAATTATTATTGATTTGGAACATTTTTCATATAACTATAAATAACTTGAGTTTCTTACTTTCAAAAATGTCTGTTCATGTCCTTAAGCCATTTGTTGATTGGGGAATAGCCCTTATACATTTGAAGCCATACCTTATATATGTTGGAAATGAGACCTTTGTTCCTGACCCCCAAAAAAACCAAAAATTAAAAAAATAAAACTTTTTGTCAAAAATTTCCCCAGCTAACCCCCCCCCCTTTAAAATCCATCTTTACTGGATTTGGTTATGCAAATACCCTTTTAATTTTATGTAGTAAAAACATTTTATTTCCTGTAATACTCTCTGTACCTTGGTTGGTCAGGGACTTTTTCTGTTATTCATTGAACTGGTATGTACCTTATTTCCTTATTTCTTTAAATGGTTTATGATGTAACCTCTAATATTTGGGTCACATTTACATTTAAAGTTTCTCTTTGCATAAGATTCATGGTGTTAAGTGTGGTATGTGATTCTCTGTGAATGATGGCATTTGTTCATTATTGAGGAGGGCTAAAAAGGTCATGGCAGTCCTTATGATGTGCCCATTCTGCAGATGATCATATGATTGGAAAGGATCTTAGCAGTCATCTATACCACTCATGCCTCAAAGAGAATCCTGACTAGAAAAACACCGCTCGTAAGGGCTTCTTCAGTCTTTGTTTGAGGATCTCTGAAGATAGACACTCCCTCTGTCATAAGACCTCACTTTGGGAAATAGGTTAGAACATTTTTTCTTCTTCTGGTTTTCGCCCCTTCTGTATCCTGCCTAAATCTTCCTCTTTGTCTCATTTAGGCATTGTCCCTCATTCTCTCCCCTGGGACAAAGCTGAATATGTCAAATTGCTTTTCTAGGCAATAGCCCTTCAAATATTGAAGACAACAATCTTGCCCTCTCTATAATTTTTTACCAGAGCTGATAATTAGAACTGGTTGTATCTAAATCTTTACAAATTTAAGAAAATGTACTTTAGCCACATTAATGGTATATTTAAGGCTAGACAGGCCTCAGTTGAGGGTGGATCTCTGCAATCGATGGTTTAAGCAAATCTTTGACAATTTCAGATGAAAAATGAACCACATAGGAACCAAATTCTGAGCTGGCAGCAGTGGGAGTGGGTAACAAAAGGGCTAATATACACTTCTCTTGTTTCACAAGGACCAGACAGGATAAGAACTTAATGATGATTAAAAGCAATTCTTGTCCCAGGAAATCCAGAGACTGAGCTTATGTTACCAGATGGAAGATGTCTCCTTGTAACACTTTGGCCAATTCCTACTGACATCACTGTTTGGCAGGGTGCTTTCCTACAGAATACGTCCTGTGGAATGGGAGAAGAGCATAACTATCAGCTAGTGACTGGATTCAGTGTTGGACAGCACCATCTCAATCTCAATGGAAAGCCTGCTGGAAATCAGATATCTTGGGTTCATATCCTGCTGCTTATACTTAATATCTGGGTGACCTTAGAAATTCACCAACAGCTCTGGGCCTCAGGATGCTCTTCTGGAAAACGAGCAGGTTGGAACAGATGACTTTCAAGGTCAAAGGCTTTTTATTTTGCAGAGCATGAAACTTAGTCCCAGATAAGAGTTGTGATTTGCCCCAAACCTGAGTCAGTAAAAGGCAAAGCCTGGGTTCAGTCCCTGGTCCTGTGACTCCAAATCTCACATTCTTTCCACTTCACTATGTTAGCTCCTCTAAATGGCACATGTGGCAAACTGGGACAGAGATATATCAGTGCGTGTGACTGTGCATGTTTGTGTGAGTGTTTGTGTGTGTGTGTGTGTGTTGACTTAAGTGTGTCTGAATAACTTCAGCATTTACCACCAAAGACTGGGATGTAAGTTGTCATTGAGCCAGACTGAAATGTTGTTCTAAGCTCATTAGTCTACCCTAGATGGGAGGGTCTTCCTGGGACAAAGACAAACAACCCCATGCCTGACTCTTCTTTGTAAAATGATGTCACTTCAGGAGCTGCTGCATTAATAGACACTTCTGCCCTGGCAGAAGTTGTATTGGATGAGAGAGTGTACTTTCCTTGGCAGGACATCCCCTCCTCCCTGGGTTATTTCAAGGCCCTCTCTTACCTCTCTTTCTCTCTGAAACTCCAATGAGAAGTGAAAGAGGCCAGCTCACCGCCAAAGTCCACAGCCTCATTTTCAACTCAGTTTAATAATGAGTAGGTAGATGTAGAGTCTGATGGTCTCATGATCGAAACATCAGGGCTCATTTTCCAGACGCTTACCGTCCTTCTATGAGCTCCCATTAGCAGCTCACTCATTGTAAGATATTTCTTAGAAAGTAGCTTTGGCTGCCACAGTGTACCCTTTTACAGGCTCAGGAGCACTTCCACCCCTAGTGGGAATGATGCCTCAGAGCCACAGGTAGGTGGTGGGTCCTTAACACTGGCTGGGCCTTGAGCCATTTTGGAGTCAACTCTGATCTGGGATAGTTTCCGGCAGCTTCTCCCTGTGCAAGGAGATGAAAGCAGAGAAAGGCAAATGGGAGATAAAAATAGTAGACCCAGGAATATCTTTTAGTAAGTGTCTGATTGCCCTAGCATGGAATGATATTCCTTGGGATTTTACACACACAAACACACACACACACACACACACACTCTCACTCACTCACACACGCACATACACATACACACAAATACACATTTACACTCATATACATACATACATACATACATATATATATATGACATAAAGAAAACAGAAATTCTAACTTTTTTCTATATACATTCCGGTGATTAAACAAGGCCTCTATTACAGTTTCTGAATGACAATCTTCTCTTCTGATTTGAATTCCTCCTTCCGACGTTCCAACCCTAATACAAAAGAATAGGCTGAAATAATCTCCAGAGACATCCTGAAATGGACCCAACTGGTTGATCTGATCTTCAGTTGATATGACATATTTTAAATTAATGTTTTTATTGACAACTTTTGCTTTCATTTCACTATTCCCAAATGCAACAACGATTACCTAATGATCCTTCTCTTGTAACGAAGGAAAAGAATTAAACAAATCCAAGTGACAAAGAAAGCAGGTTTGATAATGTACGTCAAGCTATGCCCATAGCCCTCCACTTTTCCAAAGATAGAAGGGAAATGCTTTTCAGACATCCCCCCAATTCATGCCCAGTGTTTGTCACCATTATGTGTTTGTGAATGAGTACTTATAGAATCAATCATGGGGGGAAAGAGAGAAATCTTCAAATCAAAGCATCAATTTCCTTTCACATACCAGCAGATATATACTAATTTCTATTGCTAAATTCTAGGCCTACGTGATTTGACAGCAAATAAAAAATGATCATAGCAGCCACATCACCATTGAGAGACTGACCATCACTCTCTCTTACCCTGAAAGTTTTCCATGAATTACAGACAGAATCGAAAAGACCCCAGGGTAAGGTACTCCGGAATCCTTGTCCTGGAGGCCCGACTTGGCTGACTTTCCTGATGGCAGCATTTTTCCTCCTGTTCAGACTGTGAGATGTTTCTTCCCCACCCCCTTCCTTCTTTCCTGCCCCCATCCCTGTACTGCAGGCGGATCCCCTGCCCCCCAGACCCCTGCCGAGAGGTCACAGCTGAAATCCTTGCCTTTAAAACTTGTCTTGGCAGGAGCATTTTGTTTAAACAAGGTTAGTCATATATATATTTTAGACAATTCCCCTTAGGAAAATTTAATTCATCATTTGCATATTACATGTGTATTCCCCTAAGCAGTGAAGGTCCCAAGGTCACCCTGGAAATCTGTGAGGTTGCCTCAGCCATACAATGTGGCATGAATGAGCCAGGCAGATTCATGTTTTCCTGACTCGTTGAGAGGGGAAATTCACGGGTGGAGAGGAAATAAATATAAATCAAATGCTTCGTGCTGGGCCAAACCCCAAACACCAGTGGCTGGTATTTCCTAATCCCAAAGTGGAATGTCCTTGGCTAAGCCTTCCAGACACATGGTTGGTGCTGGAGCTGGGCAGAGCATGGCTGTTTGCAGAGCACAACGTTTACCAGGGCCCACTCTGGCTACCAGTAAAAAGACTCCAGGAAAACAACAATAACCACAACAGCAAAACAACCACAAGGTAATGGTGACGTAGTACCTCACAGCTTGTAAAACCCTTTGTATGTATTCTCTCATTCTAGCCTTACAATGGCCCTGGAAGGTGGGGGCTATTATTATCCCCATTTACTGAGGGAGGCAAGGTTAAGTGACTTGTCCAGAATCACACCACCTGAGCAAGCTCCTGAGCCTGGTTACCCATGTTGAGTCTGTTATTCCTCAGCCAAGTCAGCTTAAGACAAAAAAAGAGAGATTTGGACAGGTGACCTCAGACAAGGACATGTTAAGCTGGCCTTGTCAGAGGTGAAAAGGTCCTGGGGAAGTTTGCCTAGTGGAGGGAGAAAACACACTAGACTTCCAGCAGAAGGGGAAGTGGAGGTGTTTGGATCAGACATTCCCTCTGAATTCCAGGGTTCTACTTAGCAGCCCGTCTTCCTCATCCTCATAACTCACACTGGCATGGGGATTTCTGCTTTATGAAGCCCCACCCACCAGGGTTCTCATTGGCATGCCAGCCCATTTATCACACAGCAATGACAGTTTGCACCATTGGACTCTCTCTCATTTTTGTTAAATGTGTGTTTTTTGTTGTTGTTATTGTCCTCGTTGTTTTCTCCCCCCATTCCTAGCAAACAGCATGCCTCCAGTGGACCTCGTGTCCTCCCCCCTTTCAACACTCACATCCAGCACAGGCCACATGAGACCCGGTGTCCATGGTGACCTCTGGGGGCTGGGTTGGCCTTCTGCTAGGATAGCCGTGCTCGTTCAGATCCTGGGCTTGGATCCTCTCCTGCTGTTAACTGCCTGAGAATTCCAAGGGAGGGGTTGCCACGGCAACAGCAATCTCATGGAAGGTTTCCGAAGTTTTGCCTCCTACTCATCGTTCTGCAGAATTCAGAAAGCATAAGGAATAAAAACGAATGCTAATTATGTGACCTGAATTTGCTGTGGTGGGCAGAACAAACAGGAGAGCTGGCAGATATCCCAAGCGCCTTTTCAGAAGTGAGTCAGCCACTGTCCTCACATCCTTCAGTTGCACTGGCAGAGAAGGAAATGGCAGGGACTCTTAGTCCCAGCTCTGGGAGACTCAGAATCCTGAGGGGCTCTAAACAGTGTAGGGAGCCCTGGGTTGGATATGGTGAGGCAGAGGGGTCTTGGACTGAGGACAGAGGGTCCAGTTATCTCCACTCTGCTAGTTCCTGCCTTCGTTACCATGGGTGAGTTACGTCCCATCTCCAGGGCTATGTTTCCTCAGCTGTCAAATGAAAGCATTTGATCCAGCCTTTAAGAGCCCTTCAGAGCTAAGTCTTGTAACACTGTGACCTTGGTTATAGTTTTGCTTCTAACAATAATGTTATTGTTATTTTATGTGATTACACCAACACACATGATATAATATGATCCTACATCAGTTTTATTTACTCTTTCTGTCTCTTTTTCCTCCCACCCCACTCTCTCACACACACTTAAAATGTACAGAGGTCTAGGCTAGAGGTTGGGGGAGACACAACGGAGAGAGAAAACTCAGTTCCTGTCGTATGAAAAACGATCCAAATCACCAATAATAAAAGAAATCCAAATCAGAACAACCAAAGGTGTTGCCTCATACTCAGTAACATGGCCAAAATGACAAAATAAAGAAGTCTATGCTGGAGGGTCTGAGGGAAGATAGGTACACTGGCATATCCCTGTTGAACCTGTGATTTAATACAGTTTGGGATTCTTCAAGTAAATTGACTAAAATATGCATTCCCTTTGATCAAGAGATTTCACTACTAGTCACATCTCTCAGAGAGGTCACTGAAAAAAAAAAGACCCATGCACAACACAGTAATTGTAGAGTAATTATAACAGTACTTATGTGGTAGCAAACAACTGAAAGCACAGATAGATGTCCATCAATTGGGGGGCTGACTAAACGAATAATTCTGCATAAATGTAAGAAAAGATGAAAATGCCTCCAGAGAAGCATGCAAAGACTTAAATGAGCCAATGCCAAGTGAAGCAAACAGATGTAGGAAGCTGTTGTACATGGTCCGGGAGAGTGACTAATCAAGACCCCGAGTGAGAAGCTTGTGGAAGTGCCTGATTCTAGGGAATGGAGGGGCCCAGTTTAGCAGTCCCAGGAATGCACAGGTACTCTATTCCTGGTTCCTGTCTACTTAATTCATGCTGAAGAACAGTTCTATTGGTTGGCTGTTCAGCCAATATTAAGGGTTCACACTAAAGATTTCCATGGGGATGAATCAAGTCTTCTCTCTTTCCTGGCTATGTTCACATGAACCAAATGCTCCATGTAAGGAGTGCTTACCCTTATGTAGATTCTGCTTCTTTTGGGTATAATTTTTTCTCATCTTTGGTGAAGTAGAATCAGAACTGATGGCAACCTTGTGAGCTTTGCAAATCTAGAACTGTTAACCGTTAGAGAATCAGAAATTGAAATCTATACCAAAAATTTCTGGGAGTTGAGCCCAGAGAACAGTGACCTGCCAGATGCAGCCCTCAAATGGCTTTGATTTAGCAGAGAAGAAGCCATTTTCTGAAGTGATTCTATCCATTTGCTCATGTCATATTGAGAAGTGAACTTGGTGAGGCAAATGGTTTGCAGCATCTTTAGATTTATACTGACTCCCCCAAAGACCAATGTGGTATAGGGGAGATGGTGACCCATGGTTTGGGGTGCTGTGTTTTCTGTACTATTCTTGCCCTCTCTCCTCAGGAAATGTACTTTTGTAAATCTGATGTTAATTGGTTAAATGATTCTGAAGCACTAATCATTGGGTCAATTAATGACAGAGGAGATACTAAGTATAACTGGTGACTGATTTTAGAGAAATCATACTGAAATGGGGTTTAAGCTGATGGCTTTATAAATATTCTCCAGCCTTTTTGAGAAATCCCCAGGCATTTGAGTGGAATATGTAGCCTTGTTCTGAGAACTCAATTAGCTGGAGAGGTTGGGAGTTGGGATAAGGACTCCCAGAGCTTATATGAGGTATATTTGTAGTGAGTACAACAATGTAAATGGAAATAAGAACAATTATAAAATGATAGAAACTGAATGTTTTCAATTATAATGACCAAGTTTTAGTCCAAAGAAAAGCTAAGAAAAATACCTTTCCCCCATCCTTGGCTAAGGTAAGAGTCTATGAATATGGAATACTGCATGAAACCTCACACGTTTTCAAAATGCTAATTGGTTTTCCAGTACTTTCCAAAAAATTAGACCTATTTTCTATTCTTAAATTATGAGATGTGGTAGGAGTAGGGAGGGTAGGTGGTCAAAAAGAGAAGATAGCACTGAAATAGATTTCAGTCTGTCAGTGAGTAAATATCAGGTGCCTAATATATGTTAGCTCCTGTGCTAAGTGCTGAGTATACAAAAAGGGCAAAAGACCACTCTCGCCCTCAAGAAACTCACATCTAATAATCTAAGCTAATCTATTGTAATAGCAAAAATTTTAAAAAGCAGTTAGAACACCTTTCAAGACCATCTCACAAAGTTTTTGGCACATAGTTGGTTCTTAAAGTACTTATTTATTGGTGAAAAAACAAACCTAGAGAGGAATGAGTTTTCTCCCTCCTTGTGCTCCAATCCACAGTGATTTAGGTAAGCTGGTTTCAGTTCCATGATTTACAAAATATTGGTTAAGTACTTACTATGAACAGTACATGATGAGGAACCAGTGATTAAAAAAGAAGACTAATCACCAGTCCCTGTCCTCAGGCTTCATTTCTCTGCTGAAGTACAACATGCATTACTGTCATGGAATGGAGGAAGTTGAAAGATACCCACCAGGCAGCTGCCGTCAGATCCATGAAGTAGAGACAAAATTGTGTCCGCGGGGAGGGTGCTATCAAGTGGTTGGGGACAGGACCAGGGAAGGGCTCATTTAGGAAGTGGCACTTGATGTGTCCCCCTTTTTACCCATCTCTCCCTTCCCTTAATTCTGACCATCCTCAGGCTCTGCCTTGCAAAGCTTGGTCCTGGGTTTATCTTTGTTTATTTTTGTTCTATTCATATTGTCTCTTCAATGAGATTTGTTGTTATTGGATGGGAAGAGAAGTTTCATTTGATTTCTCAGCTCTTCTGCCTCAGCTTTGGGCACAGAGTAGGTGTTTAATTGAGTTTGCAAGTTTGATTGATGAACTGGAAAGGAATGGAATATCCCATTTGTATTTGCTGATTCTTTTTATGGCTCACTTAAAAAGGAGTGCAACATTAAACACCCAGACAAAGAGGAGAGGCCAGAGGAGTGTGGCTGGATGAACTTTTATTTTAGATATGATACTTCATTGTGTCAAGAATTCCTATCGTGGAAATGCCCTTCACCAAAGCAAATCATATCAAATCTAAGGGAAGAATGATGACAAGTGGGCTGCAATCATTGTCTCCTAGGATTTAAAAAGGCCATTAGATGGAAGTGGGGTCAGGCTTGCTCTGAGAACGGAGAGGATAGAAGTGGGAGTAATGGGTAGTACTGTCTCAAAGTGGAATGGCTTCCTGGAGTGGGAACTGACTGTCCCTCACTGGAGGTCATCGATGACTCCTAGATGCCCACTTCAAAATGGTCTGAACACTAGTGGTTTCTTGATCAGGCTGGATAAGCCTAGTACCAGGGTCCCTTCCAATTCTATGATTTCCACAAACTAAGCTTTTGTTAAGGTAATAGGAAACAGTGCATTTAAGAGAGCACGAGAGTATCCTTCTGGTGTCATTCTGAGAGGCAAAAAGTATTCACTCCCCAATCGTGCACATGCATGCACACACACACACACATACACACACACGCGCACGCGCGCACACACACACATACAACCTTATATCCATATAAATCTATGTGCATGTATATTCTTTTTTTTTAAAGCAGTTGGGGTTAAGTAACTTGCTCAAGGTCACATGGCCAGTCATCATTTATGTGTGCGTGCTCATTTTCTGAGGCCGGATTCGATCCCGGGTCATCCCAGCTCTGAGGTCGGCACTCTTACTCACTGCAACACCTAGCCGCCCCATGCATGTATATTCACATACACATATATCCACTCACACATACCCACTCACACATACAAGCACACACATGCATTTTTCACCCCCGCATACATACCTACTCACATATTTGTATGCATGAACCTATACCTGCACAGAAACACTCATACCCTCTCACACATACGAACATACATGCATGTATATTTACCCCCACACAAACATCCCCACTCACATATGTATACACATACTCATACACACCTACCTACTTGCATATACATGAACATACACCGACCCAGACACACACATACCCACTCACATGTACATGCCCACCCACCCTTCCATTGTCACACACATCCATATACTTTGTAGCAGATAGTTAGAAGGCCATCATGGTGATCCCCCAAGTTCTCCAGATCAGTTTTCTCTCTAAATAGAAATTCCCTAGAGAAGTTGCAAGCATGTTAACCAAGATGACAGTCTGATGAAATACCCAAAGTTCCCCAACTGCTTTCAGCAAGCGCGGGGGAACCAAAGAAATCCATCACTTGGGCCATCATAGAACTTCAAGCATGGATAAATTCTTTTTGTGTATATTATTTTTTAGGGGGAGGGTACATTTTGTTCTTAAAATTAAGCTTATTTTTTTAAGGGCCTCTCTTGCTGATAAATCATTTAATATCTTCTGATTCAGGTAGGAGGTTTGCTTTCCAAAGCTCTGGTCTGGAGAACAAAAAGGGAGCACCTTGGCCTGTCCCAGGGATGACAAAAACTTGGCTTATGCTCCAAGTCTGGAAATCATTTCCCATGATCCACTGAAGTAGCACTTGTGATAGCCATAATCACAGAGATAGGCTCAAGCCAGCCAAACCACAATGGAGAAAAGTAAGCATTCAGACACAATCCTATACCCTCCCAATTAAGGACTCTGGGTAGGCCCAACAAATCACAATGTACAAATGCCCCTATTGTAGGGTATTAACCTTTTTGGTTGCCATTAAATTGGAAGGAACAGCTCAAGTTAGAAATAATTATTGCTGATAATGAGTACAATTAAGCATAAAAGCATCTTGATACCTCCGGTACCATTGGTGCACTCAGAAATAACCTATTTCCCCCTTCCCAGATGTTACAATAATGGTGTCAACACTTTTATTTCTTTGTCCATAAGCTGAAAATTATGGCTGTTTCATAAATTGCTAACGTGCTCCGAAGACGTTGGCCCAGCTGCAGTGCACATGAGTTCGGGCTTCTGCTCAGGCCTCATCTTTCACCATGACCTCAGTTTCCTGTGCTGAATAGGAACCCATGTGAGTGAGTACTTGTAAAATGGCTTTTGAAGAGGGAAGTTATGAAGAGGTGCTGCCTCTTCAAACATCTGTTTCACCCATTACACCCCAAGAGCTGCCGCCAACATACAGTAGGGGCAAGGACCATCAATAAATTAAACATCTCCCGGGACTGCCCTTGCCAAGCTTGACTTGAGCTGCCCTGATCCTGGGGCCAGTTTGAACCATGCAGAAAGATGCGGATGAAGGAAACTGAACCTTTGTTTTAATCTATAAAACCTGGGCTGGGCTTGGAGGTAGTAATGAGTGGGGAGCTCAGTTTCTTTATGTGGCTGAAGGATTTCTTTGTCAAAATAGAAACAATCTTCTATGGTCAATGAGTGAATATTAATGGTTACTCAACAGAATGGGATTTCAACTCCCTTTAGGACTCCCAGAGACTTGCTTTGTTTTCCAGTGACCCATTCTTTTTCATAATACTGCCTGAAAGAAAGTAAATATAATGTCATCCAGGCTAAGTACATCATTTATTGATGGTATAAATGCTGAAATCATATATTTATTATGTCTGGAATATAATCCTACTAATTATGTCAAGGGCAACAGCACAGATGTGGTCAAAATGGACACAGCCATTAATTATATAAAGGAAATCAGGATATTCAGTTGGAAAGGTTTTTTTTCTTCTCCTTTCTCATTTACATGCCAAAGATCAGGATACATGTAGCAAGCTTATTCCTCAGTACTTTGGTAAATGTATTGGTTCCTCCATGTGGGTGCTCCCTTAAGTGGATTGCAAACCTGTCATGCCTTCTTGTTCTCTGTCATTTTTGTCGTGGTAGTCCTTTAAAGTCTACTCAAATCATCTACTTCATATGCTACAGACTGTCTAGTGTTTATTTGAATATTTTAAGTGTAACTTTACAGTACTGGGGCTAGCCATATGTCATCCACTGCTTAGACTAGATAACTGACTCACCTTCTCTTCTGTTCACAGATATGGTTAATTATTTATTTGATTCAATTCCCCACTTGAAAATCAAGCAGCAATGAACTGCATCTTGCACAAAGTCACCAGCTAACCACTCTATTAGCTTTTATTAAGTGTGCTATGCACTGTGGTAAGTGTTGAAGATACAGAGAATGGTCAAAAAATGGAACTTTAGTGATGTGACAACACACAACCTAGGATCCAAACAGGATAATTTGGGAATCATCTCAGAAGGGTTGAGCTAAGATCAAGGAGGACTGAAAAGGGGGGGCGGAGCCAAGATGGCGGAGTAGAAACAGCTCTTCCCAGCCTCTCTGCCCCCTGATTCCCCACAAACTATGTAAAAAAGGACTGTGAACAACTTCTGGAGCGCCAGCACCCACAGAACGACACAGAGAAGCTAACCTCCCGCTGAGGACAGCCCAGCAGCCCTGCAGGAAGGACCAGCGCAGTGGTCTGGGAGTCGGCAGCACGCAGAGCGCAGGAGCCGAGCCAAGCCCAGGTCCACTTGAGCCGAGGTTTTAGCCCCAGGGCAGCAGGGCCAGCAGCCGGCTGGAGGAACCCCAGAACACCAGGAGCTGTGGCGATTCCAGAATTATCAACATAGACATGCCTAGGACAAAGTAAGAGGTTAGTGTCCTATGCACTTTGGGACCTGTATTTGGGGAATGCGTCAGCTCCCTCCCCTGGGGGCTAGAAGCTGCTGAGGAGACACGCCACTGTGTAGTTTTCAGAGGCATTTCCGGCTCCCAGCCTACAAATCGTGGGGAGATCCAGCGATCAGTCTTGGGGGTAATCGCTCTTGCTTTAACCTCCCTGGATCTGGATTGTGATCTAGGGTGGAAGCTGTGGGTGGGTTTACAGCTTGCCAGAAACGGAAGTTGCCCCCCACACGTTCGGGACGAAAATTCCTCTATCTGGCCTTAAAGCCATAGTGTGGCAACAAGCCCAAAAGTCAAGTAATTAAGTGGCAACATGCCAAGGCAAAGGAAACAGAAAAATGCAACCCTAGACTCCTATTTTGGGGGCATAGAGCGGGAAAAGGACTGTGAGGTCAGAAGTCCTGCTCCAAAAGCCCCAGGGGAAAACATGAGTGGGTTGCAGGCCATAGAGGACCTTAAGAAGGACTTTAAAAATCAAATAAGAGAAGTGGAGGAAAAATTAGAAAGAGAAATGAGAAGGATGCAGGAAAAGTATGAAATGAGGGTCAACAGCCTGACTGAGGAAAACAACACCTTAAAAAATAGACTAACTCAAATGGCAAAGGAGGCCCAAAAGGGCAATGAGGAGAAGAATGCCTTAAAAGTCAAATTTGCCAGATGGAAAAAGAATCTCAAAAGTTCACTGAGGAGATTCATTCCTTCAGAGTTAGACTGGAGCAAATGGAAGCTAATGACTTTATGAGAAATCAAGATGCTGTTAAGCAGATCCAAACAAACGAAAGATTAGAAGGCAATGTGAAATATCTCATGGGAAAAACCACTGACCTGGAAAATAGATCCAGGAGACAATTTAAAAATTATTGGACTACCTGAAAGCCATGATCAAGGAAAGAACCTAGAAATCACCCTTCAAGAAATTCTCAAGGAAAACTGCCCTGATGTTTTAGATCCAGAGGGCAAAATAGAGGTTGAAAGAATCCACAGATCACCTCCTGAAAAAGATCCCAAAAAGAAAACTCCCAGGAATATTATAGCCAGGTTCCAGAACCCCAGATCAAGGAGAAAATACTACAAGCAGCCAGGAAGAAACAATTTCAATATTGTGGAAACACAATCAGAATAGCCCAGGACCTGGCAGCTTCTACACTGAGGGATCGAAGGTCATGGAATATGATATTCCAGAGGGCCAAAGAACTGGGAATGAACCCAAGGGTCACCTACCCAGCAAAACTGAGTATTTTGTTTCAGGGGAAAATATGGTCATTCAGTGGAATAGAGGACTTTCAAGCATTCTTGAGGATAAAACCAGAGTTGAACAGAAAATTTGACATCCAGACGCAAGAAGTAAGAGATGCCTGAGAAGGTAATCAGGGAAAAGAAATCAAAAGGAACTTATCAAAGTTGAACTATTTACATTCCTATATGGAAAAGCAATAACTGTGACTGATGATATCTTTCTCACTATGAAAATAATGGAAGAAGGGGTGTGGTCATATGAATACATATGTGAATGTGTGTGTATATGGTTACAGTTATATGGATGGAGGGCATAGGTTGAATTTGTTGGGAAGGGAGAATACTCAAGGGATGAAATTATGAGGTGAGAGAGGAAAGTGGCAAGAGGAGATGGGGAGAGACAGGGTAGGGTAAACTATCCCATGTAGAAGAAGCAAGGGAAGTGGTTGCAAAGGAGGGGGAGAATAGGAAGGCTAAAAAGGCAAAACCACATTCACATTGAATTTGGTTCAGGGAGAGAATGACATACATACTAAATGGGATATCTCAACCTGCAGCAGGATAGGGGGAAGGGGGATGAGAGGAAGGATGATGGATGGGAGGGCATCCTTGGGGTGAGGGGAGGTTGGAAGTACCCACTATAGAAGAGGGACAGGATTATGTAGGGAATAGACCAGGTGGGGGGTGGGATGAGTGGGAGGGAATTATAAGCAGCCTTGTACAATATATCTACTATGATAATGTCTTGCATAGCTAGACATGTACAACATATACTGAATTACTTATCTCCCAAGAAGGAATGGGTGACAAGGGAGGAAGGAAATGGATCTGAAATTTGAGGTCGTAACATTAAATGTTTCAAATATATAAAATACTATTATTAATACTCTTTCGCTTGTAATAGGGAGATAAGATGTGCAGGCATTGGGACACAAAGATTCACCTTCCTCTAATGGAAAAGTCGATGGGGGTATGGGAGAAGGTATGGGAGAGAGCGGATTGGAGGAAGTGATATCTTGTGGGACTACTATTCTGGGAGGTTGGGTAGGGGAATAATGGGGGGAAAATGATTGTAACTCAAAATCTGGCGGAAATGAATGATGTAAAACAGAAGTTAATAAAGCATTTGTTTAATTGAAAAAAAAAAGGAGGACTGGGGGCGGAGCCATGATGGCGGAATAGAAACAGCTCCTCCAAGCCTCTCTGCCCCCAGATTCTCCACAAACTATGTAAAAAAGGACTCTGAAAATCTTCTGGAGCCCCAGCACCCACAGAACGACACAGAGAAGCTAACCTCCCGCTGAGGACAGCCCAGCACCCTGCAGGAAGGACCAGCGCAGTGGTCTGGGAGCCGGCAGCGCGCAGAGCGCAGGAGCCTAGCCGAGCCCAGGTCCACTTGAGCCGAGGTTTTAGCCCCAGGGCGGCAGGGCCAGCAGCCGGCTGGAGGAACCCCAGAACACCAGGAACTGTGGAGACGCCAGAATTATCAACATAGACTTGCCTAGGACAAAGTAAGAGGTTAGTGTCCTATGGACTTTGGGACCTGTATTTGGGGAATGCGTCAGCTCCCTCCCCTGGGGGCTAGAAGCTGCTGAGGAGACACGCCACTTTGTAGTTTTCAGAGGCATTTCCGGCTCCCAGCCTACAAATCGTGGGGAGATCCAGCGATCAGTCTTGGGGGGTAATCGCTCTTGCTTTAACCTCCCTGGATCTGGATTGTGATCTAGGGTGGAAGTTGTGGGTGGGTTTACAGCTTGCCAGAAACGGAAGTTGCCCCCACACGTTCAGGACGAAAATTCCTCTCTGGCCTTAAAGCCATAGTGTGGCAACAAGCCCAAAAGTCAAGCAATTAAGTGGCAACATGCCAAGGCAAAGGAAACAGAAAAATGCAACCCTAGACTCCTATTTTGGGGGCATAGAGCGGGAAAAGGACTGTGAGGTCAGAAGTCCTGCTCCAAAAGCCCCAGGGGAAAACATGAGCGGGTTGCAGGCCATAGAGGACCTTAAGAAGGACTTTAAAAATCAAATAAGAGAAGTGGAGGAAAAATTAGAAAGAGAAATGAGAAGGATGCAGGAAAAGTATGAAATGAGGGTCAACAGCCTGACTGAGGAAAACAACACCTTAAAAAATAGACTAGCTCAAATGGCAAAGGAGGCCCAAAAGGGCAATGAGGAGAAGAATGCCTTAAAAAGTCGAATTTGCCAGATGGAAAAAGAATCTCAAAAGTTCACTGAGGAGATTCATTCCTTCAGAGTTAGACTGGAGCAAATGGAAGCTAATGACTTTATGAGAAATCAAGATGCTGTTAAGCAGATCCAAACAAATGAAAGATTAGAAGGCAATGTGAAATATCTCATGGGAAAAACCACTGACCTGGAAAATAGATCCAGGAGAGACAATTTAAAAATTATTGGACTACCTGAAAGCCATGATCAAGGAAAGAACCTAGAAATCACCCTTCAAGAAATTCTCAAGGAAAACTGCCCTGATGTTTTAGATCCAGAGGGCAAAATAGAGGTTGAAAGAATCCACCGATCACCTCCTGAAAAAGATCCCAAAAAGAAAACTCCCAGGAATATTATAGCCAGGTTCCAGAATCCCCAGATCAAGGAGAAAATACTACAAGCAGCCAGGAAGAAACAATTTCAATATTGTGGAAACACAATCAGAATAGCCCAGGACCTGGCAGCTTCTACACTGAGGGATCGAAGGGCATGGAATATGATATTCCAGAGGGCCAAAGAACTGGGAATGAACCCAAGGGTCACCTACCCAGCAAAACTGAGTATTTTGTTTCAGGGGAAAATATGGTCATTCAGTGGAATAGAGGACTTTCAAGCATTCTTGAGGAAAAAACCAGAGTTGAATAGAAAATTTGACATCCAGACACAAGAAGTAAGAGATGCCTGAGAAGGTAATCAGGGAAAAGAAATCAAAAGGAACTTATCAAAGTTGAACTATTTACATTCCTATATGGAAAAGCAATATCTGTGACTGATGATATCTTTCTCACTATGAAAATAATGGAAGAAGGGGGTGTGGTCATATGAATACATATGTGAATGTGTGTGTATATGGTTACAGTTATATATGGATAGAGGGCATAGGTTGATTTTGTTGGGAAGGGAGAGTACTCAAGGGATGAAATTATGAGGTGAGAGAGGAAAGTGGCAAGAGGAGATGGGGAGAGACATGGTAGGGTAAACTATCTCATGTAGGGGAAGTGGGTGCAAAGGAGGGGGAGAATAAGGAAGGCTAAAAAGGCAAAACCACATTCACATTGAATTTGGTTCAGGGAGAAAATGACATACATACTAAATGGGATATCTCAACCTGCAGCAGGATAGGGGGAAGGGGGATGAGAGGAGGGATGATGGATGGGAGGGCATCCTTGGGGGGAGGGGAGGTTGGAAGTACCCACTATAGAAGAGGGACAGGATCATGTAGGGAATGGACCAGGTGGGGGGTGGGATGAGTGGGAGGGAATTATAAGCAGCCTTGTACAATATATCTACTATGATAATGTTTTGCATAGCTAGACATGTACAACATATACTGAATTACTTATATCCCAAGAAGGAATGGGTGACAAGGGAGGAAGGAAATGGATCTGAAATTCAAGGTCATAACATTAAATGTTTCAAATATATATATAAATACTATTATTAATACTCTTTTGCCTATAATTGGGAGATAAGATGTGCAGGCATTGGGACACAAAGATTCATCTTCCTCTAATGGAAAAGTCGATGGGGGTATGGGAGAAGGTATGGGAGAGAGCAGATTGGAGGAAGCGATGTCTTGTGGGACTGCTATTCTGGGAGGTTGGGTAGGGGAATAATGGGGGGAAAATGATTGTAACTCAAAATCTGGCAGAAATGAATGATGTAAAACAGAAGTTAATAAAGTATTTGTTTAAAAAAAAAAAGGAGGACTGAAAAGGCTTCTTGTAGAAGCTGTGATATCAGCTGAGCCTTGGAAAAATACATGGAAGACAAGAGTTAGAGATAATGAGAGAAAGAGTTCTAAGAATGAGACACAGTCCATGAAAATACTCAGAGTTAGATGTTGTGGATGAGGGAGAGCAAGGAGGCAAGGTTACTGGATTGCAGAGAACATGGAGGAGAATATAGAGCAAAAGACTGGAAAGGTCGGAAGGGATGAGGATATGAAAAGATTTCAAAGCCAAACAGAGAACCTTCTATTTGATAGGAGAGGTGACAGAGAACCATTGCAATTTAGTGAATAGGTATGGCAGGGCCAGATCTGTACATTATGATCACTTGATAGTTGAGCAAAGAAAAGCTTAGAATGGGAAAGACTTGAGAGAGGCAGAGTCCCCCCACAGGTTATGGCCAAAGACCAGGTATGAGGCAATAAGGACCTGAAGCAAGGTGCTGGCAATGTCAGAGGAGAGAAGGTACATATGCATGGTATGTTATGAATCTAAAAAATGATAGGACTTGTCAGCTGCTTGCAAATGGGAGGGGAGGTCAGAATTGAGAGTTGAGGATGACAATAAGTTTGCAAGCTGGAGTGACTGAGATAGTAGTGATAGAAATAGAAGAGGATTTGGAGGTAGGCTGTGAGTTCAATTTTGCTTTCTAATTTAATATGTACATGAGACATCCAGTTTGAGAAGTCCAATAAGCAGTTGGAAATAAGAGGCTAGAGGTTGGAAAAGAGGTTAAGATTGGACAAATGCATCTTAGAGTCATCTGCATAGAGTTGTGAATACTTTTCCAGTCACCTACAATCTTGATTCTCCCCAGGTCATTGTATCTCATAATCCATAGCCATTTATTACTATCAGGAGAATATCTGTGTTAAAAAAAAAAAAAAAAAGATGATGATTTGCAACAGCAAGCAATTTGGGCGAACCAAAGTGACTCAGCTTTTTCTGCAGTGGAAAAATTCAGAAGAACAAGGTTCAAACCTTAGTTCTGAATGTTACTAGTTGTATAACTTAAGGAAAGTCCGTTTCTAAAAATTTGCAGATTCTCAGACCTCGCTCTAAAAATAGCAGAGTGAAAAATGTGAAACTTGGGACAATTCATCCTCTACCCTGGAAGTAGAGCTCAACTTTAATATAAAATTAAAGGCTAAGAAAAAGCCTGCAGCCTTCCTTACTTTCCTGCTTCGGCAACGTGGCCGCTGCTACAGCAACCTCGGGTTCCTTCCCGACTTCGACTCCCGCCCCGACCCCAACCCCGGCTTCTACACTGGATTCCTCCGCAGCTCCAGCCCTGGCCCCACCACAGGCCCAGGGCCAGGTCCCGGCGTCAGTGCCTGCCGGCTCCCTCGCCGGCCCCCCTCGGCCCTGGGCTCCCCGGGCTGTTCCTCGGCGTGGTCCGGCTACACCCAGTCATCCTCGCCTCCATCGTGGTCAGCTACGAGCGTCGCAACGAGGGCGCGGGCCGCTTCATCGGCACTCTGTTGGGAACAATTGACAAACGCTCAGTAGAAGTCACCAACTGCTTTTCAGTGCCACATAATGAGTCTGAGCATGAGGTTGCTGTGGACATGGAATTTGCTAAGAACATGTATGAATTACACAAGAAAGTCTCTCCAAGTGAACTGATTCTGGGCTGGTATGCCAGAGGCCATGACATTACAGAACACTCGGTGCTGATTCGTTAGTACTACAGCCTAGAGGCCCATAGCCCTATTCACCTCACTGTGGACACCAGCCTCCAGAATGGGTGGATGAGCATCAAAGCCTACGTAAGTGCTTCCATGGGTGTTCCTGGAAAAAACAATGGGGGTGATGTTCACTCCACTGACAGTGAAATATGTCTACTATGATACTGAGCGAATTGGAATTGACCTGATCATGAAGACCTGTTTCAGCCCCAGCCCGGTGATTGGCCTTTCAAGTGATCTGCAGCAAGTTGGTGGGGCATCAGCCCGGATCCAGGATGCTCTAAGCACAGTGTTGCAGTATGCTGAGGATGTGCTGTCTGGAAAGGTGTCAGCTGACAACACCGTGGGCCGCTTCCTGATGGGGCTGGTGAACCAAGTTCCCAAGATTGTCCCTGAGGACTTCGAGACCATGCTGAACAGCAACATCAATGACCTGTTGATGGTGACTTACCTTGCCAACCTAACCCAGTCAAAAATTGCTCTCAACGAGAGAAACTTGTGAGCCTGTGAGGAAACCCAATGAGCAGTAGCTACAGTCAGCATTTCAATCATCAACTTTAAGTTGCCTGTTTCTGTAGATGAGCTGTTTGTAACTCCAAATAAACCACAGACATCCCTTTTCCCTCTGGGTAAGGGATTGATTGTGACCTTTCCCTTGGGGGAGGAGGATATTAAAAAAAAAAAAGAAAGAAAGAAAGAAAGAAGGAAAGAAAAAGGCTGCAAAAATGAGCAAACCAAAGAAGAACCTGATCATAAAATGTTACTATGGTGGGTGGGAAGGTAAATACAGATATCCAGAAGACAATGAAATCAAAGCATCTGCATATAAGAAGAAAAAAAAAAGAATTCCTAGAAAAAGTAAAAACATTTTAAAAATCAAATAATGAGGGTAGAGGAACAACTAGAAAAATAAATGAGAATGATGCAAGAAAATTATGGGGAAAAATAAATAGCTTGATAAAAGAGGGATAAAAATCCACTGAAAAGAATGACTTGAAAAGCAGAACTGGCCAAATGAAAAAAAAAAGTATTACACAATTTCATTGAAGAAAAAAAATCATAAAAATTAGAATTAGAAAGTGAAAGCTAATAACTTCATGAGAAATTAAGCAGCAATAAAATAAATTCAAAATTCAATAAAATAAATTCAAAAAATGAAAAAGAAAAGAAAAATGAGAAATATCTTTTTTTTTTTTGGGTAGGGCGATTGGGGTTAAGTGCCTTGACCAAGGTCACATGGCTAGTTTTTGTGTTAAGTGTCTGAGGCCAGATTTGAACTCAGGTCCTCCTGACTCCAGGGCCAGTTCGCTATTCACTGCACCACCTAGCCACCCTGAAATATCTCATCGGAAAAACAACTGACCTGGAAAATAATACATCAAGGAAAGATAACTTAATAATTGGTAGACTTACTGAAGGCCATGAAAAAAAATGCCTAGGTATCATATTTCCATAAGTTGTCAAGGAAAACTGTCCTCTTATCCTAAAGCCAGAGAGTAAAATAGAAATTGAAAGAATTCATAAATCATCTTCTGAAAAATATCCCCAAACTAAAACTCCTGGGAATATTATAGCCAAATTCCAATACTCCTAGGCAAGGCAGATTTGTCTTTTAAGCAGCCAGAAAGAAGCAAATCAGATTTCAGGGAGGCATAGTCAAGATAGCATAAAATTTGGCAGCTTTTATGCTAAAGGGCTTGGAAAATGGTATTCTGAAGGACAAAGAAGCTAAGATTACAGCTAGCAATCAGCTATCCAGCAAACCTGAATACCATCCTTATGGGGAAAAATAAACATTTAATGAAATAGAGGACTTCTAAGTTTTCCTGACTTAAAAAAGAAATTGAGTTAAATAGAAAGCCTGATGCATTTCAAATGCAAAAGTCACAAGAAGCATAAAAAGGTAAAAATGTAAAAGATACAGTGGAATTTTAAAAGGCTGTACTCTTTATATTCCTACATGGAGACATGATACTTGTAACTCCTAAGAACTTTATCATTATTAAGGCAGTTAGGACTATACATTAGCAAAGTGCTTGGCCAGGAGTTGATTATGTGAAATAATAAAAAAATAAATAAAATTTAGAAGTGAAAAAGAGTGAAACACTCAAAGAAAGGGGGAAAGGATAGGTAAAAGGGATAAATTATCCCACATAAAAAGGTATGAAAGGAAGAACTCCTACAATGAAGGGAAAGATAGGTGGGGGTGAGCAATGCTTGAACATTAATTTAATCAGAATTGGCTCAAAAAAGGAATTACATACACATTAAATTGGGCACAGAACTCCATCTTTCCCTATGGAGAAGTAGGGAAAGGGTTACTAACAGGAGGGACTGAAAGAAGAGAGGGCAGATGAAAGGATGTGGTGTATGGAAGGAAAACACTTTTGAGAAGAGACAGGATGAAAGGAGAAAGAGAGAGAAGGATAAACAGGGGCAAATAAGATGGGTGGAAATAGAGGGCTAGTATTCGTAACCGTGAATGTGAATGGGGATAAACTAACCCATAAAATGAAAGTCGATGGAGGGGTGGATTCAAAAACAGAATTCTATAATATGTTGTTTAACAATAAGTACACTTGAAATAGAGGGACACACAGGGAACAAAGGTAAGGGGCTGGAGCAGAATCTATTACACTTCATCTGAAGTAAAAAAAAAAAAGCAAAAGTAGCAATTGTGATCTTAGACAAAGCAAATGCAAAACAGATTTAATTAAAAGAGATAAGCAAAGAAAATACAGTTTGATTTTAAAGTACCATGGAAAATGAAGTAATATCAATACTAATCATATATACATCAAATGGTATATCATCAAAAATTTTAAATGAAAAGTTAAATGAGGAACAGTAAAAAAATAATAAAACTATACTAGTGGGAAGCTTCTACTTTACCTCTCAGAACTAGATAAATTTAAGCAAAAAATTTTAGAAATAATATTTTAAAAATGAATAGAATTTTAGGAAAAGTTAGATACAATAGACCTCTAGAGAAAATTGAATGGGAATAAAAGGGAATGTATTTTTTTTCTCTGTAGCACATGACACCTTAGCAAAAATAGTCCATGAGTTATGGCACAAAAACTTTGATACCAAATGCAGAAAAACAGGAATATTAAATGTATCCTCTTCAGATCCTAATAAAAGAAAATAAAACATACACCCAAATAAGGACCATAGAAGCATAGATTAAAAATTAATTGGAAATTAAATAACCTTATCCTAAAGAATGAGTGGGTAAAAAAAAAATCATAGAAGCAAGCAACAATTTTATTTTAAAAAAGGCAGCAATGAGATAATGTACCAAAAATTTACAGGATGCAGACAAAGCAGTGCTTAGGGCAAAATTTATATCTCTAAACATTTACTTCAGTAAAATAGAGAAAAGGCAGGTCAATGAATTGACTCTGCAACTAAAAAACAAAAAAAACAAAACAAAAACAAACAACAACAACACCAACAAAAACAACTAGAAAAGAACCAAGAATCCCCACTTAAATACCAAATTGGAAATTCTAAAAATCAAAGGAGAGACTAATAAAACTGAAAATAAGAAAAGGATTGATCTAACAAATAAAACTAGAATCTGGTTTTATGGAAAAAAAAACAAAATATGTAAATGACTAGTTAATTTGACTTTAAAAATGAAAAGAAAATCAAATTACTAGTATCCAAAAGAAAAGGGTGAATTCACCACCAATGAGCATGAAATTCAATCAATAATTAAGAACTATTTTGCCCAATTATATGTTAACAAATCTAAGTGAAATGGATGAATATTTACAAAAAAATAAATAAAGGAACATGGAATATTTTAACTGTCACATCTATGAATAAATGGAGAATTTATGATCAAACAAGAGGTAGAAAACATTATGGAATGTAAAATGGATAATTTTGGTTGATAATTTAAAAGGGTCTGCATAAACAAAACCAATGCACCCAAAAGTAGAAGGAAAGCAGAAAATGGAGAAAAATTATTTTTACAGCAAATGATACATAGAGAACTACATCAAATTTATGAGAATAAAAGTAATTTGCCAGTTGACAAATGGTCAAAGGATATGAACAGTTTTCAGAAGAAAAATCAGAGTTATGTCTACTTGTATGAAAAAATACCCTAAATCACTATTTATTAGAGAAATACAGATCAAAACATCTCTGAGATACCACCTCTAAATTATTAGATTAGTCAATATGGTAGAAAAAGTAAATAACAAATGTTAAATGTGATATGAAAAATTTGGAGAACTATTACAATCTAGCTGGAACTGTGAAGTGATCCAATCATTTTGGTGAACAATGTGGAACTATCCCCCCAAAAAATCCCCTATAAAACTGTCTATAGCACTAATAGATCTATATCCCAAATACACACATATGTATATATGTGTGTATAATATGCATAAAAATATATTTATGACTATATGCACATAATTAAAGCTGCCCTTTTTTGTGGTATTAAAGAATTAGAAATTAAGGGAATGCCCATCAATTGGAGCAGGACTGAACAAATTGTGGTATATGATTGTGATGGAATAATATTGTGTTTAAGAAATAATAAGCAGATAGATTTCAGAAAAGCTTGGAAAGACTTATGCGGATTGATGTAGAGTGAAGAGAGAAGAACCAGGAGAATAGAGTACACAGTAACAGTAATATTTTATGATGATCAACTGTGAATGATCCACCTACTATAAGCAAGACAATGATCTAAGACAATTTGAAAAGTCTTTTTGATGGAAAATGCTATCCACCTTCAGATATAGAACTGATGTATTCTGAATACATATCTAAGAATGCATTGTTTTAATTTCTTTGTTTTTCATTTTCCTTTTTTTTGTCTGTGTTTTCTTTTGCAGAATGGCTAGTATGGAAATAAGTTTTGCATGATTGCATATGCATAATTGATATTTAATTGCCTGACATTTTATGAAGGGAGGAAGGTAGAGAACTAGAATACAGTTTTTAATTAAAATTTGGTTTTATATTTAATTTGAAAATCAAAATAATAATTACCTAAAAGAAGACTTAAAAATAAAATGCAATTATATGGGTGTCATAGATGGCTTCTATGATCCCTTCTAACAACTGATGTCTTGTTTTACATGCATTATATGATTTTATTTTGATCTCTGCTCATTGTCCATCTTCATTGTTTTCTAAATTATACATGCTAATGCATTAACCTAGTGATCTTCCTATTCAGTTACAATCTGGGCAAAAGGGGTTTCCTATCCTCTTTATTTTTCCACTGAGAATGGTTGGGCACACCAACTAATTGTTTTCATTGGATTCCATTGAGGAAGCTTTGTAGTACTCTGGAGAACAATGAAATTAGCATAATATCATTAGAGAATAGGACCATTTGGAGAATTTCATAACTGATAAAATGTCCTTCTCTCTAGAGTCTGTCCAAAACTGCATCCATTATATTGACTAACCCTCAGGTGAGTTTAGGCTTTTTGTTTCATGCCTTGCTTTATGTAGGTTCTGAGTTAAACAAAATGATCTCTATAGCCATATATGTACTGAAATGTCACATAATTTCAGCATAGATCAAAATCCCTGCGGAACATTAATGCAAAAAATATAAATAAAATATTAACAGAAGCTAAAATAACACTTCTTTGTGACCATTTTGGATTCATACCAGGAATGTAGGGCTTTATTAAGAGTTGGAAAACTATAAACTTAATTAATCATACTCCAAATCACATGACTATATTAAAATATACAGAAGACTGATAAAATATAGCATGCATTTAAAAAAAAAACACTACAAAACAAGAATAGTGATTTCTTCAAACAATAAATACTATATATCCCAAACCAAGATAAGCTCCAAATATATACATAACCTACATATGTGTCACATCATAAACTAATTAGATTAACATGGGAAATTACGTATTTCACCTATCAATATGTGTGTGTCTATTTATGTGTGTGTTCATCTGCAAAGGATAGAGAGGATGATAGAAAATAAAATGCATAATTTTAATTATATAAAATTTAAAAGTTTTTACAGAAACAAATCCAGTAAAGGTATGATTTAAAGGAGAGCAATTTGTTAGGGAAAGATTCTTGTGGAAAAAAAGTCTCATTTAAAAGCTATGTATGAAATTGACTCAAATGTATCTGGATAAAAGCCATTCCCCAATTGATAAATGGTCTAAAGATATGAATAGACAGTTTTTAAAGAAAGGAACCCAGGTTCTCTACATATCCATATAAAATCCTTCAAAACACTATTAATCAGATAAATGAAAGTTAAAAGAGTTCTGAGATTCAGCCTCACATTGATCAGAATGATAAAGATGAAGTGAAAAATAAAATTGTAAATGCTGGAAAGACTGGAAAAGAAGGCACAGTGATGCACTTTTTGTGGACCTTTGAATGAATATAACCATTGTGGAGAGAAGTTTGGAATTATACACAAAAAATAATAACTGTCTTTGAATTCAGAACCATCACTGCTAGGCTTATACTCCCTGAAGAGAGATCAAAGAAACAAACAAAAAAACCTCTTATATGTACAAAAATATCTGTAGCAACTTTCTGTGGTGGCCAAAACAAATATGAAAACTAAGGAGATGCCTTTCAATTGAGGAACAACCATGTATGTTGTGATATACCATCATAATTGATACTATTGTGCTTTAAAAAGTGAAAAAAATAGATGGCTTTAAAGAGAGAGGAAATGTCTTCTATGAAATATCCAAGAGAGGGGAGCAAAACCAGAAAAATGTAATACAATAAAAATGATGATATAAAAAAAGGATATTAGAAGTTGTGATACCTAAAATAGTAACAAAATTTATTTGGAAAAACAAACAGTCTAGAATATCAAGGGAATTAATGAAAAGAAATGCTAGGGAAGGTGGACTAGCTATACCATATTTTAATTTGTATTATACAGCAGCAGTCATCAAAACTGCTTGGTACTGGCAGAGGTGTAGAGTAGTGGATCAATGGAATAGATTAGGTGCAGGAGACCCAGCAGTTAATGAATATAGCAATCTATTGCTCGATAAACCCAAAGACCCCAGTTTTTGGGATAAGAATGCACTATTTGACAAAAACTGCTGGGAAAACTGGAATACAGTATGGCAGAAACTGGGCATAGATCACTATCTAACACCATATACCAAAATCAAGTCTAAATGGGTGCATGATCTAGGTGTAAAGGATGATACTGTAAGCAATTTGGGAAAGCAAGGAATAGTTTACCTGACAGATCTGTGGAGAGGGGAAGATTTTAGGACCAAACAAGAATTAGAGAGCATTATAAAATGCAAAATGGATAATTTTGATTACATTAAATTGAAAAGCTTCTGCACAAACAAAGCCAATGTAACCAAGATCAAGAGGGAGGTGGGAAATTGGGAAAGAATTTTTACAACCTGTGTCTCTGATAAAGGACTCATTTCTAAAATTTATAGAGAATTGAGCCAAATCTATATGAATACAAGTCATTCCCCAATTGAGAAATGGTCAAAGGATATGAATAGGAAGTTTTCAGAGAAAGAAATTAAAGATATCTATAAGCATATGAAGAAATGCTCTAAATCACTATTAATTAGAGAAATGCAAATCAAAACAACTCTGAGATACCACATCTCTCCAGTCAGATTGGCTAAGATGACAAAACAAGAAAGTGACAAATGCTGGAGAGGATGTGGGCAAATTGGAACGCTAATACATTGCTGGTGGAGTTGTGAACTTATCCAACCATTCTGGAGAGCAATCTGGAATTATGCCCAAAGGATTATAAATAATTTCATACCCTTTGACCCAGCCATACCACTCCTAGGGTTATATCCCAAAGAGATCATAGTAGTGGGAGGAAGAACCATATGTACAAAAATATTTTTAGCAGCCCTTTTTGTGGTTGCAAAGAATTGGAAACTAAAGGAGTGCCCATCAATTGGGGAATGGCTAAACAAGTTGTGGTATATGAATGTAATGGAATTTTATTGTGCTATAAGAAACGAGGAGGTGACGGATTTCATAATTACCTGGAGAGACTTATACAAACTGATGCTGAGCGAGAAGAGTAGAATCAGAAGAAATTTGTATACAATCACAGACATACCATATCTGTGATGACCAACTATGACAGACTGGACTCTTTTCAGCAATGCAGTGATATAAGTTAATCCCGAATGACTCAAGAAAGTGAGAAATGTGCCATCCAGAGATATAACTAGAAAGAACTGAGCCTGAATCCTGATGGAAGCAAACTAAATGATCTTGTTCTTCTCATTGTTTGGTTGTACTTCTTCCTTACCATCTGTCATCCCACCTAGTACAATATGCCTTTGTAATTGGAATAATGTTTAATATGAATGCATTTGCAGACCCTATACTGTACTATATGATGTCATGAGGGGAGGGGGAGGGAAGTAAAGGAAATTTGAAAATCAAGGAACTATGGAATTGAATCTTGTCAACTGAAACTAAACTAATAAATTAATTTAAAAAAAAAAGAAGTTGTGATACCTAAAATAGTAACAAAATTTATTTGGAAAAACAAACAGTCTAGAATATCAAGGGAATTAATGAAAAGAAATGCTAGGGAAGGTGGACTAGCTATACCATATTTTAATTTGTATTATACAGCAGCAGTCATCAAAACTGCTTGGTACTGGCAGAGGTGTAGAGTAGTGGATCAATGGAATAGATTATGTTCAGGAGACCCAGCAGTTAATGAATATAGTAATCTATTGTTCGATAAACCCAAAGACCCCAGTTTTGGGGATAAGAATGCACTATTTTACAAAAACTGCTGGGAAAACTGGAATACAGTATGGCAGAAACTGGGCATAGACCATTATCTAACACCATATACCAAAACCAAGTCTAAATGGGTGCATGATCTAGGTATAAAGGATGATACTGTAAGCAATCTGGGAAAGCAAGGAATAGTTTACCTGTCAGATTTGTGGAGAGGGGAAGACTTTAGGACAAAACAAGAATTAGAGAGCATTATAAAATCCAAAATGGGTAATTTTGATTACATTAAATTGAAAAGCTTCTGTACAAACAAAGCCAATGTAGCCAAGATCAAGAGGGAGGTAGGAAATTGGGAAAGAATTTTTACAACCTATGTCTCTGAAAAGGACTCATTTCTAAAATTTACAGAGAATTGAGCCAAATCTATAAGAATACAAGTCATTCCCCAATTGATAAATGGTCAAAGGATATGAACAGGCAGTTTTCAGAGAAATTAAAGACATCTATAAGTATATGAAGAAATGTTCTAAATCACTTTTCATTAGAGAAATGCAAATCAAAATAACTCTGAGGTACCGCATCTCTCCAGTCAGATTGGCTAAGATGACAAAACAGGAAAATGACAAATGCTGGAGAGGATGTGGGCAAATTGGAACACTAATGCATTGCTGGTGGAGTTGTGTACTGATCCGACCATTTTGGAGAGCAATCTGGAATTATGCCCAAAGGGCTATAAATAAGTTCATACCCATTTGACCCAGCAATAGCACTTCTAGGCTTATATTCCAAAGAGATCATAGAAGAGGGAGGAAGACCCATATGTACAAAAATATTTATAGCAGCTCTTTTCGTGGTTGCAAAGAATTGGAAGCTAAAGGGGTGCCCATCAATTGGGGAATGGCTAAACAAGCTGTGGTATATGAATGTAATGGAATATTATTGTCCTATAAGAAACGAGGAGGAGACGGATTTCATATTTACCTGGAGAGGCTTATACAAACCGATGCTGAGTGAGAAGAGTAGAATCAGAAGAAATTTATATACAATCACAGACACAACATATGTATGATGACCAACTATGACAGACTGGATTCTTTTCAGCAATTCAGTGATATAAGTCAATCTCGAAAGACTCGTGAAGGAGAGAGATGCGACATCCAGAGAAATAACTAGAAAGAACTGAGTGAATCCTGATGGAAGGAAACTAATTGATCTTTTTCTTTTCATTGTTTGGTTTTGTTTCCTCTTTAACATTTTTCATTCCATCTAGTACAATACACCTTTGTAACCTGACTAATGTCTAATGTGAAAGTATTTGCAGATCCTATACTGTACTATATGCTGTCATGGGGGGTGGGGGCAGGGAGGGAAGGGAAATTTGAAACTCAAGGAACTATGGAATTGAATCTTGTAAACTAAAAATAAACAAACAAATTAATTAAAAAAAAAGAAGTTGTGATACCTGCGATCTATGGAATAAGCATCCATGATGCTGATCTGCAGTGAGGTCTGATCATGAAATATTCTATCCACCTCTTACAGAGAAAAGATGGATTTAGGATGCAATGATACAGATACAGTTTTGAATAGGGCCAATGAAGGTATGTCTTTTGATTGATTATATATATATATATATATATATATATATATATAAATCATAAGGAATTTATCCTCTTTTTATATAGACTGAGAGGAATGAGGAAGAAAAATAGATTTGTATTTATTTTTTGAATGTATCTTATTTTTAATATATGGACTAAAACACGCATTTCCATAATACAATATAACAACAACGACAACAACAATGATTGCACCTGATAATGTAGTGTCAGAGGGCTAGTAATCTTCTAATGATGTGGAATGTATTTTCAGATGATGTCACTGTATCGATGGTTTTAATTAATTATTTTGCTTTGTTACAGGAGATCTCACATGACCTGAGGGTATTCTTTCATTGTTTGTAATATAAAAAAAATACATAAATGATTTTAAAGCAAGTGCAGTTGGGCTGACTCATTTGAGGAGAATCTTCAGGCTATATCCTATGCCATTGAGGAAAAAGATTTACTGAAATCAATAAAATCAATTTCAATAAATTGAAATCAATAAGACACTATGGGATCATTAAATCTCTGCACCTTCAATTCAGATGTGACTATGAAGATGGAGTCTATAGCAGAAGGTTTGAAACAAAAATATGTCTATTCTTTTCTAGTGACTCATTCAGCAACTTCTCATTCCATGCCAAGGAGACTCACCAGACTTAGCTTGATGATGATGATGATGATGATGATGATGATGATGATGATGATGATGATGATGATGATGATGATGATGCATGGGAGTGCTGGCTCCTGGAAATATGAGGCAGGAACTCAGGTCACAGAGTTGAGTATCCCAGGGACAATGGGGTGAGGGAGATGAGGATGAAGACCAGAGTGGTTGTCTTGGGACCATGGAGTGGGGAGATGGTACTGAAGTACGAATTGGAATATCAAAAAGCTCTTCCCTCACAGGGTTGTTATGAGGATAAATGAAACAAATAAAGCTCTTTGTATGCCATAAATACTATAAAATACTAGTTATTATTATAGCCATGTTATTGATGAGAACCACTATATGCTTATAACCACCGAATAGACATTGGTGAAAGGAGGCAGAAGTAATTCTTAGCTCATTTGCATTCCCAGCTTTTTCTTCCTTCTCCAATTCTTTGTTCCTCCTCCCACCAGGTGAGAAGATCCTTTAACATTTTTATTTCCATAACTGCTATTCTGGGGCCCTTCTGTCCTCATTGGTGAGGGCCTCACTTACCATGCTTTCGATCTGACCAACTCTATCCATGCTTCATTTTACTCCTCATTTATTTTCTTATCATTTGCCTAGTTCATAAAGCCTCTTTTCCTTCCCTCCACCCCACTTTCTGGTTCTGGACACATAATCAAATACTGCTATTGTTATTGGAAAGGGCACACCAATCTGCATCCCTATGATTTTATATATGTACCATCCCTATAATTTTGCCAACAAAAATAAATATTCCTGTCCTTCACTACCCTTTATATCTTATCAGACTTAGGGTTAGAGTGTGAGAAGCTCGAGGGCAGGACTCTGAATTGTCATTTCTGTTCCTAGTGCCTAGGACAATGCTTAACCCAGATTAAGTGCTTAATACATACTTTCTCATTATTTATCATTTTTTTTTTCATTGAAATCAGATAGAAATAGTCCAGGCACTAGCTATCCTACTATTATCTTCTTACATTTGATATTCTGTAATCTTCAAGAGGGGGTTAGAAAAAATAACTCTTCTTTGAAATTGAGTAACTGCTATGATTAAACTAGGGTCTTGATGAGAATGTTTGAGCTACAGCTGCATTCACAAACAGAATGAGGGAGATGAAATTGCATTCATTCTGTTCATGGTTTTGTTTTCTCCCAAGGGTCTTTACATTTTAAAATCTTTTCATTTTGCATAATGTATAGGAAATGGGTATTGGTATAGTGATCTCTATTAAATTCATAGTTTTAAAATATGTATGCATGAATGTTATGTCTGAGTGATTGAAGCAAAAGTTTTGACTGCAATAAGTGTCCAGCTCTGGTACAGCTTATGTATTAAATTTTCAAGAAAAAAAATAATTTGGTCCATATTCATAGTATGAGGATTTGATGTCGGTGAGCTTATGAATGAAACTGAATTTCAGTATATATACTGAATATATACCCTTTGGACCATGTTTTTCAATGTATTTCATAGGTGCTCAATATTCACAGACTTTAGTGATAGGGTGTTCTATTTATATTACTGCACCTGTTCTTGCTTTCTTGTGCTTGTCTTTTTTTGGTGGAGTTCTTGTTGAAAAGTCAATTATTTTCCACTTTATAGTTCTAAAAGTCAATATTTTCTTTTATGGAATGCCTGTGAATTACACAGGTGTTCTTCCCATCCATCTTTGGTTTTAGGATGCCAGTAAGTCACTTAATACATTCAACTACAGTTTGCTATTTGATATCTTTATGTTTGATACATCTAATTTGGAGAGATTAAAGCATTTATTTATTTTTTTTCTCTCAATAATGTAATGATGTAAACCTTTGATTCAAGCTATAAGCATCCAGTCTTTTTGCTCTCAATAATGTAATGTTGTAAATCTTTGATTCAAGCTATAAGCATCCAGTCTTTTTGCTTGGTGTATATCTGTAATTTTTCTGTCATTGGAGAAAGATTCCTTGAGATGAAGATTCCACTTTTTGGTGGAGTCATAAAGTTTGACATCATTTATTTACATCAAATTATTAATAAGACATTTTATTTTAGCTCTATCCTTTTATTTTGAAGTCAAATTTATTTTTTCTTGGGAAAAATGATGATGGATTTAACTCTAGGCTAAACCATACTGATCATAAACCAGTGCCTCAAAACCAGAAAACCCAAGATTCAAGTCATACCTTCATAACATAGTAGTTTTGTAATCCAGAAAAAGTCACTTAACCTCTCAATATTGAGACTAGGCAACTTTCTAAGGTAAGTCTGCAGAGTAGGAAACAATCTGCACTGATAGAGAGAGTTCCATCTTAGTGTTCCCTATACCACTGTGATCCCAGGACCAGCCCCTTTCGCTTTGCTTTTACAATCATTTTGCTGATGTGAGGTTTTCAGTTCATATATGTGAACAAAATAGAAATTTCACTATATTTGGATGTATTGTATATATGTGTTATACACAAATAAGTAATTAGTACAGAGATAGAAGATTTGTGAGAATCAACAAAAGAAGGATAAAGGTTTTGAAGTTTGAGGGCAGCTCATTCAACAATTACCAAATCCCTAATAAGTTATTTTTTGCACCTTTGGAACTTTCTGACATGCCTTTTTTGTTTCTCCATGAAAGACACACACACACACACATATATGTATATGTATATAAATATATATATACACACATGTGTATGTATCTATGTGTATATATATATATACAATCATATACCTATATAAAATTGTATAGACATTTTTAATGATAGAAGCTGTGAATTATTTTTCTAAAGTTTGTCTACTTTAGTGCTCAGCACTTTCTTTATCCAAGCATTTCCAACATGTGCAGTATCAGTAGTTTAGATTTATTCTGATCTAACTGCCTTATTCCAAGACTAGAAGATGAAGAAACATAGCTTTGTCTGTTACCCTCTCTGCCAAGCTAAACATCAAACAGTTTTGAGTAGGGCTAGTCTACAAGCCTGTACCAAACTGGCTATTGTTTGTGTTCCCAGGGGCAGTTTTATTACATATAACAGAGTGATACATCAGGCAGTAGTATTCCTATAGTTCAGTTGGCCAACATTTCAGGGTCCCTGTGGGTTTCCACAGGTAGCAGACTCCGGAAGCTTAATCTCCACCCACATCACCCTCGATGCTGTTCTCTTTGCTACTGACTGTTTCTTACTGACTATGAGTTGGGCTTTGATGGTTTCACTGTTATCATTGTTGTTGAAAACAACTACTATAGTTGCATTATTATTTTTCTTTTTTTTAAATTTTAGACTCAAATATTAGACCTCTAATACAGAAGAAAGAAAAGAAAAAGAAACATCATAAATTTAAATACAAAGTAAGAAAAGAAAAAAAACATTTAATGTGCACAGCACAACATAAGAGAGGATTCAAAATTTAGTGCAATAAAGCTTCATTTCAAGAAAGCCTGTGTGGTTAGATACTACATATTATGATGAAATATGTCCATATTTACTTTGCTTCCTTGTAAGTTTTCTTTTGTTTTCTGCTGAGCACTTTTCACTTTGTTCTTTTCCCCCCTTCCCCCACCCTCAGAAAGCTACAAGTAAGTGCAGATATATTTATATATCAATATATACATAGATGTATACATATATACACACATATACGTACATATGTACATATATATAGACCTATGCTTTCCCTAACAAATTCTATTCTTGATTTTTGTTTTTTGCATCTCATTTCCTATCCCTCCTGACTCTTCTACCTTACTTCTACCTGCTACCTTGCCCTCCTATTACTTAGCCTACACCCCTCCAATGATCCCTCCCCTATCTTCCCATGCCCATAAATCTAAACACCCTTCTATACCCCTCTTTAACCTTTTTACTCACCCTCACCTCTAAAGATCCCTCCCTTATCTTTCCAAACTGTTTCCCTATCCTCTTATTTTCATTGATCTTTGCATCCTTTTATACCCCCACTTTTAGTCTATTCACTCTAAAAATCCTTCCCTTATCCTCTCCTCCCTGCCTATCCCCTTAGGGTTTTATTTCTTCTGAATTTAGAAGCCTTTGTTACACACACACACACACACACACACACACACACACACACACACAGGCATGCACACACATATTTATATATAAATTCCTTCTTTAACACATTCCCAATAAAAGTAGGGTTCCAGGATGACCAACCTTCCTAACGCCCCAGTGTTAGTTCTTCCTCTCACAGCTCCATTCTCATTTTTCAATAGAGAACAGAAAATATTCTATGACTAATTGCTAGTGTACTACGTGCTCTGCCTCCTACTACACACTACTATTCTGCTTGGAGAAAAAAATGGCAAACCACTCCAGTATTTTTGCCAAGAAAACCCTATGAAGAGTCGGACATGACAGACATGACTGCACAACAATAACAGCATCAGCAACAATTTATTCTACTTTGCACTACTGGAGGAGTTAGGTAGTATAGTAAATAGAATTCCAGGCTTGAAGTAAAGAAGATCTTAGTTCAAATCTAGTCTCACACACTAGCTATGTGAGCCTAGGCAAATCACTTAACCTGTACTTGCCTTAGTTTCATCATCTCTTCAATGGGGATAATAATAGCACTTACTTCCCAAGTTTGTTATAAGGAAGAAGTGAGATAATTCTAAAGCATTTATCATATAGTAAGTGCTTTATAAATTTTATTATTATTTAATTATTATTATTCATTTATATTTACTTTCTACATACAAGTGTGCAGGTTTTTGTAGTTAAATAAGAGTACTTGTATTTAAATTCATTCTCACTGATAGCAATTTTGGTACCACTCCAAAAGCGTAAAGGACAATAGAAATTATATATGCACTTTATCCTGGTTCCACATGCTCTTCTGTAATGTCTTTGCATTTTTAAAGCCTTTTGTTTCTTGTAGCTTGAAGAATATAAACATTTGCAATGGCAAATTCTTGTCTGTGTCATTATTAAGTTCTTGTGGGCCGATGTTGTATCCAGGAAATAGAGGGCAACAGTTTGGTTTATGAAAACAGTTGATTTCATTACTGTTCATTGAAATATATAGGACATTTTGAGGTCTGTATTTGTCAGACTCAAATTCAACATCAACAACTTTTTTCAAATATAATAGGCTTCTGATGTATAATTCTAGTCACTGGGTCATGTTGTTCTAGATGCTCAATGGATGTGAAAGTTTTGCAGCCTGCAGTAATGTGCTACCCTATTTATATGATTTCCTTGAATAATTGACATTGATTACTAAGTCATATCTCCTTGAAGATGATCTTTCTATAATTCCTGGTGAAAAGGAACTACTCCTGAGTTGTCATTGTAAAAATTTTGATTTTCCTGAACAAATATACGGGGCTGAGTCATTTTCTTCAATGTCTTCTTTGTGTATCAATGACCAAGTCCATGTGAATGTTACCCTTGATGTGCATTTTGATTCCATTCTTGGATTTTAGCCATTTCATAGTATTCATACAGAGGTAAAACACTTTTGGTGACTTTCAACAAATCCAATGGTGTGTACCTGTTATCTGCCTTGGTTATGCTCAATGAAGTCATATATGTTTGCTCCGAAGGTATTTTTGTAGGTTTGTGACCTTTATGTTAGTGCACTAAAATTCACTCTATTAATCCTCTTCCTCCTTCTCGTGAGGAAGTGTCATTTTTATGTAGCTCTCAATCCCTTCATATATTATTTATTTTCACTCATTGCAAACACCACACAGCATGATGACCAATGCCCTATGAAATGGTATTTCTTTTTGCCTTTAGGAAAATATTGAAACCACCTCCTCCAACCCCTTTATCTATTTCTTCAAGGAGACTCTAGGAAATGTCTTTTATTTTGCTGCAATTTCTTTATGCCTTTGGTTTCGGTCATAGTGAGAATGAACCCAGCACTCATTATAATTTGATTCAGAAGTTTAACTCATGCAAATCAATTTCCATAATAGGAATACTCAAAAAATGTAAAACCTCTTTAGTCACAAATGCTTGTCCTTCTTGATAAGCAGAGGGGGCAATGAAGCCATAAGCAAAAGAAGTTTTGATGTAAATTCACAGAAGGTTTTGATTCCTTACAAAATATGAGCCCAGGGAATAATGGACCATTTTAAAATAAATTTGGCAAGGCAGGTGTCTGTTATTTGGGTAATGACTGAACAAACTGGGGTGTATGAATATAATGGAACATTATTGCTTATCAAGAAATAATAAATAGTTGGATTTCATAGACATACAATGAATCAACAAGATTATCATTAAGGATCAACTATGTTCCAGGAACTGGGCTACATGTTGTCGATGGAAAGAGAAAAGTTGTGAAATTTTGTACAAACTGATGTAGACTGAATATGGGGAACTAATATGACAAGATTCTTTAGAATGATAATAATAATAACAATAATAATAATAATAATAATATAAATGAAAAGAAAACCAGAAGAGCAAGCTGAAAGCAATAACAATCCTAGAGAACACACCATCAGCTATTCTGCTCCCTTCTAGGCAGGGAGTGGGGAAGCCTAATGTATTTAAAAAAAATAAAACTCCATTGATTCACAGTATCAATGATAGTTCTAGTTGATTTTACTTAGCTGTTTTTCTTTGTTTGGAATATTTTGGGTGTGGCAGGAGTTTCTGGAAATCATGGTGATGAAGAAACAAAAGACATCAATGATAGTTATAGATAAATAAGTTGAGAGAGACAAAGAAAGATAGATATAAACACAATGAGACCATGACAGAGAAAGAAAAAAAAGTACTTAAGAAAAAAAGAAACCTTAGTAATAAAGCCAGTGAAAACCAGTAAATCACCCTAAGGGCATTTAATGATGATATGTTTATGGTACCTGTAAAGCATTGTTCTCTTTGCTAGTCATGGAATATGGTCTTTAGTAACAGGGAGAGCACCATCTAACTGTGGAACTTTGGACAAGTCACTTCCCTCTTCTTCTGTTTTGATTTCCTCCTCTGCCAAATGAGGAGCTTAGACTATTTATTTCCCAGAGTTCGTTTTAGCTCTGACATTTGAGCTTTAGGCTGCGTTTGGAGTGCCCACAGCTCAGAAATAGCTACAATAACTGCCCCTGACTTGAACACTCCAACTATGACTCTATCAGCTTCAAACCAAAAATCCATGATACATAATTTAGGAAAAATCTTTATCCTTGACTTCAGTTTTAGTCTCTTTCAAGTACTGATTGATGTGTGACACAGGAAGAAGCCATTCTTACCTGCCTGGATTTCTGCTGCAAAAATTAATAATAACAACAACTATGGAGAGGATCTGATTCAGGATCTAATCCAGGATCTAATTCTAGCATTCACTAGCTGTGTGACCCTGGGTCAATCTCTTAACCTTCCTGAGATACAACTTCCCAGTACTTATCTAATAAGTTGCTGACACTTGATATCTGTGTTTCTGGGAAATTCCATGTATAATTTCTCACAATACATAAACAGCAAACTGAGTTCCATGCTTGGTTCACCTTGTTACTTTTAACAAACCCTTAGTTTATTCTTCTGTGAGGACTTGGAAAGCTTATTACCACTATGCAAAAATATTCAAATGTTCAAATCAGATGGTAAAGCCAGTTTAAAGGCATTTTACTTACTCAGATCAAGTCCAGTTTGAGATCACCAAAAACATGACCAACTCACTCCTTCCCCCCTCTCTATTGCCTCACATATCAACGGAATCCTTTTACTCCTATTTGGGAAGTTGTTTCCAAATCTTTGGTTCACTATAATCTGACCGGTCCCTACTTTTATTTTATTTCATTTCATTATATTTCATTTCATTATTTCATTTCATTTTATTTTATTTTATTTTATTTTATTTTATTTTATTTTATCTTATTTTATTTTGCCTTTTGGAAGGAGAAATACAGGGCAATTAGGGTTAAGTGATTTGCCCAAGGTCACATGGCTAGTAATATTAAGTGTCTGAAACTGGATTTGGACTTAGGCCCTCCTGACTCCAGGGCAGGTGCTCTACTCACTGGGAAACCCAGCCACCCCCTTTTGGTCCCCACTTTTTGGCGTGTGCCACGTGGCAGATGTTCTCATGTTATTGTTGAAAACTCTCACTGTACGAAAAGATCTTAAAATTTCTCACTAACAAGCTGAGGTTTTTAAGGTTGAAAAAAGTCTTTTAAAATGTGCCACATCTGACCCCACGGATTAACATGGACTTGACATGGTGGGGAGGGGAGCTCTAATCGACTCTAAGTTAATCTGGGATTGAAAGATTTGGTCTGATCACTTGGCCCCAGTTTGACTGGAGGGGTGAAGAGAAGGTACGCCCCACCTCCTGTGCGAGGCACTAGTGAATAACGACAAAGAGGAAAATAGTCTCTGCTTTTACAAGGCTTACTTCCTTCTTAGGAAATGGTATGTGTGCACAAATCAGGCTCGGTGTATATACAGGGTTAATTTTAAAACAAGGAAAACAATCATAACAGCTATCACTTCGACAGCTCTCTGTGCCAAGCTCCAACTAGCCTCACAACAGCTGTACGATGTACATACGATTGTTAGTGCCATCTTGCTCTTATGGAAACTGAAGCAAACAGAGGTTAAGTGACTTGCCTGAGGTCACACACCTAGAAAATGTTTGGGGGGGGGGGGTGGAGCCAAGATGGCGGAGTAGAAACAGCACTTCCAAGGTGCTCTGACACACACAACTTCCAAACCATGTAAAAGGGGACTCTGAACAACTTCTGGAGCCACAGCACCCACAGAACTACACAGAGAAGCTAACCTCCCACTGAGGACAGCCCAGCAGCCCTGCAGGGTGCGGCCAGCGCAGCTCTCTCAGGCATCACTTCTCCCTGAGAACCAACAGTCCAGTGCTCTGGGAGCTGAGCCCAGGCCCGAGTGAGCCGCGATTGTAGCCCCAGGGCGGCCAGGCCTTCAGCCAGCTAGAGGGACCCCAGAACACCAGCAACCATGTCGATTCCAGAATTATCAGCATAGACATGGCTAGGACAAAGTGAGAGGTTAGTGCCCTACGGACTTTGGGACCAGTATTTGGGGAACGCTCGGGTGCTTCCCCTGGGGGAGAAAAGCTGCTGAAGAAACAACAGCACAGAAGCCATTTTGCAGGGTCAGCAATGGCTCTAGCTCCTGGTCTGTGAACTCTAGGGAGATCCAGCAATCAGTCTGGGGGTTAATCTCTCTTGCTTTAAACTGCCTGGATCTGGATTGTGGTCTGGGGGGGAAGTTTGGGGTGGGTATCCAACTTGCCAGAGTGGGTGGAGGCTTTACAGAGGCCACCCAACTCGAAGAAGTTGTGAAGATCCCACGTTTGGGCGGAAGCTCCCCTGTCTGGTGGGAGAGTCCTACTGTGGCAACAAGCCCAAAAAATCAAGTAATTAAGTGGCAACATGCCTAGGCAAAAGAAACAAAATAAACAGAAAAGTTCAATATTGGACTCCTATTTTAGGAGCAAAGAGACTCAAAGCATGGAGGAGGACTGTGAGGTCAGAACTCCTGCACCAAAAGCCCCAAATGAAAATACAGGCTGGCTAGAGGCCATAGAGGACCTTAAGAATTAGATAAGAGAAGTGGGGGAAAATTTGGGAAGAGAAACGAAAAAGATGCAAGAAAAGTATGAAATGACAGTCAACAGCCTGACTGAGGAAAATAACACCTTAAAAAATAGACTAACTCAAATGGCAAAAGAGGCTCAGAAAGGCAATGAGGAGAAGAATGCCTTAAAAGGCCGAATTTGCCAGATGGAAAAAGAATCTCAAAAGCTCACTGAGCTGAGGAGATTCATTCCTTCAGAGTTAGACTGGAGAAAATGGAAGCTAGTGACTTTATGAGAAATCAAGATACTATTAAACAGATCCAAACAAATGAAAGAATAGAAAGCAATGTGAAATATCTCATGGGAAAAACCATTGACCTAGAAAATAGATCCAAGAGAGATAATTTAAAAATTATTGGACTACCTGAAAGCCATGATCAAAGAAAGAACCTAGAAATCATCCTTAAAGAAATTCTCAAGGAAAATTGCCCTGATGTTTTAGACCCAGTGGGGGAAATAGAGGTTGAAAGAATCCACAGATTGCCTCCTGAAAATGATCCCAAAAAGAAAACTCCTAGGAATATTATAGCCAGGCTCCAGAACTCCCAGATCAAGGAGAAAATACTCCAAGCAGCCAGGAAGAAACAATTTCAATATTGTGGAAACACAATCAGAATAGCCCAGGATCTGGCAGCTTCTACATTGAGGGATTGAAGAGCATGGAATATGATATTCCAGAGGGCAAAAGAGCTGGGATTGAAGCCAAGGGTCACCTACCCAGCAAAACTGAGTATCTTGTTTCAGGGGAAAATATGGTCATTCAGTGGAATAGAGGACTTTCAAGCATTCTTGATGAAAAAACCAGAGTTGAATAGAAAATTTGACATTCAGACACAAGAAGCAAGAGATGCTTGAGAAGGTAATCAAGGAAAAGAAATCAAAAGGAACTTATCAAAGTTGGACTATTTACATTCCTACATGGAAAAACAATAACTGTGTTTGATGAAACCTCTCTCATTATGAAAATAATTGAAGAAGGGTACATGGCATATATTCACAGGTATACATGGATAGAGGGCACAGGTTGAATTTGATGGGAAGGGATGATTCTTAAGGGGTGAAGTCAAGAGGTGAGAGAGGAAAGTGGCAAGAGGTGATGGGGAGAGACAGGGTAGGGTAAACTATCTCATGTAGAAGAGGCAAAGAGAAGTAGTTGCAGGGGAGGGGGAGAACAGGAAGGCCAAAAGGCAAAAACCATATTCTCATTGAATTTGGCTCAGGGAGAGAATCACATACATACTAAGTGGGATATCTCACCCTGCAGGAGAATAGGGTAAAGGGGAATGAGAGGGGGATGATGGAGGGGAGGGCATTCTAGGGGAAGGGGAGGTTGGAAGTACCCACTATCAAAGAGGGACAGGATCAAAGTAGGGAATGGATCAGGTGGGGGGTGGGATGGGTGAGAGGGAAATATAAGCAGTCTTTAACAATATATCTACTATGGTGATGTTTTGCATAGCTATACATGTATAATACTGAATTGCTTATCTTCTCAGAGGGAGTGGGTGACAAGGGAGGAAGGGAATGGATCTGAAAATTGAAGTTTTAAAATTAAATGTTTCATAAGATGTCCAGGCATTGGGGCTCAGAGATTCACCTTGCCCTAATGGCAAAGTCAAAGGGGGTATGGGCGAAGATATGGGAGAGAGCAGATTGGATGAGGGGATATCTAGTTGGACTGCTATTCTGGGATGTTGGGCAGGGGACAAATGGGGGAAAATTGTAACTCAAAATATGGTGGAAATCAATGATGTAAACCAAAAGTTAATAAAGCATTTCTTTAATAAAAAAAGAAAATGTTTGGCACTGGATTTGAATTCAAGTTTTCCTGACTCCAGGCCCAGCACCCTACCTATTGCTGCATCTGGTTGTCTAAAAGAGGAAAGTGCTCCCATGATCACACAGGGGATCATTTCAGGCTTTGTGTGGGGATGGTATCTGAGTTGGGCTTAGATGAAATCCCAGGCATTTCTGAGATAAAATCTAAGGACTGCAGCAAAGGTTGTGTATAGGCAATGGTGTCTAACCTGGGCTTGGATAGAATCTATAGTCTCTGAGATAGGATTTAAGGAATGTATTGATTCACTGTTTACATTTATTCACTTCTTCAATAAGTATTTGTTCATAGATGGGTCTCTGTAGCATACTGAACTGGAACCAATACAGGACTCTTGGCAGGGTAAAGAAGTTATGTGAGGCTAGTCAATGGCAGTAAACCACATTCAGAAGTTTTAACATTACAAAAGGATTTGTTCCCCACATGCTCCTTGAATCTTCTGAGAAAACCTCTATGTCAGGTAACAAAAGCATTATTATTTTTATTCGACAGAAGAGGAAACTGTGATGCCATGATTTTTACATCACAGAGCTAGTAAGAGGCAGAAAAGGGTTCTGGAATGGTGTCAGATTTGGTGGAACTTAAGCTGAGTGACCATGGCATCCTCTTCGATAAGGTCATAAAAATAGGTTGGGTCCAGATTGGAGAAGGCTTTGATTGCCAGGGAAACAATGGATTCAGCAGATAAGAAAGAGCAAGTCAAGGCTGATGATGTGAGAAGCGATAGAAGAGTAGCTTTTAGGAAGGGTACATCATCAGTGGTGGGAAGGAGAACTTGGAGAGTGACTGGGTGGGTCTCATTGGGAGGCTGTTCAAATAATTTAAGGGAAGAGGAGATCTAAGTCTGAATCACCACCACCATCTTTTTCTTCATCGTTGGCATCAGTAGCAGTAGCAACAGTAGTGGTAGTGGTGGTGGTAGTATTATTTTAATTTTATCAATTACTTTCTAAATATACTACAGTCAGTTAGAATTTTTCCAACATATTTTTATTTACTCTGTTAAATATTTCCCGATTGAATTTTTAAAAAAATATATTGACATTCACTTTCTAAAATTTTGACTCCCAAATCCTTTTTCTCTCTTCTTCCTCTCCCTCCTGGAGAAGGCAAGCAATTTGGCATTGATTATAAATGTGAAGTCATGGAAAACATATATTCATAATAGTCATATTGCAAAATAAAACAGACCAAAAACCAAACCATGGGAAACAAGAAAAATAAAATAAAAAAGGTATGTCTTTATATGAATTCAGATTTCATAAATTCTCTATCTAGAGATGAATAACATTTTGCTTAAGTCATCCACAGTTGATCATTGTACGATATTGTTGTTACTGTGTACAATGTTTTCCTGGTTCTGCTCATTTCACTTTGCATCATGGCGTTCATATGAGTCTTTCTACGTTTTTCTGAGAACATCCTACTAATCATTTTTTATAGTAAAACAATTCCATTGCAATCATATATCACAATTTCTTCAGCCATTCCCCAAATGATGGGCATCCTCTCAATTTCTAGTTCTTTGCCACCACAAAAAGTGCTGCTATAAATCTTTTTGTGATATAGTTTTTTTCCCCCTTTGATTTCTTTGGGATACAGATGTCATATTGGTATTACTAGGTCAAAGGGTAAGTACAGTTTTATGGCCCTTTGGGAAAAATTACAAATTGTTTTCCAAAATGTTTGATTCACTTCCCAACTCCATCAACATTATACCAGTGTCTCAATTTTACCATATTTCTTCCAACATTTGTCACTTTCCTTTTCTGTCATAATAGCAAATCTGATAGGTGTGGGGTGATACCTCAGAATTGTTTTAATTTGCAATTCTCTAATCAATAGTGATTTAGAGATTTTTTTCACATGCCTAAACATAGCTTTTATTAATTTTTTTTTCCTGAAAACTGCCTGTTCATATTCTTTGACCATTTATCAATTGGGGAATGGCCTTTATTTTTTTTCTTTATTATAGTTTCACTCAGTTCTCTATATATTTGAGAAATAAGACATTTGTTAGAGAGAAATAGTGTAAATTTTTTCACAGTTATGTTTGCTGTGTTTCCGTCCATTCCATTTCCCCTTTTATCTTACTTTCTTTCCTTTTATTTTGTCCATCTTTTGCTTAGATATGCCCATCAATAGAGGAATGGCTAAACAAGTTGTGACAGAATATTATTGTGCCGTAAGAAATGACAAGTAGGAAGATTTTAGAAAAACCTGGAAAGACTTACATGAACTGAATCAAAGTGAAGTGAACTGAACCAGGAGAACATTATATGCAGGAACAGCAATATTTTATGATGAATTGTTAATGACTTAGCTCTTCTCATCAATACAATGTTCCAAGACAATCCCAAACAACCAATGATGAAGCATGCTATCTGCCTTCAGAGAAAGAACTGATGTTTTAATACAGACTGAAGCATATTATTTTTCACTTTCTTTTTTCTTTATTCAAATATTCTTGTAGATAATGGCTAATATGGAAATGTTTTACATGATTGCTCATGTATAATCTATATCTGATTGTTGCCATCTCAGGGAGGGGAAGATGGGAAGAAAGGAGGGAGGGGATAGAATTTAGAACTCAAAGCTTTAAAAAGAACCCAAGTGTTAAAAAATGTTTTTAACATGTAATTTAAGCTAATTCTGATTAGAGTAATGATCACATACTTCCTCATCTTCCTCATTCATTGTCAAACTCTTTAATGCCTCTTTTGTGTAAGATAATTTATCCCATTTTACCTCTTCCTTCCCCCTCCTCCCAATACATTCCTCTTTCTTACCCCTTAATTTTATTTTTAGATAATTATCCCATCATATTCAACTCCCACCTGTGACTTCTGTCATTATATACTCCTTCTAACTGCCTTAATAATAAGAAAGTTCTTATAAGTTATTAGTATCATCTTCCCATGAGGGATGTAAAGCCAATCATTGAATCCCTCATGACTTCTTATCCCTGCTTACCTTTTTATTCTTCCCTTGAATCTAGTATTTAAAAGTCAAATAATCTATTCAAGCTCTGGTATTCTTTTAAGCAATTGGGGTTAAGTAACTGGCTCAAGGTTACATGGCCAGTCATTATTTATGTGTGGGTGCTCATTTTTTGAGACCAGATCCAATCCCAGGTTGTCCCAATTCCGGGGCCAGAACTCTTACTCACTATGTCATCTAGCCTCCCCCAAGCTCTGGTATTTTTTATCAGGAATGCTTGAAAGTCCTCTGTTTCATTAAATATGCATTTTTCTCTGGAAAGATTATACTCAATTTTGCCAGATAGGTGATTCTTGCTTATAATTCTAGTCCCTTTGCCTTCTAGAATGTCATATTCCAAGTTCTTCAATACTTGAAATTGAAGCTTCTAGATCTCATGCTATCTTAATTGTGGTTCCCTTTGTTTCTTTCTGACTACTTGCAATATTTTCTCCTTAATCTTGGAGCTCTGGAATTTGGTTATAATAATCCTGAGAGTTTTAAATATGAGATCTCCTACAGGAGGCTATTGGTGGATTCTTTGAATTTCTATTTTACCTTCAGATTCTAGTTTTCCTTGATAATATCTTGAAAGATAATGTCTAAGATAATTTTTATCATAGCTATGAGGCAATTTGATAATTCTTAAGTTATCTCTCCTGGATCTGTTTTCCAGGTCATTTGTTTTTCCAATGCAATATTCCACATTTTCTTCTATTTTTCCCCATTATTTTGCCTTTATTTTATTGTTTCTTGATTTCTCATGGAATCACTAGCTTCCACTTTCCCAATTCTAATTTTAACGGAATTATTTTCTTCAGTGATTTTTTTATACATCTCCATCCCCCCCCCCATGTGACCAATTATTTTTTTTAATGAGTTCTTCTCTTCAGTAAATTTTTGTATATACTTTCCATTTGGCCAACTCTGATTTTTTTTTTTTTGGAGGGCAATTGGGGTTAAGTAACTTGCCCAAGGTCACACAGCTAGGTTTTTGTTTGTGTGTGTGTTAAGTGTCTGAGGCCAGATCCGACCTCAGGTCCTTCTGACTCCAGGGCCGATGCTCTACTCACTGAGCCACCTAGCCGCCCCAACCAACTCTGCTTTTTAAGGCATTTTTCTCTACAGTAGATTTTTCTACCTTCTTTTGATCATTTGATATATTTTGTTTTTTAAGGTGTTATTTTGCTCTGTATTTTTTTGTGTCTCCTTTACCAAGATGTTGGTTCTTTTATCATGGTTTTCTTACATCACCTTCATTTCCTTTCCAATTTTTTTCTCTACTTCTCTTATTTGTGTTTTGAAAGATTTTTGAGCTGCTCCAAAAATTCTCTTTTGGGCCTGAGAGCAATATACATTTTTCTCTGAGGCTTTGTATAAAACAATTTTTTCCAGATAAAGTAATCATTTTATTAATAAGGTCAGTGGGTCATTAATAAAAGGATGGATCATTTAACTGCTTCTCTTAGACCAAAGATCATCATTGTGGTAGACACACTATTAATATACCTTTTGAAAGAGTAGCCAGTCAATGAGGAGCTCAGAGTGACACTTACACAGAGAAATTCTCTCTACTCAGAGAAACCACAGCCTTGGGCTATTTAGACAAGAGTTTCTGTCTTCCACCCAAACATGAATAGAATATAATGGGTTTCTCCTCCTTAGATTAAATTCCCCTAAAATTGAGTGGGGTCTAGCCAAGAGAAGAAAATAATTAATGGAATCTAATTATTAGTAACGTACTTCAAGAAGTTGAAATTTTTTTTTTGGGGGGGGGTTCCTTAAGGTACTCCTTTTATTTTTTTTTATTTTTTATCTTTTAAACAAATGCTTTATTAACTTCTGCTTTACATCATTCATTTCCACCAGATTTTGAGTTACAATCATTTTCCCGCTATTATTCCCCTACCCAACCTCCCAGAATAGTAGTCCCACAAGATATTGCTTCCTCCAATCTGCTCTCTTCCATACCTTCTCCCATACCCCCTTCGACTTTTCCATTAGAGGAAGGTGAGTCTTTGTGTACCAATGCCTGCACATCTTATCTCCCTATTACAAGCAAAAGAGTATTAATAATAGTATTTATATATATTTGAAACATTTAATGTTACGACCTCGAATTTCAGATCCATTTCCTTCCTCCCTTGTCACCCATTCCCTCTTGGGAGATAAGTAATTCAGTATATGTTGTACATGTCTAGCTATGCAAAACATTATCATAGTAGATATATTGTACAAGGCTGCTTATAATTCCCTCCCACTCATCCCACCCCCCACCTGGTCCATTCCCTACATGATCCTGTCCCTCTTCTATAGTGGGTATTTCCAACCTCCCCTCCCCCCAAGGATGCCCTCCCATCCATCATCCCTCCTCTCATCCCCCTTCCCCCTATCTTGCTGCAGGTTGAGATATCCCATTTACTATGTATGTCATTTTCTCCCTGAACCAAATTCAGTTTGAATGTGGTTTTGCCCTTTTAGCCTTCCTTATTCTCCCCCTCTTTTGCAACCACTTCCCCTTGCTTCTTCTGCATGGGATAGTTTACACTACCCTGTCTCTCCCCATCTCCTCTTGCCACTTTCCTCTCTCACCTCATAATTTCATCCCTTGAGTATTCTCCCTTCCCAACAAATTCAACTTATGCCCTCTATCCATATAGAACTGTAACCATATACACACACATTCACATATGTATTCATATGACCACACACCCTTCTTCCATTATTTTCATAGTGAGAAAAATATCATCAGTCACAGTTATTGCTTTTCCATATAGGAATGTAAATAGTTCAACTTTGATAAGTTCCTTTTGATTTCTTTTCCCTGATTACCTTCTCAGGCATCTCTTCCTTCTTGTGTCTGGATGTCAAATTTTCTATTCAATTCTGGTTTGTTCCTCAAGAATACTTGAAAGTCCTCTATTCCACTGAATGACCATATTTTCCCCTGAAACAAAATACTCAGTTTTGCTGGGTAAGTGACCCTTAGGTTCATTCCCAGCTCTTTTACCCTCTGGAATATCATATTCCATGCCCTTCAGTCCCTCAGTGTAGAAGCTGCCAGGTCCTGGGCTATTCTGATTGTGTTTCCACAATATTGAAATTGTTTCTTCCTGGCTGCTTGGAGTATTTTCTCCTTGATCTGGGGATTCTGGAACCTGGCTATAATATTCCTGGGAGTTTTCTTTTTTGGGATCTTTTTCAGGAGGTGATCGGTGGATTCTTTCAACCTCTATTTTGCCCTCTGGATCTAAAACATCAGGGCAGTTTTCCTTGAGAATTTCTTGAAGGGTGATTTCTAGGTTCTTTCTTTGATCATGGCTTTCAGGTAGTCCAATAATTTTTAAATTGTCTCTCCTGGATCTATTTTCCAGGTCAGTGGTTTTTCCCATGAGATATTTCACATTGCCTTCTAATCTTTCGTTTGTTTGGATCTGCTTAAGAGCATCTTGATTTCTCATAAAGTCATTAGCTTCCATTTGCTCCAGTCTAACTCTGAAGGAATGAATCTCCTCAGTGAACTTTTGAGATTCTTTTTCCATCTGGCAAATTCGACTTTTTAAGGCATTCTTCTCCTCATTGCCCTTTTGGGCCTCCTTTGCCATTTGAGTTAGTCTATTTTTTAAGGTGTTGTTTTCCTCAGTCAGGCTGTTGACCCTCATTTCATACTTTTCCTGCATCCTTCTCATTTCTCTTTCCAATTTTTCCTCCACTTCTCTTATTTGATTTTTAAAGTCCTTCTTAAGGTCCTCTATGGCCTGCAACCCGCTCATGTTTTCCCCTGGGGCTTTTGGAGCAGGACTTCTGACCTCACAGTCCTTTTCCTGCTCTATGCCCCCAAAATAGGAGTCTGGGGTTGCATTTTTCTGTTTCCTTTGCCTTGGCATGTTGCCACTTAATTACTTGACTTTTGGGCTTGCTGCCACACTATGGCTTTAAGTCCAGATAGAGGAATTTTCGTCCGGAACATGTGGGGGGCAACTTCCATTTCTGGCAAGATGTAAACCCACCCATGACTTCCACCCTAGATCACAATCCAGATCCAGGGAGGTTAAAGCAAGAGTGATTACCCCCCAAGACTGATCACTGGATCTCCCTATGGTTCCGCAGGCCAGGAGCTGGAGCTGCCTCTGAAAACTACAAAATGGAGTGTCTCCTCAGAGGCTTCTAGCCCCCAGGGGAGGGAGCCGACGCATTCCCCAAATACTGGTCCCAAAGTCCATAGGACACTAACCTCTTACTTTGTCCTAGGCATGTCTATGTTGATAATTCTGGAGTCGCCACAGCTCCTGGTGTTCCGGGGTTCCTCCAGCCGGCTGCTGGCCCTGCTGCCCTGGGGCTAAAACCTCGGCTCACGAGGACCTGGGCTTGGCTCGGCGCTGCCAGGTCCCAGACCACTGAGCTGGTCCTTCCTGCAGGGCTGCTGGGCTGTCCTCAGCGGGAGGTTAGCTTCTCTGTGTTGTTCTGTGGGTGCTGGGGCTCCAGAAGTTGTTCAGAGTCCCCTTTTACATAGTTTGGGGGGAATCTGGGGGCAGAGTGTCTTGGAAGAGCTGTTTCTACTCCGCCATCTTGGCTCCGCCCTATAAAACAATTTTTTACTTCTACAGTCTTCTACTGACAAATTGCCTGACCCCTTTACCTTCTGTGAGCTAAGAGCTCTAGAAGCAGGTGCTGCAGGCACTGATTCACTCACCCTCAAGGTCTGCTGCTGGTTTCTTGATATGTTCTTGATATGTCTTTCATTCTCATCCTGGTGCAACAGACCTTTCTTACTGACCTTCTAGGTTGCCTTGAGCTCAAAATTTGTTTCACCCCATTCTTTTGTGGGTTCTACTGCTCCAGAATTTGTTTTGAAGCATTGTTTAAAGTTCTTTGGAGGGGAATGTGGGAGACCTCAGACAAATCTTAGCCTTTTCTCCACCATCTTGGCTCTGCCCTTCTCTCTTCCTTTAAGATACAGTTCATAAAGCAGCTTGAAAGTAGCTTGGAATCTTTCTAGATCTTCTCAATCTGTCCCTCCTTCCAAAATGCTGGGTTTATATAGCTCTATATCTATTTATATCTGGAGCTATATCTATCTATATTTGCATGGAGTTATATGCACACATGCACAGACACATATATGTATGTAAATGTGTATATGTATATAAATGTGTGTATACACATATTTTAATTGTTCAGTCATTTTCAGTTGTATCTGATGCTTTTTGACTCCATTTGGAGTTTTCTTAGCAGTGACACTGGAGTGGTTTGCCATTTTCTTCTCAAGCTAATTTTGCACATGGGAAACTGAAGCAAAGAAGGTTAAATGACTTGCCCAAGGTCACACAACTAGCCTGTGTCTAAGGCCAGATGCGAGCATAGGAAGATGAGTCTTCCTGACTCTAGGCCCAGCACTATATACTGTGCAACCTGTTGGTCCCATATCTACATATAGATATAAAATATGGATAATTATTCCCCTTATATTCATATGGTATGTATTTAATGTGAACTTATTTCCTCCATTAGAATTTTAGCTCCTTGAGAGTGCCTTCAGAATCAGTAAAGGCTTCCTGAAGGAGGTGATATGGGAGCTGAATCTTAATGGGATCTGAGGGTTCTAAGTGGCTGCTCTGGTGAAACAAATATATTTCTGACCCAGAGCATAGCCTCTACAAAGGCCTGGGGATGGGACATGGAATGCTGAGTTTGAGGAACATCAAATGGGCCAGTTGAACTTACAGAAAGAACCACTAGTCATCTCCATAATCCTGACAAGATCGAAGGCAAGATTTCATGGGCTCAGCCACAGCATGAAAACTCAGCACTCCAACCAACCAACTTCCATGAAGACAGAATGATTGGCACCTGAAGGGCCTCTAAGCCTCTGGAAGAGGAGCTTTAAAAAGAGAAGCTTTGCCTTTGGTCTCATGAAGCATTTGTGACTAACAGTCATTGAAGAGTGCAAGCAGACTTGATTTTGAGAGCTAAGGCCCAGGAATTTTGGAGCTCAGTCTTCTCTGATGATCAATGACACACCCAGGCTGGTGCCAGCTTTGGTAGCTCTTTAAGTGGAACAAATGTTTGGATTTGCTACTGAGCATACCATAGAATTTGTATAACCTCAGCTCCACTAACACAAACAAGAGGTTCCAGATTCCTCCAGCAAATGGATTGTAGTTTTATGTGACATTATTATCCCAGGAAAGGGATGAATAATATCATTACATGATAGATGGATGGGGGCGGGGACTGGGGGAGGCTGGATAATTTTTTACAGATAATCCCTGTTTCCATCCCTGGAAGACATTAATATAGGCAGGAAAAATGTGGATTCTTTGCCCTTGCCATGTGTGACAATTGTGCACTTTCTGCTTATTATGTAATTTCACACACTAGTGAAACCAAACGTATACAAAGATAGGTATTCAAGAGAGAATTTCAGGGTGAAGGCAAGAATCCAGTTTCCCTCAGGAGCTGGCCATGTCGAAAGTTATACATAAATGCTTCAAATGCATTTGTGAAGTGATTGAGTGTATATTCATTAAATATATATGTTGATTGTTTTGTAAAACAAAAGTCAGAAAAACAGTTAGGGGCATAAGGGACAGGTACAAATGAATAATGGTGCATCATGGAGACAACATGGAGAAGCAGGAAGGACATGGGATTTGGAGTCAATGTTTCACAGCATCTCCAAGTTGGAAGGGACCTCACTGGGAAGTAGTTTAACCTATATGGGAACAAAGGCCTTTCTACAGTGTTCCAAAAATTATCCATACAGCCTTTTATTAAGGTCCAACTTGGGGAAATCTTTACCCTGCCCAAGGCAAGTCTCCAGTTTAGATTGGCTCTGATTGGGATGAAGCCTTTCATTGTATGAAGTCCTGTGACTCCCAGATCTGTCCTCAGGTCCAAGCAGAGCAAATCTTTTGTGTGGCAGTCCTTCAATGCTCCGTTATATCTATCATGTTCCCCCCCACCCCCGATCCCCACCAACTATCATCTACAAAATGAACACTTCCAGTTTCCATGACACAAACTTGAGCCCCCTCTCCATGCATCTTTCTCTTCTCTGGACACTTTACATTTCTCAATGGCTTTTCTAGGTGTCGGCCCCAGTCACTATCACAAAATTCATGAGGTACACTCCCAGGGTAGAGTGTGTGGGGCTATTTCCTTCATCTCCTAAACTCCAGACTTCTCTTCCTGTAGACTCAAGTTCCAGATGGTCCTGTGAAAAAGTATCTATAAAATGGGCAAATTGAACAAGATGTACTCTAATGAACATCATATCCAACCCTTCATGACCCTATTGGGGTTTCTTGATAGATCTACTAGAGCAGTTTGCCCTTTCCTTCTCTAGCTGATTTTACAGGTGAAGAACCTGAGACCAAAAGGGTTAAGTGACTTATTTGCCAAGGGCTCACATCTGGCAAGTGTCTGAGGAAGATCTGAACTAAGGTCTTCTGGACTCCAGGCCCAGTGCCCCATCGCTATGCCACCTAGCTGCCCCCAGCTATAAGCCTCTAGATGTAGGACTCAGGTATAAAAGATGACTTATGTGACCTTAGTCAAAGCACCTTAATTATCTGGGCCTCAGTTTCCTCATCTGCCAAATGAGAGGTTGGCTAATGTGATTCAAGGCTCCTCTCCATCTCTATGTCCGTGATCCTAAGACAAATTCTAGGCCCTTTGGCTATTCACCCATTTGAAGATCTCACAGCATGAAGGCAGGGATTAGAAGCCAGTTTTTAATGGCAATACAGTCACTTTCTCTCTTCTCATTATCTGGTCTGATCTTCCTTCTTCCTTTGATGAGACTTCAGGAAATCGGGCAATGCACACAGTCTTACCATGATACTGTATTCTTCTTTTTTTAATTTTTTTAATTTTTTAAATTTATTTGTTTATTTTTAGTTTACAAGATTCAATTCCATAGTTCCTTGAGTTTCAAATTTCCTTTACTTCCCTCCCCCTACCCCCACAACAGCATATAGTCCAGTATAGGATCTGCAAATACTTTCACAATAGACATTCATCAAGTTACAAAGGTGTATTGTACTAGATGGGATGAAAAATGGTAAGGAAGAAATAAAACCAAACAATGAAAAGAAAAAAGACCCATTAGTTTGCTTCCATCAGGATTCAAACTCAGTTCTTTCTAGTTATTTCTCTGGATGTTGCATCTCTCTCCTTCATGAGTCTTTCGAGATTGACTTATATCATTGCATTGCTGAGAAGAGTCCAGTCTGTCATAGTTGGTCATCACACATATGTTGTGTCTGTGATTGTATACAAATTTCTCCTGGCTCTACTCTTCTCACTCAGCATCAGTTTGTATAAGCCTCTCCAGGTAAATATGAAAACCGTCTCCTCCTCATTTCTTATAGCACAATAATATTCCATTACATTCATATACCACAACTTGTTTAGCCATTCCCCAATTGATGGGCACCCCTTTAATTTCCAATTCTTTGCAACCACCAAAAGAGCTGCTATAAATATTTTTGTACATATGGGTCTTCCTCCCTCTTCTATGATCTCTTTGGGATACAACCCTAGAAGTGGTATTGCTAGGTCAAAGGGTATGGAATTATTTATAGCCCTTTGGGCATAATTCCAGATTGCTCTCCAGAATGGTTGGATCATGATACTGTATTCTTAATATAGAGTCAGGTTGACTAGCTTTCTGGTGACAAACAGAATTTTTCTTCTGGCTTTATCTTTGTGACTTCCGTCTCTCCTTGTCCAAATTATATTTCCATTTCCCCTCTGCCCAACCATCCTGGAGCAGGCTTATGAGATAAATGGTCTCTCCTCCCTTCAGCTCCAGTGTCCTAAAATACAGGCCCAGGGAATCATGTCAACCTTGGCCCTGGGATGTGTTGAGCCATGTTAATGAAAAAGAGATAGCAGAGACATTTGCACAATGGAAAGAGGTAGAGGGATCTTCTAGACTGTTTGAATGCTACCCTCCCAAACAACCACAACCACAACCACAACTTGAGGGTGGCTTTTGAAGTTCCATTCATTATGTAAATTCAGGTTGGATCCTGATGCAAGAAATCTCCCAATTATCAGTGGATATTAGATATTAGATCCAGGGGCTACCTCAGGGTTAGCCCTGAGTTAACTACACAGGATTAGTTCGTTCTAGCTTGGACCCAATGCCCTGAAGTTTAAGAATAATAAAAACTAAATTGGGAAAACCTACGGGGCCTGCATTCTCTTAGGTAGAAATGATCAAAAGTTTCCTCACTCCTGGGAACATTGGAAAAGTTTAAAAAATGTGCTCTCATCTATCTGACAGCAAGTAGAAGGGGGCATTGGTATAAAGCAGTGAAAGAGCCAGCATTTGATTGACTAATCTAAATGTTGATGTTGGCAAAACTGATGAATTAGATACTGAAATAACAGCAAAAGTTGATCAAGAGTGATAGAAGCAAATATAGCTGGGGGATGTCAAGGAAGGGAGTGACCAGCTTAGAGAATGTAGAGTTTCAATCAGGGCTTTGGAAAAGAGCTAGTCTAATCTCATTTTACATGTAAAAAAGCTGAAGCTAAGAGGAAAAAAGTGACTTCCAGAGGCAGGGTTTAAGCACAGGCTTCTAATTTGAAGTTCAGTGCAAGGGATATGCCTGTTTGGAACAACTCCAGGCATTAGCAGTGCTGGACAGATCCTGGTGGTCAGCATCTCCTGCTAAGACCCTTGGGAGAGCCTAGTGCCTAGTGGTTGGGATCCCATCAGACAAAGACAGCTTCTCAAAACTCCTTTGGCCTTCCCAGTTAGTTAAAGAAAGGTGCTCAAGTCAGATATTTTTTTTTACTAAGGAATAGAAGCTTCCAGTCCAACATGGTGGGTGATTATGATTCCCTGGGGTGATAGCCTAAGTCTGTGTTGGGAAGGAAGGCAAAGTCGAATTCAGTGGGCAGGGGAGACTGGAATCCAGGTCAGCAGCAGAGAAAAGATGAACAAAGTTGAACATTTTAGAGCATCATTGTTTTTCTCCTCATTTTATTTCATCATTGAGAAAACAAAGGCATTTTAAGAGAAAAGGTTATTAAGGCTATTTGGCAATTTAGCTTAAGGAGGATTTACCCTTTCACCCATACACCTTTGCATTAAAAAAAAAAATGTTATACTGGATCCCCCTATCCTTTCTCTCTTGCTCTCTCTCTCTCTCTCTCTCTCTCTCTCTCTCTCTCTCTCTCTCTCCATTTCTGTCTCTGTCTATGTCTCTGTCTTCCTCTGTGTCTCCCTCTTTGTCTTTTTTTCTCTGTGACTCTCTCTTTGTCGCTGTCTCTCTATCTCTCTCTTTCTCTATCTCTGTCTCTTTCTCTGTGTCTCTATGTCTCTGAGTCTCAAACAAAGGCCTTAGAGGTGCTATGTGTAATGGAAATGCAGATTTAAAGATCTTCCCTGCCCCTAGGCCCTTTGATTGGCTTTAAGAGACTCTGAAAACCTTCCTTGATTTGAAAATATGCTCTGCCTCCTAATAGGCTGAATGTGGTCACATGGAGCCTGTGGTGGGAGGCTTGGTTTTCAGGAATGACCACACCTTGATGCTGTGTGATTGGGCAGTGGATCAAAAGGGTGGTTACATTCTTTGAGCCAGGAGAAGGCTATATAAACTCTGATGAGGGGCTTTGCTTTGGGGCTCACTTTGAGAAGTGTTGTGTGATTTGACCAGATGAGACTCTGGGAAGCCGTTGTTGAGAGCCCCCCGGCTTTGAAAACCCAGATGTTGATGCTTCCCTCTCTGGTAACTGTGATTTGGTATTGATATAATGGTTGGACAGTTTGGAAGCCTGTTTGATCTGTAAGTTCTGTAACTCTGAAGTTTGGGGTGCTGACCTTTTCCCCTGAACTAGGTAATGTGTGTTTGTTTGATTAAAGTGAGCTTGTTAACCCATTTTGAGTTGCTTTCCTTCTGAAAGGCAGATCTGGGAACCTGTATTGGCAGCTACCCTGGGATATTGGGGTGCTTGCCGCTACACTATGTCATAGCTTCTTTTTCACTTTTCCCCCCTTTCTCCTCATTGCTGCCCTCCATCTCTTTCACAGTTTTAGAAAAAAAGTAGCTCAAGAATGCCATTCTCTGCATTGGGTACTTAGCTGAAGGCCTGTGGCCTCCTTTCTTCCTCATTTCTCTCATTGAGGTAGCATTTCTGAGCCCATCTGGCCTCACACTTTTCTCTCCTCCACTAAGAAAAAATGGAAAGGACAAAAAAAAGTTGGGAAAGAAATCAGGCTGGAGTCACTGAAGGTTTGATGCTTGTGTTCAGTGACTTGACACTTGGTCACAGCAGCCCTCTTACCAGCTCAGAGAGCAGGTTGGCCCTTTTCTTCTGGCTATCCTTCATGGTGAGACCTGTAAACCCTGGGTTCCGGGCCCTGAGCCACCTGGATAAAGGTTGCTTGGGAGCACTCAAAGGGAGTGCTCCCTTGGTGGGAGCAGGGCCAGTGGAATTAAGCACCAGAGTATCCAAGTCACTGATTGCTTTGACTTGGCCTAAATGAATTTCTGTGTCGACAAACTTTATGAAGAAGTCATTGAACAAGTTTATTAAATGAAGTGCCAGGGCTTTTATTTGCCTTTTTATTGGATTTTGAGCACAGTCCATTCCAATCATGCTGAAACATTTTCTTTACGATTTATTATAGCAAGTCCTGAACTCGGGGGTGAACCTCAAAGAGTGGAGGCGGAGGCCAGGGCTGAAGCCAGAGCCAGTGGCACCCTTCCAAGGTTTATTTAAGCGATCCCAACCTCTGGGGTTTGTAAAAAATTCAACAGAATGTCCTGGAGAAGATGCTTTCCCAAGAGCTTGTGGTCCTTTCTGCTCCCACTTGGATCAGAAACATTATCAGAGTGTGGTGCCTGAGCTGCCTGTCAGCACTCTGAGATCCAGATGGACAAAGGCAAGGGAAATGAAATAAAGAAAAGGAGAGAAGAGAGTAAATGTAGGGTTTGGGGGCTGGCTGGGAAGGTGGGAAGAGGGGAGGGGCTGAACTTGCCATAACCTAGAAGCTAACTTCAGCCTAAACATGACATTCCAAACCAGGCCTATGGTAGAAAATGGTTGTTGCTCACTAGGAAATCCCCCTCATGATTCTGAATCTCCTTCCCTCAGGCTTCTGTTGGAAGACATGCCCAGAGATTAGAGGTTGGCCTCTGCTCAATTTCTGTGGGCTGCTAGCTTTCTGGCCCTTGGTCTTCATTTACAAACAAGGTCATCTCTGCTCATATCACATTCACAGGAGAGCTAGCAGAGGGCTGTCTTCCAACCTCTCTGGTTTTATATTGGGCTCACAAATGTGGACACATACCATCATCAACACCTTGACACAAGATGAAGGATAGTGTTGAAGGCCTTCAAGTACCAAAGAAGGTAGGATAATGTGTGTCCAGAATCCAAATGTGAGTTGGTACAGTCCGAATGATTCTCATAGAAATGTTAGATAAGTATTTAACTTAGCTGTTCAATCCCTAATGTAGACAGAGGTAATGTGGTATAATGGGTGGAGTGTTAGGTTTAAAGTTAGGGAGACCTGACCCCAATTAATTGTGTGACCCTGGTCAAGTCACTTAAACTACCTAAGACTCAGGCTACTCCCCAGGACTTACCTTTTAAATCATTGGGATATACAGACAGAATAGTTCTTCACTGATGGAGGGGTTTTCTCTAGAATTCTCTATACTTAGTCAAGTAGCCAGTCTTTAATATGTCTGAATAATATAACAGTATGGGCCCCAGACAGGATCTAAACCTAGATCTTCCTCACTCTCAGGTCAACTCTCTCCACAAAGTCATGGGGCCATCCAACTCTTCAGATACTATTCCATGCCCTTATATTTAATATCTTCAGATACCTGGTGACCAGGGACTGCACAGCTCTGGGAGACTGCTGTGATACTCTGTGGTGCTGCTCATGGTTTTCATGTGCACATGAAGAATAAGTATGAGCAAGAATAACTGGAGTTGTGATCACGAGCCATATCACACGTACACATTTATGTGTATATTTACAGACATGTAAAGGCACCTACACACATGTATGTATATGTCATGCACAATCCTTTATTACCAGTTGTATCTAGTATTTTTTCCCTCCATGCTCCCAGGGACCATGATCCCTTCTATGTGGGTCCTCTCCTCACTGTGTGGACTGTGCCCCAGACATGCCTCAGTTGGGCAGTTTTTTTTTTTAATTTCTTATGACCACAGGTCTCTCTCCTTCACCCAGAAAAAGAAGTGAAACTATCTCTATAAAATATTGAGACCTATGAGACCTACTAGAGAAGCGTGCCCAGAAGGGTAAGGGACCTGGGCACTGTATGCCTCCCTGGCAGTCAGGTGACTTAGGGATTACAACGCTGGGCCTGGAGTCAGGAAAATCTACCTCACACACTTTCTAGCCACGTGACCTTGGGCAAGTCACTTAACTGCTTTTTGCCTTGGTTTCTTCAACTAAACATGAGCATAATGATAGCACCAGCCTTCCAGGGCTATTGTGAGGCTCAGCTGAGATGCTCTGTGAAACTTGGAGCTCAGAGCCCAGCAGAGCCTCAGACAAGAGACGTCCAGCCAGTGATCAGGCCGTGCTCTACACCTCCCATCATGGTGGGCATCACCATGGCTTGGGTGGTATTGGCAGGGCCACCAGGTACCTGCTGAGGCACCAAAGGAAGTCTCAGTACCTAATGTGATAAGCAAACATTCCAAAGGGGCAGCTCCACCCCTCTGCATGATATAGTGATAAAGACACTGTTATAACTACTCTTGTGTACTTTGCATTTGAAGACCATTTCACCATCTCTTCAACCCATTAGCAACAATCATGACTGCCATTATGAAACAGAAATAGGAATGAAAGCAGAAGATAATCTCTGTTCAAGAAGATTTGTGACTTAGGTTTATCAAGGGCAAATAGGGGGGCAATGTGTGCAGCTGCAGAAATAGAGTCCAAGGGGAGTCCCTCCCACCCCATACTCAAGATTGGTAAGGGAAGTCAGGGGCATTATGGGAGTTAGGAGAAATTTCCTCCTTTGATTTTAAAAAGTCAGGAGGCTTGGGAAAATTCCTGCTGAGCAGCTGCTGCCATTGACTGGGGTCTGCTGGAAGCCTTGTCCTCTAAGGGGACATTATTTCTCTTTCCTGTTATTCCCTAAAACTAGATCTATTTTAGTTCTTTTCTTAGTCAGGCCTCCGGTGCACTAGGCCAGCAAAGAGGAGGGAAAAAAAAACCTTATGTCAAGATCTATCTTTTCTGATCTCTCTTCCTGCCTTTTCTTGGGAATTTCCTCAGGCTGATTTGCCATTTAGGTTGGGACAAATACATTCCCTTCAGCTCCCATGCTGCCCCTCTGAGTGAGCATCAGGAATATGCCAATTACTTTCGAGCTAGGCTTAGTAACTTTGAATGGGCAGAGCGGCTCTGGTGGCTGTTTTCCCTTCACTCATGATCTCTGGATGCTCCCAATCAATGCTTCCATCCTCCTCCCATCCCCAGCTGGGAAACCAGCTATTTTGTCATCTTCTCTGCTCCTTTTCCTGCTTTCTATCTCTTGCATTGAAACAGTAATCAAACCATCATGGCCATGACTACTGAGAAGGGCAGGAGTTCCAACAGACTGTCTGATGAATCTGTTTGATTCCCTAGAGCCAAACTCCCTCCCCTGGACACCACTTCCTGTATTTTGTGGCCTTGCCCTCCAGAATGAGAATTTCTTGGGTAGCCTTCTTATTTAATCCCAGCTATGCCTAACTTAGTGCTTCGGACATGGTAGCTGACTTCTAAATTATTGTTCATCCATCCATCCATCCATCCATCCATCCATCTATCCACCCATTCGTCCATTCATCCAGCCAGCCAGCCAGCCATCCGTCCATCCATCTGTCTGTTCATTCATTCACCAGTGTCATTAAGATCATGTTTCTCCTCATCTATGCTTTTCTTGGTCAAAATCATCAATTTGTCATTTGAAGAAGTCTAAAGTGGTTCTGTTAACTTTGGCCATTTTTCTTTGAACCTCATTGCTGTCAGAAAGGACCTCAGTGACACTGAGTCCAACTCCCAATTGAACAAGAATCCTCTTTCTGACCAAAGGACTTCTCTCAGAGTTCACCTGAAGATTTCATGGGAGGAGGAATGTCTGCTTTCTAGTAACTTGCAAAGTTGTCTTTTTGTTTTGTTTTGTTTTTAACTTTAGTCTAAACACTTTCTGCTTAAATACCTTAAATGATTTGAGCTGCTAAGCTGTATACCAAATCAGTGGGCCATTCCTTTTTCATTTCTTTAGGAAAATTTTCTTGCCAATTTATCTTTATCTGAGATCATATGATTCCGGCTTAACAAGAAGAATTATTAAAGGATATGTGTACTTTTATTTATATAACTCAGGGGGGAAAAGGTCAAGAAGATTTTTTTATTCAAGTCTCTAAAGTATTTAAATTTAAAATTAGTTTAATTCTACGAGGATGATTATAGAATCAGAAGGACATAGAGGGAAATAAAAAAAAGAAAAATGGGAATATCTTAATTTATATTGATTTCATTATTCTCTAGATTAAAAGCGACAACATAAAATGAGGGCTTGGAGTTCAAACTTTTAAAGAATTCACATATTTACATCAATTTTTAAAAGGCTTTTTTATAACTAATGAACTTAGATTTCTTTTGGCATGGCATAAAATCCATTTGTACAGTTTTTAATTAAGAATTCAGCCTATGCAATTAAAATTAAGGGTAGAGACTTCATCAGATGTCCTATGAGAACCCCAGTCGAAAAAATTATGTTAATGCTGTGTGTCCTAAAAGCCTTCTCTGAGTGTTGGAAACACTTCATGAGAAATTATTTCTGCCATCCAATAAGGATTCATTTAAAGTTGATAATTAGGAGCTTTTAATTTTGGCGTGTTAAAACCATGTTGATCACTAATCTCTCTGGCATTTGCTGTGGGTTTCTGAACCACCAAAAGGATCATTGAAAATGGAATATTAAAAAAATAAGGACTGGGTCATACTCACAATCTATAATGCAAACAATCCAGTATTTCCATAGACAAGGGAATTACTAATGTGAATTTTAATATTTAAAGTTGCTTAGGCCATTATTGAAGATTTTAAGATACTTTCATGCTGAACATGATTAAAATTGCATTTGAAATAATGAATGACATGTAACATACAAAATGATTCCTAGTTCTATTATGTATGCATGTATGGGTGCATATACATATTCGTGTATGTATTCATGTATGCATGTATATGGCCAACTATAACAGGAAGATTTCTGATCAAAGGATCATCCTTCTAAATACCTAATATTCTCCTGCTGACAGATTTGGCCACCAGCCCACTCTACATTCACAGGCCATATTCTCACATGGCAGAATCCCAGGCTTGTAGTTTTACCCCAAATGAAAGTTGAAGGGACTTAAATAGTTACTCATGCAACATTTGTTTCCTTTGAAATCCACTTGGTTTTTGGTGAGAGTGGAGATGCTGGTTAAAACAAGGCCTTGATAGGTCTGGGGCATGAAGAATCCAAATAAAACATTTTAAAGACAGCTCATTCTTCACCAAATGTAAAGTGAAGTTTAAAGTCTTGAATTCCAGAGTAGAAGCCTGGGGTGTTTTGTCTTTCTCTTCCACCACCACAGTGTCCATGTTCCATTGGGAAGCAACAGGAGAGAAAAAAGGTGGAGCTCTTCAATGCCACTAGACATCCATCTGTGTGTGTGTGTGTGTGTGTGTGTGTGTGTGTGTGTGTGTGTGTATCAGTAGCAATGAAGGTAATAGTGGTATGAGTGGTACTTGTTGGGGCAGAAAGAGTTAATGTGCCCCCTCCTAAAGAGCTGAGGGTTACCAGAGAAGCACTTGGACTGAAGGGATGAATGAATGAATGGATGGATGAGTGAATGTGTAAGGGAGGCCTGAGGAAGTCTCCAGTAAAGAGGCTGGGGTCTCTGAACCCTGTCTGGAGCACGTGCCACTGTTCTTTAGCAGCTTTTGGTCTCTTGAGCAGATAAAGGATTAGCAGACAGACTGTTGATTGCCTCAGTAGCAAGAGCTATGCACATCCAAAGGCACTGCTCAGTTGGGGTGTGGGTGTCTCTTCTGCCTTGGCTGATTGCTTACCTGGCTGAGCTGTTATGGGCATCCAGGTGGAGGGGGGGCTCTCACCCAAAGCCAAACTGCAGCCATGACAACCTAAGCCTCCTCTTGCTTTTTTCTTCCTTCTGTTCATTTCCTGGTTTTAGATATGACCATAATGTCATAAGTAAAATTCTATCTCCGGCAGAAAGCCTTTCCCAGGCCCTCTAAATTCCAGTACCTTCCCTCTTTTAGTTACTTCCTAGTGCTTATGTCAGAGGTGCTTAATAAATGTACATTGGATTGACTTCCTAGTTAAATTTTATGTAGCTTTTTCTGTACATCTTTGTTTGCTTATGGTCTCCCCCATTGGACTGGGAGCTCCTTGAGGGCAGGGACTGTCTTTTACCTTTTTGTAGCCCCAGTGTCTGGCACATAGTAGACTCTTAATAAATCTTTATTGACTGACTCACCCTGGTTCTGCTGAATATGAGGGAGAGAGCAAACCATGAGAAGTCTACAAGTTGTGGTCCCTGCCAGAGACGGTCAAAAGCCATTTGGGAGGAGTCAAGCACTTAGTGGGCTGCTTAACCCACCCGAGCTACATAGGAGGCTTGGACATGTACAATCCCTGTGCTGTACTTGGAAGTGAACTTGCTGGGACCAATGAGCTGTAGAAATCACATTAAGTCTAAAGCTCTGTCCCCACGAACAGAGACAGTATAGGGGTGAGTGTGACTTGAGGTGTTGGGATAAATGTATGTTTGGAATTCTATTCGTATTTTAGCAGTAAATATTCCTTCATCAAAGATAATTGATGTTAATTGCTTTAATGGAACTGGGACATTAATTATTGGCAGTTAGTGTGGGGCGAAGGCACCAGGATGGGGCTGGAACCTATAACATTAGAGAAGAGATCCCACTGCTCCTTAAGGAGCTCTAGCTCTCCTTATTCTGGGGGAGCGAGTTCAGGGTCTCACCGAAATGAATGAATAACAATGACTGACGATACATCCTTTAAGGGTCTGTTAAGTGCAAACCACTGAGCTAATGACTGGACTTACATGGAGAGAAGTGGAGATGGTCCTTGCTTTCACGAAGTTCCCATTCTAAGACGAGGAGATTACACGTGAAAGGGTCCCACTCAGGGAGCACCGGACCGCTCCATAGTCCTCTGGTGCAGCCACCAAGCCCATGGGAGCGCGCCTCCTTTAAGCCTTAGGGTAAGAAAGCCATCCCCATCTCTGCTGTTTAGACAGCATCTCCAAGATCTTTGTGTCAGGAACACTCCATCCCATCCTGGATTTTCCATAGTTGTACTTGCTCAGGAGGCAAAGACTTTGCACCTACAGAAGCACTGCCAGGTGCCCTACTCACGTGATGACCACAAAGGGTGGGCTAGAAACTGAGCTCGCGGGGGGCCTTCCTCCCGGGGGGGGGCCTCCCTCCCCTCTCTCCCCAGGGCTCCTGGGCTCAGGGTCCATTCAGATCTGAGGGGAGCAGTAGCAGGGCATTGGGGGGGGGGGGGGCGAGGGGATTTGCATGGGACAGGATACTTCCTGTCTCTCTCAGGGGAGAGTATGCCAGACAGCATGAGGGATTCTAGGGAATTCTTTCCACTTTGCCTTAAACAGCTTCCATCTTTCCCTCTTCCCTACCTCTCCTTTCCACCATCCCCAACACAATGATATAAGTGCTCAAGTTTGATTGTTCAGTTTGTTCCTGACGATTTTTACTTTGAAACTTGGAAGCAAGAGGATCCTGGTTGTCTCATGGCAAAGGAACCAGGTAGTTCCCTCACTAGTCTTAGCACAGTGCACACACCCCATTGATATGTACATGCGGATGTATATATGAACGCTGGCATTTTTAAAATGCTAAGAATTTGGGGGTCTCTTGTTAGCATTTCTGCTGATGTTGCTATTTCATTCATGTGCGTTCCCTATGTATATCCCATAGGTGACTCTTTCTTTAAATGTTGACTCCCTCTCTAGTATACAAACTCCTTGAGGGCAGGGACGGCTTTATGCTTTTGTCCTTCCCCACACCAGCACCTTGCTAGTCACACAGAAGACAATTAAATGCTTGTGAATTGATTGATCTCCCAACTCCTTTGTAACTGCTTTGGTTGTATAATTTCTTTTTTCTTTTCTTTCTTTTCTTTTCTTTTCTTTTTTTTGTTTATCAGCCTTTATTTTGAGATTGTTATTTTAAGGTAGTCTAAATACCAATCATGCTACTAAAGCTATGGGCGGTAGAGCTCTTTCATCATTTAAGGAAACATTGCGTAACACACGCAGTGCACTGAACAGTGAGAGTCACGAGAGTTTTCATCAGATTCTTCTATTATTGTTCAAGCTCTTACAAAGCTACCCAGAGAGATAAGAAAGTCTGTCAACATTTACCAAAAAATGCCACTGCCAGCATATTGACTCACTACAATTTAAAACCAAGTCTTCACGATAATTGAAGTTAATGGTATAGAGGTTGATTATAAATGCCTGCTGGAACTGTGAGAAAGACACATTTAATTATAATGTTCTTTTTTCCCCTTCTTTTTAAAATTAATTTATTAGTTTGGTTTCAGTTAACAAGATTCAATTCCATAGTTCCTTAATTTTCAAATTTCCTTTACTTCCCTCCCCCCTCCCCCACGACAGCATATAGTCCAGTATAGGATCTGCAAATACATTCATATTAGACATTATTCCAATTACAAAGGCGTATTGTACTAGGTGGGATGAAAGATGGTAAAGAAGGAATAAAACCAAACAATGAAAAGAAAAAGATCATTCAGTTGGCTTCCATCAGGATTCAGGCTCAATTCTTTCTAGTTATATCTCTGGATGGCACATTTCTCACTTTCTTGAGTCTTTTGGGATTGACTTATATCACTGCTTTGCTGAAAAGAGTCCAGTCTGTCATAATTGGTCATCACAGATATGGTATGTCTGTGATTGTATACAAATTTGTTCTGATTCTACTCTTCTCGATCAGCATCAGTTTGTGTAAGTTTCGTCACCTCCTCGTTTCTTATAGCACAATAATATTCCATTACATTCATATACCACAACTTGTTTAGCCATTTCCCAATTGATGGGCACCTCTTTAGTTTCCAATTCTTTGCAACCATGAAAAGAGCTGCTATAAATATTTTTGTAAATATGGGTCTTCCTCCCACTTCTATGATCTCTTTGGGATATAACCCTAGAAGTGGTATTGTTGGGTCAAAGGGTGTGACATTATTTATAATCCTTTGGGCATAATTCCAGATTGCTCTCCAGAATGGTTGGATAAGTTCACAACTCCACCAGCAATATATTAGTGTTCCAATTTGTCCACATCCTCTCCAGCATTTGTCGCTTTCTTATTTTTTCATCTTAGCCAATCTGACTGGAGAGATGTGGTATCTCAGAATTGTTTTGATTTGCATTTCTCTAATCAATAGTGATTTAGAGCATTTCTTCATATGTTTATAGATATCTTTAATTTCTTTCTCTGAAAACTGGCTGTTCATATCCTTTGACCATTTATCAATTGGGGAATGACTTGTATTCATATAGATTTGGCTCAATTCTCTATGGATTTTAGAAATGAGTCCTTTATCAGAGACACGAGTTGTAAAAATTCTTTCCCAATTTCCCACCTCCCTCTTGATCTTGGCTACATTGACTTTGTTTGTACAGAAGCTTTTCAATTTAATGTAATCAAAATTATCCATTTTGCATTTTATAATGCTCTCTAATTCTTGTTTGTTCCTAAAGTCTTCCCCTCTCCACAAATCTGTCAGGTAAACTATTCCTTGCTTTCCCAAATTGCTTACAGTATCATCCTTTACACCTAGATCATGCACCCATTTAGACTTCATTTTGCTATATGGTGTTAGATAATGGTCTATGCCGAGTTTCCACCATACTGTTTTCCAGTTTTCCTAACAATTTTTGTCAAATAGTGCATTCTTATCCCCAAAACTGGGGTCTTTGGGTTTATTGAACAATAGATTACTATATTCTTTAACTGCTGGGTCTCCTGCACATAATCTATTCCATTGATCCACTACTCTACACCTCTGCCAGTACCAAGTAGTTTTGATGACTGCTGCTGTATAATACAGATTAAGATTAAGTCCACCTTCCTTAGCATTTCTTTTCATTAATTCCCTTGATGTTCTAGACCGTTTGTTTTTCCAAATAAATTTTGTTATTATTTTGTCTAACTCTACAAAGTAGTGTTTTGGTAAATTGATTGGTATGACACTAAATATATAGTTTAGTTTGGGTAAAATTGCCATTTTTATTATAATAGCTCGACCCAGCCACGAGCAATCGATATTTTTTCCAACTATTTAGGTCTGCTTTTATTTGTGTGAGAAGTGTTTTGTAGTTGTGATCATATAGATTCTCGGTTTGTTTTGGCAAGTAGATTCCCAAATATTTTATAATGTCTACAGTGACTTTAAATGGGATTTCTCTTTCTATCTCTTGCTGTTGAGTTTTATTAGAGATGTACAGGAATGCTGAAGATTTATGTGGGTTTATTTTATATCCTGCAACTTTGCCAAATTTATTTATTGTCTCAAGTAGTTTTTTACTTGATTCTCTAGGATTCTCTAAGTATATCATCATATCATCTTCAAAGAGTGATAGCTTGGTCACTTCTTTACCTAATTTGATTCCTTTGATTTCTTTTTCTTCTCTAATTGCTACTGTTAGTGTTTCTAGTACCAGATTGAATAAGAGGGGTGATAGTGGACATGGTCTCTTTTTGAGTATGTACCATGCACTGCTGAAAAGAAAGTAAATTCCTTTTTATCCCCATTCAGTTTTCTCCAGAGATCCATCATATCTAGTCTCTCTAAGATTCTATTCACCTCCTTAACTTCTTTCTTGTTTATTTTGAGGTTAGAATTATCGAGTTCAGAGAGGGGTAGATTAAGGCCCCCCACTAGTATAGTTTTGCTATTTATTTCTTCCTCTAATTTCTTTAACTTCTCCTCTAGGAATTTGGATGCTATACCACTTGGTGCATATATATTAAGTATGTGTATATATATATATATATATATATATATATATATATATATATATATGTATGTATGTATGTATGTATGTATGTACACACATATATATATGTATAATCAAATATATATTTTATATACATATTATCAAATATATATTATATATGTTATCAAATATATATTATATATATTATCAAAAATAGACCATGTACTAGGGCATAAAAACCTCACAATCCAGTGCAGAAAGGCAGGAATATTAAATGCATCATTCTCAGATCATGATGCAATAAAAATTATATGCAATAAAGGGCCATGGAAAGATAGACTAAAAACTAATTGGAAATTAATATATATATATATAGACTTAATATATAATAAGTAGTGATATTGCTTCATTCTCAATGGTGCCTTTTAGTAGGATATAGTTTCCTTCCTTATCTCTTTTAATTTGATCTATTTTTGCTTTTGCTTTATCTGAGATAAGGATTGCTACCCCTGCTTTTTTTACTTTAGCTGAGGCATAATAAATTTTACTCCAACCTTTTACCTTTACCCTATGTGTATCCCTTTGTTTAAATATGTTTCTTATAGACAGCATATTGTAGGATTATGATTTTTTTTTATTTTTTCTTAAACAAATGCTTTATTAACTTATGTTTTACATCATTCATTTCCACCAGATATTGAGTGACAATCATTTTCCGCCATTATTCCCCTACTCAACCTCCCAGAATAGCAGTCCCACAAGATATCGCTTCCTCCAATCTGCCCTCTCCCATACCTTCTCCCATACCCCCTTCGACTTTTCCATTAGAGGAAGGTGAATCTTTGTGTCCCAATGTCTGCACATCTTATCTCCCTATTACAAGCAAAAGAGTATTAATAATAGTATTTATATATATTTGAAACACTTAATGTGCTGGTCCTTCCTGCAGGGCTGCTGGGCTGTCCTCAGCAGGAGGTTAGATTCTCTGTGTCGTTCTGTGGGTGCTGGGGCTCCAGAGGTTGTTCAGAGTCCCCTTTTACATAGTTTGGGGGGAATCTGGGGGCAGAGTGGCTTGGATCAGCTGTTTCTACTCCGCCATCTTGGCTCTGCCCAGGATTATGATTTTTAATCCATTCTGCTATCTGCCTCTGTTTTATGGGAGAGTTCATCCCATTCACATTCACAGTAATGATGACTATCAGTCTCTTCCCCTCCATCCTATTCCCTCCCCTGTTTATGTTTTTGTTTCTTCCTTCTCCCTTCCCCTCCTTGAAGTTTTCCCTTTTGACTGACCCCTCCCTCAGTGTTCCCACCCAGTGATCCCCCTTATTAACCTACCCTCTCCCTTTACTACTATTTCCTTCCCTTTTAATCCCCCCTTTAGTCTCCTCTTTTTCACCCCCCTTACCCTTCCACTATCTATAGGATGCAATAAGTTTTTATTCTTATCAGAGTAAATTACTCCCAGTTTGATTCCAAAGAAATGACAGTAAATTTCAAACAGTGCTCCTCTCCCTCCCTCCTTTTCCTCTATTTAATGAATTTATGTGTCTATTCACATTAGAATCTTAAACGTCACTGATTAAGTTCATCCCTCTTTGAACCAGAACCAGTGAGAATAGTGTTTAAATGATATTCCTCACCCCCTTTCTTTCCCCTCTTCTATAGTGTGTTTTAATGCCTCTTCAGATGGCATATTTTACCTTTTCCTATCTCATCCTTTCCTTTTTCCCATTACAGTCCCTTTGATCCCCTTAATAGTTTTTTTTTTTTCAGACTTCAGTTTAGTGCATTCATACCCACACCCTCTATCTAAGTATAACCCTTTTGAAGCTCATGATAATCATAAAGGTTTTGAATATTGATGGTTATCAGCTCCACATATAGGGATGTGAACATTTTGCTCTTGTTGTATCCCAAGTAATGAGCATGTGTTTGTGAGTGTGGGTGTGTGCACTTATGCATGTGTGAGTCTGTGTTTCTCTTGTTTACCTTTTTATGTCTTTCTTGAATCTTGTAATTGGAGATCAAATTTTCCATTGAGCTCTGGCTTTTTCATCAGGAAAGTCTGGAAGTCTCTTATTTCATTAAACAGCCATCTCCTTGCCTGAAAGATTATGCTCAGTTTTGCCGAGTAGTTAATCCTTGGTTGTAGTCCTAGCTCTCTTGCCCTACAAAATATCAAATTCCAGTCCCTCTGCTCTTTTAATGTAGAAGCTGCTAGGTCCTGTGTGATCTTAACTGTAGTTCCTCGATATTTGAATTGTTTCTTTCTGGCTGCTTGTAGAATTTTTTCTTTAATCTTGTAATTCTGGAATTTGGCTACTATATTTCTTGGAGTTTTCAGTTTGGGATCTCTCTCAGGAGGAGTCCGGTGAATTCTATCGATAGCTATTTTATCTTCTGATTCCAGGACCTCAGGACAGTTTTCTTTGACAGTCTCTTGGAGGATGTTTTTTAGGCTGCTTTTTTCATCATGGCTTTCTGGTAGACCAATAATTCTTAGGTTGTCTCTCCGGGGTCTGTTCTCTAGGTCAGTTATTTTTCCAGTGAGATATTTTACATTTTCTTGCAATTTTTCTATCGTCTTGTTTTGTTTGATTGACTCTTGCTGCATCATAGAGTTCTGAGTTTCAGTTTGATTCTTTCTAATTTTTAGCGAATTATAGTCTTCAGTTATTTTTTGAAGTTCCTTTTTTAGGGAGGTATTTTCTCCAATTACTTCACTGAGACATTTTTCCAAGTTGGTCGCTGCCTCTCTGATTTGGTCTTTAAAATTTTTCTTAAGCTCCTCCAGGAATGCTATTTGGGCTTGAGACCAGATCAAGTTTCCTTCTGTGGTCTCAGGTGTGGGTAGAGAGTCTATATTGTCCTGTGTATTTGGTTGTTCATGCCCTGCATAGTAAGTTTGAATAGACTTTCTTGCCTTCCCCTTCTCCTTCTCAGCTTCCTTCTTTCCCATTGTGACTTCCTGTTTCTTAGTTTCTCAGGCTATGAATTTGGGGCCTGATCCTTGACTTTGAATACCTCTGGGTGGCTAGTTTATGGATAAGTCAGGGAAGTCAGTGAGGAATGTACATAGGTAGGTGGGGGTGTGTCTGATCACTTCAGATTTCTGCCTCTGTACCCCTGGGCTATAAGTAGGCTTTTGTTGGTGAGGTGAGGTGGGGCTTGTTGGGACCCCTCCCTCTCTTCTCTTCAGACTCCTGGCTGTCTCAGTTACACCCCTTCTTGGAGACTCTCAAGCCTGGGGCTATTTCCATTAACTTGGGATTTCAATCTGTGTGGGAGACTTATCTTTGGGTTTTCTGCTTCATGAAGGAGGGATGGGAGGATCAGAGCAGCTAGAATTTACTTTGCCATTCCAGCCCCTGTATTATACAGCCAGGCAGTCTCCAATCTTTCAGGCTGGGGGCCAAATACAGCCTGGCGAAGCAGCTCTCTCCCCTGGGGGCCCGACTCTCCTACCTGGCTCCAATATCCCCTGTGGTCTGCAAGATGACTGTGATTCGTCCTTGGTAAGTCTGCAGGCTGGGGCTTTTTCCCTCTCTGGTGTAGTCTGCTTGTCTGCTCTTAGGTCTGAGCAGTACAGACCCCACTTGCGCTCTTCCTGTCCGGACACACTGGGCAATCTCCTGGGCTGGACTCTGCCACGCTAAGTCTTCCAGTGGGCTCCGTCACTCCAGAATCCACTCAGATTCTCCCTTTGAGACTTAGTGACCAAGGAGCTCAGTGAGGTTACTGCTTCCTTTCCGCCATCTTGGCTCCTCCCCCTCTGTTGTATATGTCTGACTCTCCCCCAAACCTCCAAAGCACCAGAGACTTCTCATCTTTTTGACATCATCTGGAAAGGAAGACTTTTCAACCTCAAGAGTCCTACAACCTAGGAGTCCACGGCTCACTGGAGCAGTACCAAGGCTCATGAATTCCTGGTCTGGTGCTGAGGTAGCCTTGGTTTGGGAGAAAAAAGGACTTGGGCTGTGTCTCCTTTGACCGTCCCCCCCACTCTTCTGAACACTCACTTTGTAGGTTTTTTTGTTTTGTTTTGTTTTGTTTTTGCAGAGCCACCACACATTTCTGAGTCTACCTTTCTTGATATATAAAAGAAACCGACTATCTCACCCTGGCTATCTGGCTGGTGCAGAGTTGGTTTTGTAGAGAAATGAGCCCTGGAGGAGTAGACTGAGCTCTTATTCCAACTCCTTCCTTTCTTCTCTTTTGTGATGGAATTCACATCAAAGTGTTTCTTGGAGAGGTTTCTCTGATACTTTTAATTTTATATATTTTATATTCTGTAGACTCTTGCAAATTTGGATAAAATATTAGATTTTTTTGTCATTGAATGAAGTTGTTGGGATATGACTCCAACCTGCTCATGGAGTATATTCTTGGTGCAATTCCAATAGCAGATAGGAAAATAGGAATGATGTACACCTCATCTTATTTGAATGGGATTTTGATCTTTCTGACCAGGTCTTAATAATATAAAAGCTTCAGATTTCACACAGTTTGGAAGACTTTGCATATTTGGGATGGCAATATTGGTTGAAAACATTTTAAATTATTAATTAGTGGATAGCCAAGTCAAACTCACCTGAGATCTCCAAAATTTCCTCCCAAATAAACTTAACATGTCAAAATTAATTCTGGAGAGGCAGAACCAAAAAAGTACAGGATGAAACAATTTTTCTAGCCTAAGACAACTTGGAAGTTTCATAGGAAAGATCTGTCTCACTGGGGATAGAATAGAGCACAGGCAGTGTCCCCAGAAAGCCAGCAGCAGGTGCAGTGATTTCCCGAGTTGTTTGCCTACTGACAGTAAGGGGGTTAGACAATTGGTCGGAAGAACATTACAGGGGACACTTTGCTCCAACTGGGTACAGGACTCTGTTTCATGGCCTCTAAGGGGATCTGGGTCACAAGTCCAGGTTGCATTTCCAAGGGGAAGAGGAGCACACTAGAGTGTGTTGTCCCAAGGGAGCAGGGGCCCTGTTCACAGTACCAGTGTGGAAAAGAGTGTCTATAGTTCCTCACAGACCAGAGAACAGTTCAAGGAGAGCAATGACCATACCTCTCCTTAAATTACACCACTTTGGAAAAACTGAAAATTTATAAGTCCCCAGAATTAGCTCTGAAAAAATTAGCATTGAAAAACCTAAAACTTGGAACAGTGCCCCAAGTACCCCAGGAACAGAATCAACCTTTAACAGAAAGTTAAAAATAAAGAAATAGTCTGGGAAAATGAGCAAATGACAAATACAAAAAAAAAGAACTTGACTGTAAAAAATTACTATGGTGACAGGGAAGTTCAAAAAACAAGCTTGTAAGGAGACAACAGACAACAGTATTAAAATGGTTATATTCGAAGCCTCAAAAAATGTGAATTGATGTCAGACCAAATGAGAATTCCTGGAAAAGTTCAAAATTTATTTTAAAAATCAAATGAGAGGGGCAGCTAGGTGACACAATGAATAGAGAACTGGCCCTGGGATCAGGCGGACCTGAGTTCAAATCTGGCCTCAGAAACTTAACACAAAAACTAGCTGTGTGACCTGCAGCAAGTCACTTAACCCCAATAGCCCTCCAAAAGGCAAAAAATAAAAATAATATAAAAGTAAAATGAGAGAAGTAGAATAAAAATTGGAAAAAGAAATAAGAGCTATGCAAAAGAAGCATAAAAATCAGTTAGCAGCTTGGTTAAGGAATCACAAAAATGGGGGAAAAGATGTAAACAAAATCACTGAAGAGGATAATTCTTTAAAAAGTAGAACTGGTGAAATGGAAAAGGCAATACATAAGCTCATTGAATAAAATAGTTTCTCAAAATTAGAAATGAGCTAATGGAGGCTAATGAATTCATGAGGCATCAAGAAACACTAGGACAAAAAAAAATGGCAATAGAAGAAAATGTGAACTATCTCAGTGGAAGAACTGACCTGGGAAATGGATCAAGGAGAAATAATTTAGGGATTCTTCAACTAGCTGGAAGCCATGATTAAAAAAAGAGCCTAGGTATAATGATTTCAAGAAATTATTAAGGAAAACTGTCCTCATATCCTAGACCCAGAAAGTAAAATAGAAAATGAGAGAATTCATCCATTACATCTTGAAAGAGATCCCAAAATGAAAACTCCCAGAAATATTATATTCCAGAGCTTCCATGTAAAAAGGAGAGTATTGAAAGCAGCAAGGAGGAAACAATCTAAATATGATTTATCATCCGTCAGAATTACACAATATTTAGCAGCTTCTACAAAAAAAGCATTAGAAAGCTTGGGAAATAATATTCCAGCAAAGGAGCTAGCATCACCTACCCAGCAAAACAGAGTAAAATCCTTCGGGGGAAAAATGGACATTTAATGAAATAGAGGACTTTCAAGCATTCCTAATGAAAAGACCAGTGATGAACAGAAAATGAGATTTTCAAGTACAAAACTCAAGAGAATCATTAAAAGGTGAACAGGAAAAACAAATCACAAGGGATTCAATAAGGTTAAACTGTTTACATTCCTACATGGGAAGATGATACTTGTAACTCCTAAGAACTTTATCATCGTTAGTTCAATTAGAAAGGGTATACATAAATAAAGAGCATGGATATGAAGTAACTGTGATGATGACAATATAAAAAAGTGTTGAGAAAGAGGGATGGATTGGGAGAAGGGGGAAGGGAGAGATAAAATGAAGTGAATTATCTCACATAAAAGAAGTGTAAAAAAGCTTTTACAATGGAGAAGATGGGTAGGGGTGTTGGGCATCACTTGAACCTTACTCTCATTGGAATTGACTGAAAGAAGGAATAACATATACAGTGAGTTGGGTATAGATAATCATTTTATCCTACAGGGAAGTAGGAAAGAGAGAAGGGAAGGGTAATAGAAGAAGTGTGCATTGGTGGAGGTGGTGGTGAGAAGCAAAACAGGATAGAGAGGAAAGAGTACTGAAAGCAAGAGTGAGAGGGGGAGGAAGGGAGGGAGGGAGAGAGACACAGAGAGAGAGACAGAGAGAGAGAGAGAGACAGAGAGACAGAGAGAGAGACAGAGAGACAGAGACAGAGAGACAGAGACAGAGAGACAGAGAGACAGAGACAGACAGAGACAGAGAGAGAGACAGAAAGACAGATACAGAGATAGAAAGAGACAGAGACAGAGAGAGACAGAGACAAAGAGAGAGACAGCCAGACAGAGAGAGACAGAGAGACATATACAGAGATAGAAAGAGACAGAGACAGAGAGACAGAGAGAGAGAGACAGAGAGACAGAGACAGAGAGACAGAGAGACAGAGACAGACAGAGACAGAGAGAGAGACAGAAAGACAGATACAGAGATAGAAAGAGACAGAGACAGAGAGAGACAGAGACAAAGAGAGAGACAGCCAGACAGAGAGAGACAGAGAGACATATACAGAGATAGAAAGAGACAGAGACACACACAGAGAGAGGGAGAGAAAGAGAGAGAGAGAGAGAGAGAGAGAGAGAGAGAGAGAGAGAGAGAGAGAGAGAAGGAAAGGTTAAAAGGGGGAAATAAGATTTGCAAGTGTTTGGGAGAAACTCATGCATAAAATGGAAACAAATAATTGAGTGGATTAAAAACCAGAACCCTACAATATATTGTTTACAAAAAGCACACTTGAAGCAGAGAGGCACACAGACAAAGGTAATGGGCTGGAGAAGAATCTATTATATTTCAGCTGAAGTAAAAAAAAATGCAGGGGTACTGATCATAATCTTAAACAAAGTAAAAGAAAAAAATAGATTTAATAAAGAGAGGTAAGTCAGGAAACTACATTTTGCTTAAAATGATACATAGATAATGAAGTAATATCAGTACTAAACATGTATGCACCAAATCACATAGCATTCAGAATTTTAAAGGAAACATTAAATGAGTTACAGGACTAAATAGTAAATCAATACTAGTGGGGAACCACAACTTCCCCTCTCAGAACTAGATAAATCTAACCAGAAAATTAAAAAAAAAAAACTGAGACATAAAGGATGACCGAATAAGCAAATTCATGGAGCTTAGAAGAGTTTACACATCAGACCTATGGATAAGGGAAAAGTTTATGACTAAATAAGAGATAGCACTATAGGATGCAAAATTGATAATTTTCATTATATTAAAAAGTTCTTGTCCCCTCCCCCCTAGACACCCCCTTTCCCCCTTCCTCCCCTGTCAGTGTCTGTCGGTGGGCCAGGCTCTGTAATTGTGGCAGCGCAGGCACCCTGAGGCCCCTCTTCCCCCTCTCCTCTTCCTCCTCCTGCCCCTCCCCCTCCTCTAGGCTGCTCACACCTCCTAACAGGCACATATGTTCTGTCCCTTCTGCCCCTGGGCTCGCACTCCACTTCAACCCTCAGGAAACATGGCACAGGATCCGGGAAGCTGCCCTAGAGATCGGGGCGACAGGGATGGCCAGATGGACAAGTCCAAGGAGGTGGCTCTCAGGATGGTTTGTATTTGGCTGAATTCCTCCTGGGAAAGGGTTATGAGGTCCATGGAATTGTATGTCGATCAAATTCCTTCAACCCAGGGCAGATTGAGCATCTGTATAAGAACCCTCAGGCTCATATTGAAGGAAATATGAAATTGCATTATGGAGATCTCATGGACAGTATCTGCCTTGTGAAGATAATTAATGAAGTCAAACCTAGAGAAATCTATAATTTAGAAGCCCAGAGTCATGTTAAAATTTCTTTTGACCTTGCTGAATATACTGCTGATGTGGATGGTGTTGGCACTCTATGACTTCTTGATGCAATTAAAACTTGTGGCCTTATCAATTCTGTAAAGTTCTACCAAGCCTCAACAAGTGAACTTTATGGGAAAGTACAAGAAATACCACAGAAGGAGATTACCCCCTTTTATCCTCAATCACCATATGGAGCAGCAAAACTTTATGCTTACTGGATTGTGGTGAACTTCTGAAAGGCCTACAACCTGTTTGCTGTGAATGGTATTCTTTTCAATCACGATAGTCCCAGAAGAGGGGCCAATTTTGTACCTTGAAAAATTAGCCTATCTGTAGCTAAGATTCACCTTGGACGATTGGAGAGTTTCAGTTTGGGGAATCTGGATGCCAATAGAGATTGGGGCCATGCCAAGAACTATGTTGAGGCTATGTGGCTAATGCTGCAGACTGATGAGCCAGAAGACTTTTTCATTGCTACTGGTGAAGTCCACAGTGTCCATGAATTTGTGGAAAAATTTTTTTGCATTGGAAAAACTATTGTGTGAGAAGGAAAGAATGAGAATGAGGTAGGTCGGTGTAAGGAGATCAGCAAGACTAATTTCAATATCTCAAGTATTACTGGCCAACTGAAATGGATTTTCTGCAAAGAGACTGCACCAAAGCAAAACAAAAACTACACTGGAAACCCTGGGTCACTTTTGATGAACTGGTGAAAGAGATGGTGGAGGCTGATGCGGCTCTCATGAAGCACAACCCCAGTGCCTAAGCTGACTTCTGGTACTCGTCCAGGCAGCTGATCTCCTGAAGAGATATCATCACCTTAGCTAACCTTAGCTAACTTAGGTTTAGGGTGGAGGGTTCTTATTTTTCCCTTGTAATCAATTGGTGGAGGTGGGGGGACTGATAATTGATCTGGTGGAAGACAGGAAGATTTAGTCACATATGACACTGATATTTCCCTAAGTTCTATGCCATTGATTGTCTCCTTGTCTAGGGAAAAAAAAAAAAAGAATTTTTGCCAGAAAGACTGTAGAATCGAAACTGTGACCACTCCAATACTTGGTTCCATATTACCTCTTTATAGATGGGTTCATCTGAAGGATTTTATGTAATTGGTAGGATGGCTAATCACAAATTATTCATTTTACTTAAAATTATGTTGTAAGACAACAGAAATTGTGGGACCTTTAAATTGTCTTCTTTTTTCTTATTAAGCTGGTCTTTCTACAAAAAAAAGTTCTTGCAAAAGCAAATTCATTTCAGCCAAGATTAGAAAGAAAGAAGAAAATTGGGGGAAATTTTTAGAGCAAGTTTCTTTGATAAAGATCTCATTTCTCAAATGGTATATAAAGCCAATTTTATAAGAATAGGAGTCATTCCTTAGTTGACAAATTGTCAAAGGATGTGAACAGGCAGTATTCAGATGAAGAAATCAAAGTTATCAATAGTCAGATAAAATGTTCTAAATCCCTATTGATTAGGAAAATGAAAATTAAAACAACTCTGAGGTATCACTTCACACCTATCAGATTGATTAGTTGATGGAAAAAGAAAATTACAAATGTTGGAAGGAATGTGGAAAAAGTATGACACTAGTGCCCTGTTGGTGGAGTTCTGAATGGATTCAAACATTCTGGAGAGCAATTTGAAAATATGCTCAAAGGGCTACAAATTTATGCATATCCTTTGACCCAGCAATGCTATGACTAGTCTTTATCCGAAAGTGATTTTAAAAAAGGAAAATGACTTAGATGTACAAATAATATTTATACCAGCTCTTTTTTTGTGGTAGCAGGGAATTGGAAATTGAGGGGATGATCATCAACTGGGGAATGGCTGAACAACTTGTGGTATATGAATGTAATGGAATGCTATTGTGCTATAAGAAGTGAAGAACAGGTGGATTTCAGAAAAGCCTGGAAAGATTTACATGAAATGATGTAAAGTTAAGTAAGCAGAATGAGGAGAACATTGTAGATAGTAACAGAAATATTGTATGATGATCAAATGTGAATGACTTAGCTATTTTCACCGCTATAAAGATCCAAGACAGTTCTAAAGGTATTATGATGAAAAAATACTATCCACCACCAGGGAAAGAATTTAATGGAGTTTGAACATAGATCAATGCCTACTATTTTTACTTTTTCTGTTTTTTTTTTCTTTTTGTCTGTTTTTTTCTTTCATAACATGACTAATATGGAAATATTTTTACATGATAGTACATATATAACCTATATAAAATTTCTTATCATCTTAGAGAAGGGGTTGGGAGGGAGAAAATTTGGAATTCAATAATTATTATTAAATTCAATGTTAAAATTAGTCTGTAATTGTAAAAAAATATATTATTTGAAAGAAATGATGAACAGGATGGTTTCAGAAGCAGGGCAGGACTTAGAAAGACTTATGTGAATAGATGCAAAGTGAAGTGAGGGGAACCTGAAGAACATGGTACCCAGTTACAGCAATATTGCACAATGGTCAACTGTGAATGACTTAGCTATTTTCAGCAATAAAAAGATCCAAGACAGTTCTGAAGGAATTATGATGAAAAATGCTCTTCATCTCTCCAGAAAAGAAAAAAAATAAAACTTAATGGAGTCTGAATGCAGATCAAAGCATGCTATTTTTGCTTCTTTTAATATTATTATTATTAATTATTATTTTTATGGGTTTCTTCTTTCACATGATTAATATGAAAATATATTTTATATGATTACACATAAATAATCTCTATCAAGTTGCTTGACTTCTCAATGAGGGGAAAAAGGAGAAATGGATAGAATTTGGAACTTGATTTTAAAAAATGTTAAAAAAATTTTACATGTATTAGAAAAATATTTTTAAATGATTATGAGCTAATTTTGTGTCCAAGTGATGGTGGGTGATAGTTAGGTAATGGTCTGATAGAACAGAACATGACAATGATCTAGTTGCATGACTGTTTACTGGTTTCTTGAGTATATATATAGATTTGGAGTATAGGGCAGGTGGTACAATGGATAGAGCACCTGGCCCTGGAGTCAGGAGAACCTGAGTTTAAATCCAGCCTCATATCCTTTATAGATATGTGGCCTGGACAAGTAACTTAACTCTGTTTGCCTCAGTTTCCTCATTTATAAAATGAGCTAAGGAAGGAAATGGCAAACCACTTTAGTATCTTTGCCAAGAAAACCCCTAAAGAGGTCACAGAAAGTCAGACATGACTGAAGTGACTCAACAAAAACAGTAACAATTTGTAGTATGGGAATATGTCTATAAAAAAATAGTCCATGAAAGTTAAAAAAAAATTGATATATAATTCTATCCACCAGTCAATCAGCACTTATTAAATGTTTCTTCTATATCAGGGATTGCCCTAAGTGCTGTCTATCTCTTATTTAGTCACAAATTCTTCCCTTATCCATAGGTCTGACGTGTAAACTATTGCTGAGCATTCAGTAGGTTCTAAAATTAATCAGTGAAGTAATGTACTACCAATTCCTTGTATAACTTACAATGATTCCTAAGACTAGGCTTACTGAAGATGACCTTTGTGTTATATATTGCTTGTCGAGTTCATGCATATATCACACATGAAGGACCTTTTAATTCTGTATCTGAAACCTGGTGGCTTCCCAGGCTCCTATTTAAGGTAAACCACTCTGGAGTTCATTCTCTAAACCCAGTGGTATGGGCCTGTAGTACTGATGTGCAGCTTTTATATTGTTTGGATTTAAATTGAAATGATACCTGTTGTCCTGTTGTTACTAAAATATTCTGTACGTGGTTTTTTTTTTTTGGGGGGGGGGGTTTTGTCCCACTGATGGTGTGTGCCAAGAAAGTCTTATCAATCAATTTCTCCTTTTGGGAGAGGAAGTGTTAATCTGCCTATACTTGCTTTAAAGCAATGGACGGGGTGTTTCATTTACATGAACGGGCTTTACTTCAGCTGCCATAATTTCTAAGTCTGTTATTTTTCACTCCATAGTTTTGAACATGTGGTTCCAGATGGGTATTGCAGAGGTGTTAATTGATTTAAATGCATTTTTCTCTTCAGACTTCAGAAGTCTGTTGGCATATTCAGTCATACCTTTCTACTTGAGATATTTATGCTTAATACGACTTGCATGGAGGAAACAAAGGTAATTATAAATATTGAATATCCATTGGTCCAGCTTGACCCCAGGATTCAAACTTGAACATGCAATCTCTACACCTTTTAGATGCATGGTAACAATTTTGTATTTGTCAGGTCCACATAATATTTTGATGCCACAGAGGAAATATTCCCCAACACAAAGGAGTTTTAAACAAATTTTTAGCAGATCCACATAATTCAAAATCATCCATGTTCCTCAAAAGATTAGTAAGAGGTTTTGGTTCTTTTTTAACTCAAAAAAACATTCATAATTCTGCTTTGAAGTGATAATACTGGACTTAAGGATAATTGGTATTATGCACAATTAAAATGTCTCCCTGAAAAACATGTTTTATAAAATTATTTTAAATGTTATTTTATTGGGGTTGTTTTAAGTAGAAAATAATTTTTATGTTGATATAAAATATTCTAGAGTTCTTACTGTACCTGGATCTCTTTTAAAGATACTCCAGAGCCAGTGAAGGTTTCAGAGAGGTCAGCCAACTAACACCTCAAGAAGCTCTGAAAACCCCAGAAATTTTCTACAAAGCTCTCTTCTCTGGAAGCAGAGTTCTACTGTAGCAAAAAGCTAAAAAGTCAAGTAACTCAGTGGCAACATGAGCAAGCAAAGGAAGCAAAATAAACATAGCAATCTAACTTTAGATACTTTTTGTGGACAAAAAGGATCAAAGCATGGAAAAGGAGCAAGAAAATGAAGTCAGAACTCCTGCATCAAAAGCTTCCAAGAAAAACATGAATTGGTTACAGGCCATAGAGGAGCTCAAGAAGGATTTTGGAAATCAAATAAAAGAAATGGGGGGGAAATTGGGAAGAGAAATGAGAAAGATGCAAGAAAATAATGAAAAGTGAGTCAACAACCTGACTAAAGAAAATAACATCTAAAAAATAGATTAACTCAAATGGCAAAAGAGGTTCACAGAGCCAATGAGGAGAAGAATGCCTTACAAAGCTGAATTTGCAAGATGGAAAAAGAATCTCAAAAGCTTACTGAAGAAAATCATTCCTTCAGAATTAGATTGGAGCAAATGGAAGCTAATGACTTTCTGAGAAATCAAGACACTATTAAGCACATCCTAACAAATTTAAAAAATGGAAGGCAATGTGAAATATCCCACTGGAAAAATCACTGACCTAGAAAAGAGATCCAGGAGAGATGATTTAAAGGTTAATGAACTACATGAAAGCCATGATCAAAAATAGAACCTAGAAATCATCCTTCAAGAAATTCTCAAGGAAATTTGCCCTTATGCTTTAGAACTAGAGTTCAAAATAGAGGATGAAAGAATCCACTGATCAGCTCTTGAAAAGGATCCCCAAAAGAAAACTCCTAGGAATATTATGGCCAGGTTCCAGGGTTCCCAGATGAAGGAGAAAATATTACAATCAGCCGAGAAGAAACATTTTGAATATTGTGGAAGCACAATCAGGATAACACAGGATCTGGCAGCTTCTACAATGAGGTATAAAAGGGCTTGGGATATGATATTCTAGAGGTCAAAGGAGCTGGGATTAAAACCAAGAATCACCTACCCAGAAAAACTGAGTATCATGTTTCAGGGGAAAATATGGTCATTCAGTGAAATGGAGGACGTTCAAGCATTCTTGATGAAAAAAAAAAAAACATAGTTGAATAGAAAATCTGACATTCAGATACAAGAATCAAGAGAAGCATGAGAAGGTAAATAGGGGAAAAGAAATAATAAGGAACTTATCAAAGTTGAACTATTTACATTCCTAAATGGAAAACGTGATAATTGTAACTTGGGGAACTTTTGTCAGTATGAGAATAGTGGAAGGGAATAAAAATGTGTGTGTGTGTGTATATGTGCATGAGTGTGTGTGTATGTGTGTGTGTGTGTGTGTGTGTGTGTGTGTGTGTGTGTGTGTGTAAGCATGTGGAAAACATGATACTCAGTTTTTCTGGGTAGGGTTTTTTTTTTGGGATCTTTTTCAAGAGTTGGTCAGTGGATTCTTTCACCCTCTATTTTGAGCTCTAGTTCTAAAGCATAAGGGCAACTTTCTTTGAGAATTTCTTGAAGGATGATTTATAAGTTCTTTATTTGATCATGGCTTTTAAGTAGTTCAATAATTTTTAAATGATCTCTCCTGGATCTCTTTTCTAGGTCAGTGATTTTTCCAGTGGGATATTTCACATTGCCTTCCATTTTAAAAATTTGTTTGGATGTGCTTAATAGTGTCTTGATTTCTCAGAAAGTCATTAGCTTCCATTTGCTCCAATCTAATTCTGAAGGAATGATTTTCTTCAGTGAGCTTTTGAGATTCTTTTTCCATCTTGCAAATTCAGCTTTGTAAGGCATTCTTCTCCTCATTGGCTCTGTGAACCTCTTTTGCCATTTGAGTTAATCTATTTTTTAGATGTTATTTTCTTTAGTCAGGTTGTTGACTCACTTTTCATTATTTTCTTGCATCTTTCTCATTTCTCTTCCCAATTTCCCCCCCATTTCTTTTATTTGATTTCCAAAATCCTTCTTGAGCTCCTCTATGGCCTGTAACCAATTCATGTTTTTCTTGGAAGCTTTTGATGCAGGAGTTCTGACTTCATTTTCTTGCTCCTTTTCCATGCTTTGATCCTTTTTGTCCACAAAAAGTAATCTAAAGTTAGATTGCTATGTTTATTTTGCTTCCTTTGCTTGCTCATGTTGCCACTGAGTTACTTGACTTTTGAACTCTTTGCCACAGTAGAACTCTGCTTCCAGGGATAAAAGCTTTGTCCCAAATCACTGGAGTTTTTGCTGCAGCTGGGGCTATTCATTGGGTGACCTTTTTCTAGCCCCCCAACAACCTATGTCTCACTGGTCATATACCCCAGGACCTCTGCCTAAGATAGCGATCCAAATCCAGGCAGGATAAGGTAAGAGCAATCAGCCCTGAGAATGGTTCCCTGGTCCCCCTGCAATCTGTAGGATAGGAGCTCTGAAGCAGCCATGTGAAGGTGGCTGCATGGTTGCCATGCCTCTGCCACTTCTTCTTCCAGGGGCAGAGGCTGGACCACACCTCTGTCCCTGTCAGTTCTGAGTACTCCATTGACCTTTTACTTTGTCTTTGGCTTTTATGTGTTGATATTTCTGGAAACCACCACAACTGCTGGTGATCCACTCTCCCGAAATCTACTCCAGTTGCTGCTGGTCAGGGCTGCCCTAGGGCTAAAACCACAGGATCAGTGGGCCTCAGCTTGACTCCCAGCATGTTTGGATGAACCCTTCCTCTCAGCCTGCTGGGCTGCCTTCAGTGGGACATTTATTTCTCTCTGTCACTTTGTGGGTTCTGTAGCTCTAAAGTTTGTTCAGAGTCATATTTTATAAGTATTTGAGGTAGTTATGGGGGGAACCTCACTCAAGTTTCCTGCTTCTATGCCATCTTGGCTCCATCCCTCACAATTCTTTATAACAAAACATTAATTTTGGTTATAGGTACTTTTCCTACTATATTTACCATGAAATAACCTATAAAATTCAGGGGAGAGTAGAGGCCCCTGGATGGGACTAAGAGGGCAAGGGACAGTGAGGTCCAAAGAAGCCTGATATTAAAAAGAGGAAGCAGCAGCACCTGCTGTCCCCACCTTCCCTTTCCTTCTTGTGCTTCAATCATCCCCAGTGAAAAGCACAGGCCTTGGCATGGGTCTGTGTCTGAGCTCTGATCTCCCACTGTGGCCCTTCAACTGGGGAGATGGAAGAGTTCACCACCTCCTAACTTACCCCCAAGTTTAGCTGTTTTTCCATTTTTCCATTCCCTCATGTTGCACTGGAGCTGACTCAGGAACACTTCCACCAGTCTTTTCCTCCTTTTTGTAGACATTCCAGCTATCATGTATTTTCTCTACTGCACATTGTATGACTGGGCATGGCTGCCAATGTGAAAGAAAATGAGGCTTCAAGTCATAAAAGTTAATTGCATGAATGTTGAGGACTGACTATGTAATTCTTCTTCTTCATCATCATCATCATCATCAAGCTCTTATCTCTGAAATATTGGTTAGTTTGCCAAGTGATTTCCCCCCTATTACTTCTAGGACATAATACAAATTCTCTGGAGATTTACAACCTCTTCAAAACTTTCCCTGAGACATAGTTCCAAGCTCCATAAACTTTCTCCCCTCCACACATAGGATTGTTCAGTGTGCCTTTTTCTATTCCCTACATATGATCTCTATATTGTGTATCACACGCATACAAGAGAGCATATATAGCCAATCTCTGTGCATTGTTACATGACCCTCTCCCTTCCCTCACAAGCCCTTGAATGCAATTCTTCATTCATGCTTCTTGAACCTCTAGCTTCCTTTAAACCTCTGTTCAAATGTCATATTCTAATGGAAGTCTTTATTGACACTCTTATCATTAGTAACTCCTCCTGAAATTACATTTGTTTATGGACCATGTGGTAGTCCATTTTTATAGTTTCTCCTTTCCTGAGCTAAGCTGCTTTGTCCATCCCATCTGAAGGCCCTCTGATGAGTCAAAGTGATTCCTTAATGGATTGGTTAGACTGCCACCATTCCCTCTCAGGGCCCTAAGGGTAATTGTGTTGTGGGGGGAGACATATATCTGCTTCTCATAATTATAGCTCCTGAGCCTTCATTGGCATTCTTCTCATTTAAACAAATTAGCCAAAAGAAGGCCATTAGACCTTCATCATGAAACATTCATCAACAGAAAGAAATGAAACAACAACAACAACAACATAAAAATAAGAATAGCCAAGAGAGTAATAGTTCACTCACAAGCCCAGGTCTCACTTTGTCAACAAAACACAATATGTCCATAGGTTAGAGTGGGCACAGACTTACTAAAACCTACTTGGGCATAACATGTTCCCGGGATAACTGATAATTAAACTGTAGTGTTTGATGCCCTCGATATCTTTAGATATCAGTCTACAATACATGGCTATATTATTCCTCTTTTTATTCTCCTACTAGACAAAAGTCTTTCTCTGCTGTCCTCAGGCTGCTAGAGCAGTGTTAAACCCAGTAAGTACACAGCTGAGGAGGGTCACATTCCAGACCTGAAGGACTGCCAGGGAAAACTTTTGGAGTTTGCAAATGGAACATTGTTTATGAGCAGCAGTAAGGCAGCTAAGTGCCATTAAGTCTCAGAGTATTTAGAGAGGAGTAAAGTGTAACAAGACTAGGGAGACAGGAGGAGTTATGATAGGAATGGCTTTAAAAGCCAAACATAAGATTGTATACTTGATCCTAGAGATAACAGGGAGGAAGTGAAATTGGACAGCTGAGTGCAGGATGGATTGAAGTGGCCAGAGTCTTGAGACAGGAAGATGAATAAGCAGGCTATTCTAACAGTGTAGACATCAGGAGAATGGGGCCTGGCCTGCATGAAGGCAGCACCAAGGACAGCACGCAAGAGATGCTAAGGAGGTAGAAATGATAGGGCTTGACAACTAATTTGAAATGGAGGGGGAGAAGAAAGTCAACAACTGCATTTCAGTTGCAATCTTGAGTGATTGAAAGGATGATTGAAGGAGGAGAGAAAGAGGGAAGGATTTGGGGGGAAGAGAAAGTTTTTAGCTTTGGACATAATGAGTTTAAGTTGTCCATTGGGCATCCAGTATAAATGTCCATTAAACATCTAGAGATGAGAAAGTGGAGGATGGAGCACATTGTCTCTTGCCTGTTACCATTTGTGGTCTGGATTCCTGGCTTTGTTTGATTTCTTCAACAGCTATGAACTTGCACAGCCCATTCTTCATTGTGGAGGAAAGTGGGGAAATGTCACATAAGTGTCAGACATTCAGGGCCTTTGTCACCTTGAAGCACTAACCAAGATATAAACATTGTCAATGAGACTGTGTCAATCTATAAACATGGACCTATGTTGTCTAGCTCTCTCTTGGCAAGGGAGTGTTTCAGGCCAAAATTTCAGCCACTAGTGCTGTGATGATTGGGTATCATGGCTCTCCACTTAGCCAAGTTCAGGCAGCCCTTAGCCTCTGGAGGAGTTGGGAGGCAAGAATTATCCATCCTCTCGACAGTCACTTGCTAATCAACCTCAGTAATCACAGACCAGGATTTCAAATGAAATCCAACAAACAAATAAAGAACAACAACTAAATAGACTCTATGGAGATTTTCTCTCTTTAGTAAAAAAGAAAGAGGCCTGGGTGACAGTAATGCCTATCCTTTGAGAGGGAAGCCAGGCTCCCACTAGGATGGAAATTATATATTTGAGCCAATAGTCAGGATATGTGCAACCAACCACCAGAACCACAGCTGGCATATGAGAACGTGCCACCCCAGGGCTGGGAGCAGACGCTTGAGTACACGTCCTTTTTTTGGCTTTTAGATATGTGTGAGTACCTAGGAAGACAAATCATTCTCAGGGTCGGATATTGTCCAGGACCCCTCTTTTCCCCTCTCTTACCTTTAAGGAAGGAAACCTCTTCTTCCTATTCCTCAAAGGCTTCTTAGCTCTGGGACATTGTACCTCCCAGGGCAGCACCACAGGAGCAAAAAGCAAAACAGCAGCCAAGAAATATATTTAAACTATAAATCAGATGAATAAAATGCACAAATGGAAATAAGATGCACACTGAATGGAAGCACAGAAATCTGGTGGGTTATAAGAAAAAAGAATACAATTAAAAACCAGAGGCCAGACTATGAAAAAGGATGGGTTCTCCCAGGACATAAATTCTCTATGCCTGACAGAGAGAGCTGGACTGAGAGAGACCAGGAGGAAATTTGAATCGTACTCTTCTACTCATTACTTGTAGGATTTCATTGTAGCAGTCATTACACCTTCCTCATTGGGCCTCAGTTTCCTTATTTGTAAAAGGGGAGTTGTATTGGATCTCTGGGTATTCAAGGTGTCTTCCAGTATCTAATTCCATCAATTATTATGATATAATTACCTCTTCACTATGTGTACTTATGAAGTTTATTTTTAAAAGTCAATTTTATTGCAAATCAAAAATTAAGAGGCTGGGGGCGGCTAGGTGGCGCAGTGAATAGAGCGTCGGCCCTGGAATCAGAAGGACCTGAGTTCGGAGCCAGCCTCCAACACTTAATCCACAAAAACCTAGCCGTGTAACCTTGGGCAAGTTACTTAACCCCAATTGCCCTAAAGGGGCGGCTAGGTGGCGCAGTGAGTAAGAGCGCTGGCCTCGGAGTTGGGATGACCGAGATCAGATCCGGCCTCAGAAAATGAGCACCCACGCATAAATAATGACTAGCCGTGTAACCTTGAGCAAGTTACTTAACCCCAATTGCTTTAAAAAAAAAAATTAAGAGGCTAGACTCGTGACCAGGGAATGAACAGAACAGCACTCAGAGATTTCTTTTAGTCCCTGCAGCCTAGGATCATAGACCTCTGCCTAGAAGGAACCTCAGAGATCAACTATTGCCTCACTCTCTCAATTTCACAACTGGGAAAACTAAGACCCAAAAAGATGAAGTGATTCAATCTGTGGAGGTTTGGGTTCCAATCTTAGCTTCCTATCCAACCTCTGGCAAATCCCTTCCTCTCTGGGCCTCAGTTTACCCCCTGTTAAATTACTAAATAGATTAGACTACATGGTCTCTAATTTCCCTTCTGACATTTCTGCCCTGAAGAAACCTGTGCCCTGAGGCTCTCCTCTCCTGCTTGATGATGCTTCACTTTAGGAAGAACCCTAACCACACTCCACCTCACTCATTACCCAACTCTCTCCAGACTCCTCAACATTCTTGTCTCCTGGCACATTGCTCCTTCTCACTCCTGTCCCCAGCTTCCCTTTATATGTTTTCTTTTTGCATTAGAATATAAGCTCCTTGAGGGTAGGGGATGAATTGCTTGCTTGAATTTGTATCTCTAGTGCTCAGCACAATGTCTGACATATAGTAAGTGCTTAATAAAGTCTCTCTCTCTTTCAGCATCATCAGACAGGAGGCCTTCTAAATTGCTAAACTTTGGGTTATTTTGTAGCCTGGACTAAGCCATCTGAAGAAGAAACACATCAAAAGGGATTTGTTTCACATTCTCCTTGAAGTGAATTGTTCCCTTCTGATTGAACAGCATTCTCTTCCCCAACCCCAACTTGTCCCAGTTAGAAAACTCTGTTCTTCAAGGCGGAACCTCATGGGTAGTTTTTCAGAAATGTGGACAAGAGGTTTTCTGTTACAGGACCTCTACAGTCTTCATAAATACACTGTTTGAAGTCACTTGAAAGCCATAGGTAAATGCCTTCGATATTATTTAAAATCAAAACAAGAATGTGGAGGGGCACCCTTTGGGGCAGCATCCATTATGACTTCGAATTTGTGCATTGTGAAGATTTACTAGTAAAGTGAAATAGGAGACTGTCACCATATAGCTCAGACTAGAATTCTCCAGGAGTCACTTTTCTGGTGGAACCTGTCGATTCCTCCCCTTATCCATAGTCTTCAGATTCGGGAGCATATCAGGCAATCCAGTCTATGTAGGGTACTTGGGGGGAAGAAGGTGAAGCAGAGATGGTTGGCAGTTTGGGGATGCCAGGGATCCTTAGTTTGATTGACTGAAGATTCACTGTGACTTGGATTCCCTGATAGTTTGGTCTGGTCCATCTGCAGCTTAGCCCTTATCTAAAAAAAAAAGATATTGTGAAGATCAAATAAGATTATATAAGAGTAGTGCCTTAGAAACCTGCATGAGCTATGTAGACGTTGCTGTTGTTATCATTGCTACTGCTCTTAATCCCCATTGGAGTGCAAGGGGCAAGCACGCCATTGGGGACAACTGATGAGCTGAAAGGAATCCTATGATGCCTCCTTCTCCAATCCACTAGTTTTAGGCAATAGCAATGGTTTGTAAATATGAGGGCATCTAGTCTGTCTTTAACATTTCAACAAACATTTATTAATCACCAGCTCTATGCCATCAGTAAATCCACAAAAGTTTATTAAGAATCTACTATATGAAGGGGCGGCTAGGTGGCGCAGTGAGTAAGAGCACTGGCCTCGGAGTTGGTATGACCCAAGATCGAAACCGGCCTCAGAAAATGAGCACCCACACATAAATAATGACCAGCCATGTAACCTTGAGCAAGTTACTTAACCCCAATTGCTTTAAAAAAAATCTACTATATTCAAAGCTGGTATGGGGGATACAAGGACAAAAAAATTCTAATAGTCCCAGCCCTCAGAGAATTTATATTATCTAAGGAATGACAATACACATACACATGCATGTATGCATATTTGCTTATGTATAAATATAATATATATATAATTTATATTAACATACACATATGTGCATATGTGTGTTGTTAGTCCTTAGATAATATAAATTACATTTAAAATAGATACAACATAGTTTAGGGAATGATTGCAGAGGCTATATAATAACTTCACTGTTATTTTCATGTTTCACATCCTTATATTATCTTTGCAGAATGTTAGGTCAAACTAGGTTCTCCGGTCTTCATCTAGATAGGGATGATCTGATTTCAGGATTTGGACCTATCCTCATGATGATAATGATACTGCTGCTGCTGTTGCTACCATTTATATGGCACTTCAAAGCTTTCATTTGATTAATGTTATTGCATTTGATCCTTACAATAGCCCTGGGGAATAGGGACTGTTAATATGCCCATTTCATAAATTTAGAAATAGAGAATTTGAAGGGTTAAGTGATCTGCCTCAGGTCATATCACTAGTAAGCATCTGAGGTTGTATTTGAACTCAGGTCTTCCTGAATCCAGGGCCAGCACTTTCTTGACTATGCCTCCCAGCTGTTTCATGAATTAGTCCATCTTCTTCATATACAGTCCCCTGCTTGTTTTCAATTTCCTTCACAGCAAACAGTTCCTGACCTCAAGGAGCTTATATTCCATCAGGGAAATCAATGTGTACATTAACTAAAGTATATAGAAGAAATTCAAAGGAGTTAATAGAAAAGGAGGGGAAAAGGACTCCATTTGGGAGCACCAGGAAAAGTGTCATGTCAAAGTTTGGGCTCCATCTCTTTGGTGAAAGAAAAGGAGGATTCTACAAGGCAGATAGGTGATGAAGGACTGAATGGAAGCTATCGAGGACAAATGGCAACAAGGGATGGAGATGGGACCTTGTGCTTGGCATCGAGTGTGCAACATTAAAAGATGACAATCTCTGCTCTCAAGGAGCTTGCAGTCTGGTGTGGGGAAGGGTGGTGAGTGATGATATGTCTTAGCCACTCTCATGATCACTCTGTCACTCCCTGAGTGTACCAGTGGTTGCCTATTGCCTCAGAGAAACTGAAGATGCCTCCGTTTGGCATTTAAAGGGCTTACCCACCTGGCTGCAGAATACCTGTCCATGATGACTTCACATTGCTTTCCTCCTAGGGTCCAGTCAGAAGGCCGCTAGCAAGGTCCAGCTGGGACATAATGAGTGGTTTCTATGTGTTTTTGGCCTCTCAGTAACTGCTTGAACACCATTTTCTCTTCCCATTTTTGTTCTTGTAAGTAGGTTTTGTATCTTTCCTTTAAGAAGTAAACATTTAGCTTTATACAAAGACAGCGTCATTTACCTCAGCAGCCAGTCACTTCTTGCTTTGTAGGATATAGTCTTCAATGTTTGCAAGGTCACATGGTGTTTGCCATACCCATTGACTCTCTATTCTTAAATATGACATTCATGATTTATAGAGCTGAGGTGTTTATCTAGTCATCTATAAACCATGGACTCTTTTATGCCTTGATTCTGAATAATATTTTCTGATATTCTTGTTTGCCACCTTCCCCTTCCCTGAAATTTTAACAACTAAAAATTGTACCAAAGAAATGAATATTTTGCTGGTGACCTTGTTTTCCTTGTGAAGAGTTTTCATGTGTTGCATTAAACAAAATACAACGAATTCAAGTTCTTCACAAGAAAATTACATGGTAGTAAAGAACTGACCCAGTTTTTAGGAGGGAAGCAGAAAAGCTGGGAAACAAATTTTACAGTCAGTGTCTCTGATAAAGGCCTCACTTCTCAAAAACATAGAGAACTGAGTCAAATTTATAATAATACAAGTCATTCTCCAATTTCTTATTTTATTATTTTAAACAAATGCTTTATTAACTTCTGTTTTACATCATTCATTTCCGCCAGATTTTGAGTTACAATCATTTTCCCCCCATTATTCCCCTACCCAACCTCCCAGAACAGTAATCCCACAAGATATCGCTTCCTCCAATCTGCTCTCTCCCATACGTTCTCCCATACCCCCATCGACTTTTCCATTAGAGGAAGGTGAATCTTTGTGTCCCAATGCCTGCACATCTTATCTCCCTATTACAAGCAAAAGAGTATTAATAATAGTATTTCTATATATTTGAAACATTTAATGTTAAGACCTCGAATTTCAGATCCATTTCCTTCCTCCCTTGTCACCCATTCTCTCTGGGGAGATAAGTAATTCAGTATATGTTGTACATGTCTAGCTATGCAAAACATTATCATAGTAGATATATTGTACAAGGCTGCTTATAATTCCTCCCACTCATCCCACCCCCCACCTGGTCCATTCCCTACATGATCCTGTCCCTCTTCTATAGTGGGTACTTCCAACCTCCCCTCCCCCCAAGGATGCCCTCCCATCCATCATCCCTCCTCTCATCCCCTTCCCCCTATCCTGCTGCAGGTTGAGATATCCCATTTAGTATGTATGTCATTTTCTCCCTGAACCAAATTCAATGTGAATGTGGTTTTGCCTTTTAGCCTTCCTTATTCTCCCCCTCCTTTGCAACCACTTCCCCTTGCTTCTTCTACATGGGATAGTTTACCCTACCCTGTCTCTCCCCATCTCCTCTTGCCACTTTCCTCTCACCTCATAATTTCATCCCTTGAGTATTCTCCCTTCCCAACAAATTCAACCTATGCCCTCTATCCATATAGAACTGTAACCATATACACACACATTCACATATGTATTCATATGACCACACACCCTTCTTCCATTATTTTCATAGTGAGAAAGATATCATCAGTCACCGTTATTGCTTTTCCATATAGGAATGTAAATAGTTCAACTTTGATAAGTTCCTTTTGATTTCTTTTCCTGATTACCTTCTCAGGCATCTCTTCCTTCTTGTGTCTGGATGTCAAATTTTCTATTCAATTCTGGTTTTTTCCTCAAGAATGCTTGAAAGTCCTCTATTCCACTGAATGACCATAGTTTCCCCTGAAACAAAATACTCAGTTTTGCTGGGTAGGTGACCCTTGGGTTCATTCCCAGTTCTTTTGCCCTCTGGAATATCATCATATTCCATGCCCTTCGATCCCTCAGTGTAGAAGCCGCCAGGTCCTGGGCTATTCTGATTGTGTTTCCACAATATTGAAATTGTTTCTTCCTGGCTGCTTGAAGTATTTTCTCCTTGATCTGGGGATTCTGGAACCTGGCTATAATATTCCTGGGAGTTTTCTTTTTGGGGTCTTTTTTCAGGAGGTGATTGGTGGATTCTTTCAACCTCTATTTTGCCCTCTGGATCTAAAACATCAGGGCAATTTTCCTTGAGAATTTCTTGAAGGGTGATTTCTAGGTTCTTTCCTTTGATCATGGCTTTCAGGTAGTCCAATAATTTTTAAATTGTCTCTCCTGGATCTATTCTCCAGGTCAGTGGTTTTTCCCATGAGATATTTCACATTGCCTTCTAATCTTTCATTTGTTTGTATCTGCTTAACAGCATCTTGATTTCTCATAAAGTCATTAGCTTCCATTTGCTCCAGTCTAACTCTGAAGGAATGAATCTCCTCAGTGCGCTTTTGAGATTCTTTTTCCATCTGGCAAATTCAACTTTTTAAGGCATTCTTCTCCTCATTGCCTTTCTGAGCCTCTTTTGCCATTTGAGTTAGTCTATTTTTTAAGGTGTTGTCTCCTCAGCGGCTTCTAGCCCCCAGGGGAGGGAGCCGACGCATTCCCTAATACCAGTCCCAAAGTCCATAGGACACTAACCTCTTACTTTGTCCCAGGAAAGTCTATGTTGATAATTCTGGAGTCGCCACAGCTCCTGGTGTTCTGGGGTTCCTCCAGCTGGCTGCTGGCCCTGCCACCCTGGGGCTAAAACCTCGGCTCATGCGGACCTGGGCTCTGCTCGGCTCCTGCACTCTGCGTGCTGCACGCTGCCAGGTCCCAGACCACTGCGCTGGTCCTTCCTGCGGGGCTGCTGGGCTGTCCTCAGCGGGAGGTTAGCTTCTCTGTGTCGTTCTATGGGTGCTGGGGCTCCAGAAGTTGTTCAGAGTCCCCTTTTCCATCGTTTGGGGGGAATGTGGGGGCAGAGTGGCTTGGATGAGCTGTTTCTACTCTGCCATCTTGGCTCCACCCCCCCATTCTCCAATTTCTAAATGCTCAAAGGATATGAAAAGGGAGTGTACCATTGAAGGAATTAAAACTATCTATAGTTATGAAAAATGCTCTAAATCACTCTTGATTAGAGAAATGCAAATCAAAATAACTCAGAGGTACCGCATCTCACCAGTCAGATTGGCTAAGATGACAGAAAAGGAAAATGATAAATGTTGGAGAAGATGTGGGAAAATTGGAGCACTAATTCATTGTTGGTGGAGTTGTGAACTGATTCAACCATTCTGGAGAGCAATTTGGAACTATGGCTAAAGGGCTATAAAACTGTGCATGCCCTTTGTCCCAGCACTGCCACTTCTATGTCTATATTCCAAAGATATCATAAAAATGGGAAAAGGCCCTATATGTGCAAAAACATTTATAGTAGCTCTTTTTGTGGTGGCAAAAAACTGGAAATGGAGGGAATTAGCTGATCAAATTATGGTATATGATTGTAATGGAATACTATTGTGCTATAAGAAATGATGAGCAGACAGACTTCAGAGAAACCTGGAAAACCTTATATGCACTGATGCTGAGTGAGGGGAACAGAACTGGAAGAACATTGGACATAGTCACAACTACATTGTACAATGACTATCCTTGATAGACTTGGCTCTACTCAGCAATGCAAGGATCCAAGACAACTCCAAAGGACTCATGATGGAAAATGCCATCCACATCTGAAGAAAGTGCCATGGAGGCTGAATGCAGAGTGAGGCAGACTAGTTGATCTCTTTGTTGTTGTCATTGTTTCTTTTTTCTTGTGATTCCTCCCATTGGTCTTAATCCTTTACCAAATGATTAATGTGAAATGTATTTAATATGAAGAAAAATAATTGAGCCAATCTCACCAAGTCTCATGCTCAAGTGAAAGAAAAGGGGTAAAGACAAGCAACAAGGGGCCAGACAATGCAAAGTCCATAAGTGTGACCTGCCTTTGTCATGAGCAGAGACTTGCTTTTCCCCGGGGGTAAAAATCCCCATCTTCTTCTGTGTCACTTCTAGGCCACACAGTCCCTGAGGGATGAATCCAAACAACTGACATGAGAGTGCCTATCCATCTAGGAACTCCTCTGTGGAGGCTCAGACCCACTGACTTTTCCAAGGATGGATTTATTCAGTAATTAGCAAGGCAAAAAGCCTCAAAGCCACAGCATGTGAAGAATGATTGGAGATGTTGTGTGTGTGAGCAAGACTTAGGAGGTGATAGTCCCACTGTATTCTGCATTGGTGAGACAACTCCTGGAGAGCTGCATGTAGTCTGTGGACCTCACTGAAGGGAGGGCATTGACTAGATGGAGAAAGGGCATGGAGATTGTGTTCAGTTATTTGAACTCTGAACTTTCTTTCTATTGCCTCTGAGGAGAGAACTAGAAACAATGAGTAGAAATTGCAAAGAAGAAAATATCAATAAAGAAAAACTTTGTAAGAGCAGAAGCTAACTTCAGTGGGAATGGGCTAGCTAGGAGGTAGAGGGTTTTCCTTCAGTGAGGTCTTCAAGAAAATGAACAATTATCACTTAATGAATGGTATAGCATTGATAAGATTTATATCAAAGGAGCATGGTAGTGGAAAGGAGGGAATGGAGAGATATGAGGCATGGTAACAAGATAGTATTAAGCATACTTGATTACCTGAAGAATTTGGAGTGTGAGGAAGTTGGAAAAGCCAGGGATAACTCTGAGTTTTGAAATCTGGGTTCTGGGAAAATGTTATTGTTCATCAATTTCTAGAAATTGAGAAGTCCTGAGAAAGATAGCTATTAGAGTAAGGATGTTCATTTCTAAGGAATCTGTTTCAGACCATTTGAATCTCCGTAAGATAAATTGTCCCAATTCCTTTTTTGACTCTTTCCCAATCCCTTTAATACCCTTTCTTGGCATTCCCCGGAATCCTTAATTTCTTTTATATTTTCTTCAATTTGTTCATAAACATAGCATGATTCTTTTGAGTAGAGATGAGAATGATGTTTAATTTAGCCAACAGCTTCTCAGTCAGTCCTGACTCAGCCATTCTCTTCAGCTTATTGCCTCTGAAACAAGGCAATCACCTCTATTTGTCTTGTGATTTACCACTGGTCCCTCTTCTGCCATATTTGCATATAAACAAAGCATTTACAGTCTTGTATATTGTGGAGGACAAACATGATGTCTATAGTATGACTGTAGCCCTTCTCCTGTGTGAAGATCCTTGTTTGGATGGGATTATGGGATCATTGATTTCGAGCTGGGAGACACCTTAGACTACACTTAGTACAACCTCTCTGTTCCAAGGATGAAGAAATGAAGGTTTAAGAGGTGAACATAGGTTGTATTAGCACAGTAGTTAAGTGTCACAGGCAGGATTGGAGCATATTTCTTCTTCCAGATCCAGCTCTCCATCAACTACTCTGTGCTGCAAGAGAATTTTGCTCATTTTAATATTTTGCACATCCTTTAATATCAACATTTAAATTTTTAATAGAAGTATTTTCAATGAACATAGCCCTCAAAATTTGGTGTTTCATGTTTACGTAAAATCTACATTTGTTGTGCCATTGTTCAGGAAGATAATTAATTTTACTATATCTCAGTGAACTACATCCTTTGTAATTATTCTAAAGAAATAAATTACTAGTTATCTGCAAACACACCTTCTCCCAGTGGTACCCATTTTCCAATTAGTCCCTCTTCTGTAATAGCAGCCCCCATACTCTTACAATCAAAGGTAGAATGAAAGGCAAAATTGGTTTCCTGGAGGCTGGCCACTTCCCTTTTTACCAGTCTAACACCAGCATCTATCCTTGAACAGGAATTCACTTAAAGAGAACTTGGCACTTGAGGGATTTGTGGATTCTATCTCTATTGTCCCCCAAGGACCTGTATCGCCTGTTTCCACCCCCAGGACCCAGTCTGCCACAGTGCTGGGGTTGGGGGGGAGCTCTAGATGCCATGTTGTCCCTGCCGCTGCTGCCAGGTGGAGTGCCCGTCTCTCCCCCATGGAATGCTTTCTGACTAAGCCCCATCAACCATCTGACAATGTCTCACAAATATCAGCTCTCTGCCAGCTCCAATAAACACCCCTGTAATGTTAATGACCCTTAATGAGGACACGAGCCATCAGCTAGGTTGGGAGAAAACTCAAGTTATTACTGGCCAAATATGCCTGGAAAGAGGCCGGAAAGTGGAAGTGATGGGCAAATTGAACAAAGAAAGTAAGAGAAAATGAGAAATGGGGAGTGTGAAACTGCTGAGGGGCCCAGGGATCTTGGGTGGGGCATGCCACCAGGCCATTCACAATTCTAGTTAAGGGAGGAGGAGGGAGACCCCCTCTCCTTACTCCCAGGAGGATCCAGCAAGGGGTGGCAGCAGAATTCCAAGCCCAGAATATTTATTCTGTGACCTCTGGCCCAGCACACAGCTACTGATTTGTGATTTCCAAAGCCTTGTTACAATTTTCATTAGTATTCAATTACATCTGTGGGCCAAATCATTTTTACATGAGATATATCCAGTTTTTTAAAGGAAGGTGCTGGGATAAGAATATTCCATGAGCAGAAATTTGCTATAAAGCGGACTTGACTGGCCAACATCCCTTCCATTGAGTGAGGAATGCCATACTTCACCTTTTCCACAAGGATGTTGGAGCCTCTGGAGCACCTTCTCCACTGCAGTGCTTCCACACTAGGCACAATAGATAAAATGAAAGGAGATGGATGGCAGAAATTAGTGAAAACAGAATGGAAAGGGGGCCGATGGCCAGGGTTCAAGTCCTGACCCCACCACATACTATTTGTATCACCTAGGAAAATGCACTTTGATCCTCAGCCTCAGTCTCCCCATTTGAAAAAGGAAAGAGTTAAATACATGACAGATTCTAAAGTCACCTCCAAATCTGGGGTTATAATAATAATATTCTTATGGCTTACCTGCAAACATGTACCAAGGACCTATCATTCTATCCATCCATCTATCTATCTATCTATCTATCTATCTATCTATCTATCTATCTATCCTGATATTTCGCACACAAACTTCATTGGATTCTCACACTCATCCAGTTAAGTATTGTTATCCCTGTTATATTGATTTAGAAAGTGAGGGTAAATGGCTACTTGGGTCTGGAATTCACATGTCCTAATACACACACACACACACACACACACACTCACTCACAAACCATGGACAATACCGAGCAGAGCCAGGCCAAGATGAGTGTGATAGGAAAGATACCATTCAACTGCAAGACATACCAGAGGAATAGCTACTGATGATGGCCTTGGAGGAGGAAGAGCTCTCAGAGCTGAACCTGTGGGTAGTGGGAGTGCATTTTGAATCGAGGCAATAGCCCAAGCCAAGGATGACTTGCTTCCTTGAGTTATATTTCCATCTGGCCCTATCTTACCTCCTCAGTTCCTGAGGGGTTTTGGACATAGTGTGTGTGGCCTATTTGGAGTAGGGAACTATGTATGTGTAGAAGAAGAGAGGTGTAAAAAGAATGGAAAGGAAGATTGAATTGAGATCATTATGTGTTCTAGTACAGCAAGGACTGTGCAACCTACCAGAGGCCTCCTTGCTTGCTGCCTCTGGAGAACTTCCAGTGCTGGGGACCCCTGTCCAGTCTTGATTCTGCTTATGGATCAGCCACCACAAACTATGTCTGCCTCCCCTCTGACTCCCACTGTCTTTCTGGGCCTCCTGGGCCTCAAGAAAGATGGGCTGAATTTCACATTAACCAAATCAAACGTAATTAAGATGATTGATCAGCTGGGGCCGGGAGCCACTGAGTACATTCAGAAGTTGAAGAGGAATGACTCTTCTGGAAGAAGATGACTCTTGCAGCCAATTGCTGGAGAGATCTAGGGCACCTAAGGAAAGAATGGACTCCTCTATGAGTGACATCCAGTCACCCACCTCCTGGCTCCAGGGAAGCTGGAAAGATAACATGCCATCCCCAAGTCCTCACTGGGGAAGGAATGGGGCAGCATTTTACAGTCTTGTCAGTGAATGCATGAGACTTAAGAAGACTGTTTAGGTCAAGGATAGACTGCTGTGCAATGCAAGAAGAGGAAACATTGTGAAGTAAGCTTTTGATAAATAGGAAATGGCTCACGGACAAATGGGCATCACAGCGAGGGGCACCAAATGCAAAACACATTGAAGATTTTCTCTAAGACCATGTGTAATTGGAAAGTCTATGGACTCTTTGGGAAGATGATTTTGGGAGGGCAGCTGATTGTAATAATGTGTGCTGACTACCAGGATGCCTGGGTTAATTATTGGGAAAGAGATGTTTAAGAGGAATGGCAAGCATCATATTGGCTTTGGTGAAAGATGTTGGCATCCTTCTTGACTTTGGTTATCGGAACAGACCTAGACAAGCCAACATATTGGGGGATGTGGGTGGACTAGGACTCAGGGTTATGAATGGAAGTGTATTTTGTCCATTCCTGGACCCTTGCTGTTGTCTGTCCGTGTATATGTCTTTGGCATGTTGACAATAAAGATCTCCACTATGTTATTGGTCATCTATAGTCTGTATTCTATAATAAAGGGACTTTTGAGGCTAGAGTCTGAGCCTGTTCCTGAGCCGCTGGTGTTTCTTCCTGCACTGATGGAGGTCTAGCTGAGGGAGTCCCAGCACATCCTCTGTACTCCCCATACCGCAGCCTTCTGTGCCTCTCCACCCCAACCCTGTGCAGAATGAAGACAAGGACAAGCATTGGCCCTGCAGCCAGAGGCTCTCAGCTCAGATCCCACTTTTGACATTGACTCCCTATTTGACTTTTGGCAAGTGTCTTCATCTCCACACAACTTAGTTTCTTTGTCTGTGAAATGAGAGAAGTTGACACCCAAGGTTTTTTGCAGTTCTAGGTCTAGGATCTTATTATTTGCCAGGGACAAAGAAATAAAAGTTACCTCCCCAGACCCTGGGGCGGTGCCATTAGCCCCTCAGTGGAAAGAACTCTGGTAACAAATCTCACTCCTGGTGGGGATGGGGACTGACTCAGTGTATCTCTCCTCTGAAATCTATTTCCTGTTCCAAGCCAATCTACATGCTCACTTCACCTCAGCTCATCTTTTTTTTTTAAATTTTTTTTTTTAAAGCAATTGGGGTTAAGTAACTTGCTCAACGTTACATGGCTAGTCATTATTTATGTGTGGGTGCTCATTTTCTGAGGCCGCTTTTGATCTCGGGTCATCCCAACTCCGAGGCCAACGCTCTTACTCACTGCGCCACCTAGCCACCCCTCAGCTCATCTTTATCACTGACTGAAGGGCAGTGACCTAGGACTAACCTGGCCTTTCTGAGCTGCAGCAACCTAGCTTCATTAGAAACCATCCTTAAGACCTCCAGCTCTGTGTGAGTACCTACCAATGTCTTGCACCTCTGTGCTCTGGGACCCTCTCCCTTGTTGGCTGTTAGTAATTATCATGTGTCTCTTGCAGTCTGAATTTTCACCAGTCAATGAGCCCCCATGAGAGGACACATGGGCATGGCTCCCGTTCAATCCTGACATCCTTAAACTACAAAAAACCAAATCACCTTTTAGTGGCCTTTGGGCAGTGTTAAAAATATGGCTGAGATAGCCCCATTTTTCTCATTGCTTTTTTCCCATCTGCTGCCAGATTGTGTAAGTAGGGCAGACTTTACATATGTAGTAGATTTGCAGAATAGGATGCAAACCAAGGGCGTTTTTTTTTTTTTTTTAATGGTGCTGCGGTCATTGGGAGCAGGCCTTGTTTGCCAGAAGTGACTTGGAAGATCATAAAATGTGGCACCAGATATAACCTTAGGTGTCCTTTAACCCAATGCTTTGGTTTTACACAGGAAGATGCTGAAGCTTAAGGAGGTTAAATGGCTTGCCTCTCTAGTTAGCCAGTTAATAAATGGCAAAGCCAGGATTCCTAGCCAGGCCTAGCACTACACTAAACTTCCTTGATACAAGCTGACATTGATTTTTCACTGTGAACATATCCATTCAACTTGAACAAAAATTCCTGAGCAATTATAAATCCAAGGCCCTGTGAGGTGTTACAAAGATGAAAAAGAGAAAACAATTCCTGTTTTAAAGGAGCCCATGACATAACAGGCTTGATAAGCAAAGTAAGTCATCATAATACAGAAGGAGGGTTCCATCAGTGGGGTATATACAGTGCTTTGGGAGACAGCATGCTTGCTTTTAGAGGGAAAAGATCAGGAAAAGTTGCATTAAAGAAGAATCATTTGATTTGCAACTCAAAGAATGAATATGATTTCTTTTTTTTTAATTTTTTTCAACAAATGCTTTATTAAATTCTGGTTTACATCATTCATTTCCGCCGGATTTTGAGTTACATTTTCCCCCATTTTTCCCCTACCCACCATCATAGAATAGCAGTCCCACAAGATATCCCCTCATCCAATCTACTCTCTCCCATATCTTCTCCCATACCCCCTTTGACTTTACCATTAGGGCAAGGTGAATCTCTGTGTCCCCATGCTTGCACATCTTATCTCCAAATTACATGCAAAATCATATTAATAATAGTATTTATATATATTTGAAACATTTAATTTTAAAACTTCGAATTTCAGATCCATTACCTTTCTCCCTTGTCACCCACTCCCTCTGGGAAGATAGGCAATTCAGTATGTGTTGTACATGTATAGCTATGCAAAACATTACCATAGTAGATGTATTGTAAAAGACTGCTAGTATTTCCCTCCCACCCGCCACCTGGTCCATTCCCTACTTTGATCCTGTCCCTCTTCAAAAGTGGGTACCTGCATTCTCCCCTTGACCCAGCATACCCTCCCCTCCAGCATGCCCCCTCTTATCCCCCTTCCCCCTACTCTCCTGCAGGGTGAGATATCCCATTTAGTGTGTATGTCATTCTCTCCCTGAGACAAAGTCAATGAGAATATGGTTTTGCCTTTTTGCCTTCCTGTTCTTCCCCTCCCTTGCAACCACTTCCCCTTGCCTCTTATACAAGGGATAGTTTGAACTACCTTGTCTCTCCCCATCTCCTCTTGCCACATTCCTTTCTCACTTCTTTTTTTTTTCTAATTAAACAAATGCTTTATTAACTTCTGGTTTACATCATTCATTTTCACCAGATTATGAGTTACATTTTCCCCCATTTTTCCCTACCCAGCACCCCAGAATAGCAGTCCCACTAGATATCCCCTCATCCAATCTGCTCTCTCCCATATCTTCTCCCATATCCCCTTCGACTTTGCCATTAGGGTAAGGTGAATCTCTGAGCCCCAATGCCTGGACATCTTATGAAACATTTAGTTTTAAAACTTCAGTTTTCAGATCCATTCCCTTCCTCCCTTGTCACCCACTCCCTCTGAGAAGATAAGCAATTCAGTATGTGTTGTACATGTATCGCTATGCAAAACATTACCATAGTAGATATATTATAAAAGACTGCTTATATTTCCCTCCCACTCCCCTCACCTTCCACCTGGTCCATTCCCTACTTTGATCCTGTCCCTCTTTGATAGTGGGTACTTCCAACCTCCCCTCCCCCCAGAATGCCTTCCCTTCCATCATCCCCCCCTCATTCCCCTTTCCCCTACTCAGGAGAGTGAGTGAGGGTAAGATATTCCATTTAGTATGCATGTGATTCTCTCCTTGATCCAACTTCAATGAGAATGTGCTTTTGACTTTTTTCCTTCCTGTTCTTCCCCTCCCCTGCAACTACTTCCCCTTGCCTCTTCTACATGAGATAGTTTACCCTACCCTTTCTCTCTCCATCTCCTCTTGCCACTTTCCTCTCTCACCTCTTGGCTTCACCCCTTAAGAGTCATCCCTTCCTTGGGGCGGCTAGGTGACACAGTGAGCAGAGCACTGGCCCTGGAGCCAGAAGGACCCGAGCTCGGATCCGGCCCCAGACTCCGAACACACAAACAAAAACCCAGCCATGTGAACCTGGGCAAGTCATCCAACCCCAATTGCCCTCCAAAAAAAAAAAAAAAAAAAAAAAAGAATCGCCCCTTCCCATCAAATTCAACCTGTGCCATTTATCCATGTATACCTGTGAACATATGCCATGTACCCTTCTTCAATTATTTTCATAATCAGAAAGGTTTCATCAAACACAGTTATTGTTTTTCCATGTAGGAATGTAAATAGTCCAAATTTGATAAGTTCCTTTTGATTTCTTTTCCTTGATTACCTTCTCAAGCATCTCTTGCTTCTTGCATCTAAATGTCAAATTTTCTATTCAACTCTGGTTTTTTCATCAAGAATGCTTGAAAGTCCTCTATTCCACTGAATGACCATATTTTCCCCTGAAACAAGATACTCAGTTTTGCTGGGTAGGTGACCCTTGGGTTCATTCCCAGCTCTTTTGCCCTCTGGAATATCATATTCCATGCTCTTCAATCCCTCAGTGTAGAAGCTGCCAGGTCCTGGGCTATTCTGATTGTGTTTCCACAATACTGAAATTGTTTCTTCCTGGTTGCTTGTAGTATTTTCTCCTTGATCTGGGAGTTCTGGAGCCTGGCTATAATATTCCTAGGAGTTTTCTTTTTGGGATCTTTTTCAGGAGGAGATTGGGGGATTCTTTCAACCTCTATTTCCCCCACTCGGACTAATACATCAGGGCAATTTTCCTTGAGAATTTCTTTAAGGATGATTTCTAGGTTCTTTCTTTAATCATGGCTTTCAGGTAGTCCAATAATTTTTAAATTATCTCTCCTGGATCTATTTTCCAGGTCAATGGTTTTTCCCATGAGATATTTCACGTTGCTTTCTAATCTTTCATTTGTTTGGATCTGTTTAATAGTATCTTGATTTCTCATAAAGTCACTAGCTTCCATTTTCTCCAGTCTAACTCTGAATGAATGAATCTCCTCAGCTCAGTGAGCTTTTGAGATTCTTTTTCCATCTGGCAAATTCGGCCTTTTAAGGCATTCTTCTCCTCATTGCCTTTCTGAGCCTCTTTTGCCATTTGAGTTAGTCTATTATTTAAGGTGTTATTTTCCTCAGTCAGGCTGTTGACTGTCATTTCATAGTTTTCCTGCATCCTTCTCATTTCTCTTCCCAGTTTTTCCTCCACTTCTCTTATTTGGTTTTTAAAATCCTTCTTAAGGTCCTCTGTGGCCTGTAACCAGCTCGTATTTTCATTTGGGGCTTTTGGTGCAGGAGTTCTGGCTTCATAGTCCTCCTCCTATTCCATGCTTTGATCCTCTTTGCCCCCAAAATACGAGTCTAATGTTGAGTTTTTTCAGTTTATTTTGTTTCCTTTGCCTAGGCATGTTGTCACTCAGTTACTTGACTTTTGGGCTTTTTGCCACAGTAGGACTCTGGCACCAGACAGGGGAGCTTCTGTCCCGAGCATTGGGGTCTTCACAACTTCCGGAGGTATTAGTTGGGTGGCCTCTGTGAGGCCTCCACATGTTCTGTCAAGCTGGATACCCACCCCAAGATCTCCAGCCCATACTGCAATCCAGATCCAGGGAGGTGAAAGCAAAAGTGATTACCCCACAAGACTGATTGCTGGATCTCCCTACATTTTGCAGGCCAGGGCCTGGAGCTGCCACTGAAGCTGCAAAATGGCAGCTGTGCTGAGTCTCCTCAGCCACTTCTCAACCCCAGGGGAAGAAGCAGATACATTCCCCAAATACTTGTCCCAAAGTCCGTAGGGCACTAACCTCACTTTGTCCTAGGCATATCTGTGTTGATAATTCTGGAATTGCCACAGCTGCTGGTGTTCTGGGGTCCCTCCAGTGGCCTGCTGGCCTGGCCACCCTGGGGCTAAAACCACGCCTCAGGCGGGCCTGGGTTTGGCTCCCAGAGCTCTGCACTGTCGGTTCCTAGCACTCTGTGCTGGCCACTCCCTGCAGGGCTGATGGGCTGTCCTCCATGGGAAGTTAGCTTCTCTGTGTCGTTCTGTGGGTGGTGGAGCTCCAGAAGTTGTTTAGAGTCCCCTTGTACATGATTTTGAAGTGGTGTGGGAGAGAGCACCTTGCAAGTGCTGTTTCTACTCCGCCGTCTTGGCTCCACCCCCTGAATATGATTTCAATAGGCAAAGAGATAAGAAGTGGGGAAGGACTTCTAGGTAGAAAACATTGTATGGACAAAGGCATGGTGGCAGTAAAATACATTCTCTCTGTGGAATGACCAATATCCTGATGGTAGATAAAATACTAAAAGGAGAAGTATGATTGAGATAAGACTTAAAAGGTAGATTTTACCCAGATCATGAGGTCACAGTTCCTAACCTCGGATCCACTTGACTTTATTTTTATTTTTTTGTCTTTTTGGAGGGGGAGGCAAGGAAATTTGGGGTTAAATGATTTGCCCAAGGTCACACAGCTAGTTAGTGTGTCAGGTGTCTGAGGCTGGATTTGAACTCACGTCCTCTTGACTCCAGGGCTGGGGCTTCATTCACTGCATCACCTACCTGTCTCTTGACTTTATTTTTTAAAATGCATTTTGATAATTGTATTTAAACATGATTACTTTCCTCTTCAATTGTATATATTATTGTATGTTTTGAAAGTATTTTTTTTGAGGAGGAGGAGTGCATATGTTTTATTGGATAGTCAAAGAGATCCAGGATACACACACAAAGAAAGGTTCAAAATCTTTGGTTTTGGTTTCAAATGCCATTAGGAAGGATTTGAACTTTGTGAGGTAGGTAATGGGGAGCCATGGTCAACTCCTGAGCAGAAAAATACCTATAGTTTAGGGAGAATAAAATGTGTAGCAATAGAATGGGTTCTACATTTGTAAATAACTTTTTTGTTTCAAAAATAATGTTCCCCACTAATGCATTGTTGGTGGAGGTGTGAACTGATCCAGTCATTCTGGAGAGCAATTTGGAACTATGCCCAAAGGGCTATATAACTGTGCATACCTTTCAACCTAACAATGCTACTTTTAGGGCTATATCCCAAAGAGATCATAAAAAAATTAGAAAACGATCCACCTGTACAAAAATATTTATAGCAGCTCTTTTTTGTGGTGGCCAAGAAATGGAAATTGAGGGGATGCCCATCAGTCAAGTAATGGCTGAACAATTGTAGTATATGAATGTAATGGAATACTGTGAAATATAAAATAATGAGCAGGTAGACTTCAGAAAAACCTAGAAAGACTAGCATGAACTGATGTTGAGTGAGTGGAGCAGAACCAGAAGAACATTGTACACAATAACTACCACATTGTGCAGTGATTCACTTTATAGCCTTAGCTCTTCTCAGCAATCCAAGGATCTAAGACACCTCCACAAGATTCATGATGAAAAATGCTGTCTAAATCTAGAGAAAAAAATGTTGGAGTCTGAATGTGGATGGGAGCCTACCATTTCTTTGTTTTGTTTTGTTTCTTCCTTCCACGAGTTCTAATTCTTCACATCATGACTAATATGAAAATACGTTTTATATGAATACATAAATAGAACCTGTTGTACACTGCCTTGGGGAAAAGGAGGAGATGAGTAGGTAGAAAATTAGAAACTCCAAATCTCATGGAAGTGAATGCTGAAAACTGAGAATAAATGCATTAATAATAAAAAAAGGAATGCTCCCACAGTGCCTAAGCTTTGGCCACATATAAATGTCCATTAATAACCCTGGAATGTCTTTTGTAGATTGTTAACAGCTGGTTGATTGTACCCAATGTACTTTTTTCCCTATGTTTCCAATCATTTCCACTTTAATATTCCCTATCACCCACCTCCAGCAAAACTGCCCTTAGTCCTGGCAAACATGCCAGTATTTCACTTTTCAAAAGCTTAAAAAACACATTACATGCATCTTGTTTGAACTTCACAACTTTGTGAGGTGATTGCTTTTATTAAATCCAATTTACAGATTAGAAAATTATAGATTACTGGTGAGGAAACTGAGACCCAGCAAGGAGAAGTGACTTGCTTGGGCTTACATAGGTAGTAAGTCTCAGAGACAAGATTGACACCAGGTCCTCTCCCTCCAGAACTAGGTTTTGCTTCACTGATATTTAATGTTTCCAAAAGACTGTGTCTTACTTAATAGAAGGTACCTTTCCATTTCCTTTTCTAATCTGAAGCTAAAACACTTGACCAAGGTCACATAGATAAGTATTGGACGTTGGACCTAAATTGGAGTCTTCTTTCAAAACCCAGAACTCCACCCACTGTATCACCTAGTGGCTTTTACTGAGGTTTTCCATTTCTTTTTTCCTGCATTTGGTCAATATCTGTTGAACAAATGAATGTTTCTATGGAGGTTGTGTATGTACGTGTGTCTGAATCCATGTACTCATTCTTTAGTGTAAATTCCTGTATGGCAGGAGCTGGTTCTTTCTGCCTGCTGCCCCTCACAGACTCCAGTGAATCACGTTTTCCACCTTCCCTGACAATGGTTTCAGGGCCAAGTCTGCCTGTTGTGTCAGTTTTTAACTTTCTTCTTACTTTTTGATCCCCTGGAAGAAGTCGACTAGAGCCTCCCTGTTGGGAAAGGAAGCTTTAGCCTTTTGTCATTCCTGTACTACAATGGATAGAATTCTCCTGTTGGGTAAACCTCACTCTTTCTTAATTGTTCCTGACATTTCACCCATTATTCCAGGAGATTCTCTGAGGACTTGAAATGAATAACAGAAGTTTCTGCGGAAAAATGAATTAAAATAAAATAAACATAAATAGTAAGTCCCTTGAAATGATCCAGGCAGAAATCTGCATTTTAAAATGAACTGCTCAGGTTTGAAAAATGATGTAATCAAGAACAATTTCTAAAAATAAATGATTTAATCACTGCAGCAACAAAGACCTGGGCTGATTTTTTTCCCCAACAGATATTCAAAAGTAAACACCAGAAGCAATTAAAAAATGGTGGTCTTTGTGAAATCATTCCCAGTAAAAACCTTGGAGCGTATTCATTTGTTTCACTCTGGTCCACTGGACCATTCAGTTAGGAGGAGCAGAAATCCTGCAGAGAAATTTGAAATACAGCAGTAATTAACAATAGGCATAGATTAAAATTAAAATGAAAGGCAGTGGTCATCACACATTCAACAGAATGTGTAGGGGAGGGAAGTCCTTCAAAATGGACCCCAATGGAGAGATAGCTACTGGAATTGTTGTCATTGACTGAATAAGAGAGTGCATTGGACCAGGAACCACAGATCTAAACATGAGAGGGATCTCAGAGGAATTGGCCCTGATCTCTTCATCTTACTGGTGAGGAAACTGAGACCCAGCAAGGATAAGTTACTTGCTTGGGCTTACATAGGTAGTAAGTCTCAGAGACCAGATTGACACCAGGTCCTCTCCCTCCAGAACTAGGTTTCACTTCACTGATATTTAATGTTTCCAAAAGACTGTGTCTTACTTAATAGAAGGTACCTTTCCATTTCCTTTAAAAGAACAGTTTAACCACCCAAACGCACAGACTCTCTACTTTGCTCCCCCTCACCCACTTCCTTTCCAATCTGTAGCCAACATTCGCTGACTCTACCTCCATGATATTTCAGACGTCTGTCTTTTTCTTTGCCCTCTCCTTCCTTGAGGCCCCAAGTCACCTCCCCTGAGGACAGTACAACAGTTTCCTAACCAGTCACTACTGAAATATCTGTTTTGTTCCTTGTATAATCCCTCTCCCAACTGCTGAAATCATCTTGCTGAGGCACAGGACTGGCCACATGGCTTCTCTGTTCAAGATTCTTCAGTTGCTGTGAACACTTTAACCTGGAATTTAAGACTTTTCCCAATCTAGTTCCAAGCTTCCTTCCCAGCTTTTATGCTCCTACACCATGCCCCAAGAAGGAATCCCTCCTGAAATCTCCCACTCAGATTCTGCTCACCCTTCAAAGCTCAACTCAGGGGATATGTCTTCTTTAAAGGTTTGTCATGTACACATATTCATACCTGGGCACACTCAGACACATGCATATAAACAAACACACATTCATACACACACTCATATTCATAAATATGCTTATTTACCTTATGTCTCTGTCTTTCTGACTCTCTTTCCTACACACACACACACACACACACACACACACACACACACACACTCCATAAAAGTGCTCTGTTCTTTCTCAGATAATCCTTGAGTGGGTGAATGAAATGAGTGAAGTAGCATTAATTCTTCATGTCCTATGTGCCAAGGTCTGAGTTAATAAGCTGGAGACCTTTGCCTGCCTCTTTGCTGGGCCCTTAGCACCTTCTGCCTCTGGTTCCACTTCTCTCTCAGTTTAAGGCAAGTTCTCCTTCAGTTTTTGTGGCTAGGTCCCCATAACTGAACCAAGGGCCTCATGTACACAAAGGGCAGCTAAGTACTGACTAGAATTAATACTCCAGTAGAATCTCACTTTCTGCTTCCATAGGATAAATGTGAACAGGGGATGAGAAGAACACTCCTCTCATCAGAAGCATGCAGCCCTCACCAATGGTGCTTCCCCTCTGGGTTCGCTAAGACTTTACAGACAAATGTTAAAGATTTATTGCAGATGAACATCAAACATGGTTTTACTACACTTCTCATTTGGATCAAACTGACACATTTTACATTCATTTTAGCCTAACGAGATCCTTTCACTCTACATTATATTCCAAGTGACCCCGTATGTTAAATTTGTGACATGGAACAAACCCGTTGTTATAACAAAGCCCCTCTCTGACTATGGTCTGATTTTTTTTTAAAGAAACAGAGAAAAACAGTTTCCTAAAATTCATAAATCTTGAGCAAAGTCAGGCAAGAGCTGGTCCTTGGCCGATATTGTCAATATCAACCTGTGTCCATGGCCGCGTGGCATGTGAGTTCCCACTGCTGTGTTCTTCCTTTCATCTCTCTTAGACAAAGATGATAATCTGAATATTCAGCAGACCTGTCACATTTCAGAAATCCAAATCCACTTTGGTAAAGCCAGAGTTACAATGGTTAAGGAAGAGATTTTCAATGGAATGTCACCTCTTTGCCCACAGTCACACAAAGGACAGAAGAGGTGGCTCTTATGTCCAGTGAGATGATATTTTTCAATCTGTCTCATGCCACATTCTCACGGTATAATCCTCAGGCTTAGCTGGGCGGCAAGGGAAGTTTGGAAGCTGCTGCTGCAATGGTGTGTAGGCGCCATGACAAGGGAGAGGATGACCTTGAATGGAGGGGAAAGGAACCAGAAAATGTTAATTAAAATTCAGAGCGCTGTTTGAGGTGCTTATCATCTTGTTTACTGCGGAAGGTGTTGCTCCCTCCTGCATAATTAGGACTCATTTTACTTACTTTCAAGTCAGTAATTTTAAATATCACAAAGTTTTATCTTCCAACAAGAAGTAATTCATGATGGGCTTCTATGGAGCCGCTTGATGTTTTAATCAATAGCACCGACTCCCACCTGAAGCCCCTTCCTCCCCCAAAGTTGGTTATCATTCATTTGCCAAGTGGTTTTCTGTATCGTACACAGCGCCATGTTGGGCAAGGCACGGGAAGCTGAAATGCTGTCTAGCAGCACCTTTCAGCCTCATTTTGGTTTATAGAGAGCTGATTCTCCCTCCTCTTCTCTTTCCCTTTTTCCAAGATCATCACTAACATTAGAAGACAACTGTATCAGTATACCATAGTCAAGTCACATGCACGTGAACACATTTCCTTTCCTTTAATCGCCAAAGAAATCATACTTAGATTTTTATTGCTTAAGAAATTCATCTCTGTCCTGTTCTATCATGTTATTTCAGAGACAACATCATAGAATTTCACAACTAGAAGGTAACTCCATATGTTTCTGGGCTAATCCTCAGTGGAATAAAGATACTCCTATAGCATGCTTGACAAGTAGCCACCATGCTGTGGCTTGGAGGTTTCCCATGGTGGTGGTGGGGGGGGGGGGCGGGGCTCTGCCTTGGAAGGCACCACATTCCACTTTCAGCAGCTGTAATTGTTAGGGAACCAATGCAACATCAAGTCTAGAGGGCTCTTATACCTCTGTCCTTGGGTCAGGCAGAACAAGGCAAACTCTTTTTGAACTCTGACTTCCCTTCGCAGCTCTGGATGTATTTGAAGCACATGCCCCTGCCCTATATCCTGGCCAGGTCTTCTTTTATTTAGAGGAACCATCTCCAATGGCCTCAGCCCAGCTTCTTCTTCAGCCTTATTGCTGTGGAATACTGCCTATACAATGGATTCCACCTGACTTTCACCTCTGTGATGTTAATGCTTGGAGGGTCTGAACAATGTCAGGATGAATGCCCTCCCAACTGCTATCTGTGGTTATCATAAAGATGAAAGGAGATCATATATGTAAAGTGCTCTGTGAATCCTAATGTGCTGCATGGATGTTGGCTGTGTGTAATGTTGTGCTTGTGGCTGTCATCTTTATTATTGGACCTTTAGGGTCAGAGAAAAGTCAGATAGCTCATGTTAGAAGGGACCATAGGGATCACCTGTACCCTCCCTTTTTGTAAAAGAGGGAGTCAGGATCTGGAGAAGAGGTGAGACATGCCCACTGTCATCAAGCTAGTGATAATAATACTAACAACTCACATTGCTATTTGTCCTAAGCACTGTACAACTGTGTCTCATTTCATCCTCACAACAATCCTGGGGTTGCTATAATGGCAGCTGCTATTATTATCCCCATTTCACAAATGAGAAAATTGAGGCAAACAGAGGTTAAGGGACCTGCCTAGGGTCATCCAGCTTATAGGCATCTGAGGCCAGATTTGGAGGGGGATCTTCCTGACTCCAGGCCCAGGGCTTTATCCATTGAGTTCCCTGGCTAACTTTGTTAGGGAAGAGTCGACTTGAATGCTAAAGCAGTCTCAGAAACTTTTTCAAGAGTGTCATACATAAGCAGGAGGAGGAGCCAAGATGGTGGAGTAGAAACAGCAAGTCCAAGGTGCTCACCCCCCAGATCACCTCCAAACCTTGTAAAAGGGGTCTCTGAACAACTTCTGGAGCCCCAGCATCCACAGAAAGACACAGAGAAGCTAATCTCAGGCTGAGGACAGCCTGCCAGCCCTGCAGGGAGTGGCCAGTGCAGCACTCTGTGAGCTGACAGCACAGTGCTCTGGGAGCAGAGCCCAGGCCCACATGAGCCGAGGTTTTAGCCCCAGAACACTAGTAGCTGTGGTGATTCCAGAATTATCAACACAGAATTTGGGACCAGTATTTGGGGAACATGTCGGTTTCCTCCCCGGGGCTAGAAGCCACTCAGGAGACACACCATTTTGCAGTTTCAGTGGCAGCTCCAGGCCTGCGAACTGTAGGGAGATCCAGCGATCAGTCTTGGGGGTTAATCACTCTTGCTTTAACCTGCTTGGATCTGGATTGTGATCTGGGGGGGGGGGGGCTCTGAGGTGGGCATCCAACTTGCCAGAACCAGAAGTTGTGAAGACCCCAATATTCAGGACAGAAGCTCCCCTGTCTGGTGGCAGAGTTCCACTGTGGCAAAAAGCCCAAAAGTCAGGTAATTAAGTGGCAACATACCTAGGCAAATGAAATGAAATAAACAGAAAAATGCAACATTAGACTCCTATTTGGGGGGCAAAGAGGATGGAAGCATGAAACAGGAAGAGGACTGTGAGGTCAGAAATCCTACTCCAAAAGCCCCAAAGGAAAATATGAGCGGGTTACAGGTCATAGAGGACCTTAAGAAGGACTTTAAAAATCAAATAACAGAAGTGGAGGAAAAACTGGGAAGACAAATGAGAAGGATGCAGGAAAAGTATGAAATGAGTGTCAACAGCCTGACTGAGGAAAACACTACCTTAAAAAATAGACTAACTCAAATGTCCAAGGAGGCTCAAAAGGGCAATGAGGAGAAGAATGCCTTAAAAAGCCAAGAATCTCAAAAGCTCACTGAGGAGATTCATTCCTTCAGAGTTAGACTGGAACAAATGGAAGCTAGTGACTTTATGAGAAATCAAGATGCTGTTAAGCAGATCCAAACAAATGAAAGAATAGAAGACAATGTGAAATATCTCATGGGAAAAACCATTCACCTGGAAAATAGATCCAGGAGAGATAATTTAAAAATTATTGGACTACCTGAAAGCCATGATCAAAGAAAGAACCTAGAAATCACCCTTCAAGAAATTCTCAAGGAAAATTGCCCTGATGTTTTAGACCCAGAGAGCAAAATAGAGGTTGAAAGAATCCACAGATCACTTCCTGAAAAAGATCCCAAAAAGAAAACTCCCAGGAATATTATAGCCAGGTTCCAGAATCCCCAGATCAAGGAGAAAATACTCCAAGCAGCCAGGAAGAAACAATTTCAATGTTGTGGAAAACCAATCAGAATAGCACAGGACCTTGCAGCTTCTACACTGAGGGATCGAAGGGCATGGAATATGATATTCTAGAGGGCAAAAGAGCTGGGA